>JASEVX010000003.1:65271888-65421611 GCA_031761405.1 Serripes groenlandicus
TTAGCTCAGTCGGTAGCGACGCGGACTGTCAATCCAGGGGTTGTGAGTTCGAATCCCGGCTCGGCCAACTTTCTTTCCGACGATTGACAAAAGTCAATGCGACATGCGTCATTCGTCTTCCACCAATGGGCTAAGTCTATGTGGAAAAGCAGCCAGTTGCTTGGGAAGATTGTTGTGTGGAGTACTGGTGTGAGAAAACCAGGGAATGCATGAGTAGGTGAACTGGCCGCCTTGATATAACTGAGAAATTGTTGAAAACGGCATTAAACTCCAATCAATCAATCTATCAATCAATCAATCTTTCGTGGGGTGGGGGGAGTCGGGCACGGGCCCTATGGGCCCCCGCTTAATCCGCCACTACATTTGCCATGCTCTTTCTTTGTTTACCATTATTTTTTCGACGCACGGGCCCTACGGCCCACCGGTTAATCCGCCACTGTATGTTTCACGTGACTTCTTTCTTTTGTTCCGTTCCTCTTCGTGAATGTTAATAATGTTAACAAGCGTCCATATTTGACCTCTCGGCGCATTAATTTCTAAAGCATTTCTTAAACTTATATTGGATTACTCACGCCTAAAGTTTTTCACTGATGTTCCAACAACATTTAAATGATATTTATGGGGGAGATCTTTTTAATCCATGATGAACTATCTTTCTCGCGAAAATTCTCATGCGTTGTTTGGTGCTAAGCAATTGGTAGGCTGCCAACTCCGAAAAAATGGTATTACTACTATGACCAGGGGCTAAAGCCCAAGGCCAAAAACCACCTTCCTATCGGATGCCTTAAGCACTAACAGACGAACAATTTGTAGCAGACGACTTTCAAAACAATTGAGTGGAATTGTATTTCCCCCCTATTTCTCGTGTTCCTGTTTTCATTCATTGTTCAAAATAAACGTCAAATTGTCCAGATTTTCATTATTTATAAGCGGACGGCTCTAAATGAACCGTCCCGCGAGAAAAACTATCATTGTGGCCTCTGCGTAATATTTCGATCCGGATATACCTTAACATGCCGCGCAGGCTACTAACCCGGATAGACACTTTTCACCTCCTGTGGATTTTCTGTTTCAGGAATCATCACTCTATACCTCTATCCCCCCCCTGAGACGGAATGTGTCGGCCCGGATCAGTCTGCGCGGACTGCGCAGGCTGATCTGGGTCGATACATTACGTAGAGGACATAGTGCTGGTTTTCTCTCTCGCCGGACGGCTTAAATATGGGTGATCTGGTAAATCTGTAAAGACTTGCGACCCAGAATCCTAGAATCATGGTTTGATTGTTAGGTGCTTTACTCCGCGCATTCACCACTTTTTTCAGTTTAACCCTTTCCCTCATACGACAATTCTGCAGCAGACGACTTTGAACGTATTTTGTCAAAACATACACAATCTCTATAATTGAATGGATAACCTATGACAAAAAGTGGAAAACATTGTGGCAAAGGAGAAATTGCACGTTTTGTGCAATTTCTACTTTTGTCACTATGTTTTCAAAAAGCTGTCTGCTGCAGAGGCGTCAGAAAGCGTTTATATGAGGGAAAGGGTTAAATAACGGTGTTTCCCGGGTAATATTAATCCTGACACCAGCCAGTCAGTCGTAATGCAAACCCCGCATTCCTAAACCCAAGGATTGATTGATTGATTGATTGATTGATTGGGGTTTAACGCCGTTTTTAACAATTTCTCAGTCATATCACGGCGGCCAGTTCACCTACTCATATGTTTCCTGGGTTTTCGCACACCAGTACTCCACACAACAATCTTCCCAAGCAACTGGCTGCTTTTCCACATAGACTTAGACCATTGGTGGAAGACAAATGACGCATGTCGCAATGACTTTTGTCAAACGTCGGAAAGAAAGTTGGCCGAGCCGGAATAAACCCAAGGAAGGCAGCTATTACTACCATTTTTAAAGTATTTTGTATGACCCGGTCGGGGATCGAACCCGCGAACTCCCATACCCGGAGGCGGTCCCTTGATGCAGAGAGAGGACGCGAGAAAATATAGTTATTGCTCAAAACGAGCAATTTCTCCTTTTGACACGAGGTTTTCCACTTTTTAAAAGTCATAGGCTATCCATTCAATTAAAGAGATTTTCTATTTTTTGACAAAATATGTTCAAAGTTGTCTGCTGTAGAATTGTCGTATGAGGGAAAGGGTTATTCTTTTTGTCATTATGTTTCCAAAAAGCCGTCTGCTGCAGAGGCGTCAGAAAGCGTCTATATGAGGGAAAGTGTGAATACTTGTACGTATAAATATTTTCCCACGTGCAGACGCGATTGGACGCATCTGCAGCAGACGAATATTGTATCCAACTGTGCAATAGTTGCTCATTATGAGAAGTATCTCCCTTCTGTTGAATGTTTTCAACTCTATTCAATAATCTTATTTTCATTCATAAGTTTCCTTATTATGCCTAGACGTTTACAAATTCTTCAACTGAAGATGCACAGACCACACATACACACTAAACAAACAGCCAATTTAAATTATTTTTTTTAAATTCCGATTTCTTCTTATTTTGACCAAATATGTGTTTATAACACGTTTTACAATGGATTAAATCCCGATATGTTCTCTGTTTTAACCCTTTCTTTCCCACATACAACAAATCTGCAGCGGACGACTTTGAAAGCATAGTGACACAAATCTGAAAAACCTCCATAAAATATAGCTTTATTGTTAAATAAAGTTGAAAACTTTGTGGCCAAAGGAGGAATTGCTCATGATGAGCAATTTCACATTTGGCCACAATGTTTTCAAAAGTCGTCTGCTGCAGAGGCGTCAGAAAGCGACCTCATGAGGAAAAGGGTTAAACAGTAAATAGGATCAAATTACAACGATCGTTTCTTTTATCATTTATCATTTATCATTTATCATTTATCATTCATCATTTATCATTTATTATTTGCAGTCTCTTCATGTGACATCAGTATGTAAAAGCAGGGACTTGTTTAAATGTAAATTGAAATACGTTCTTGAACTCCACGAGCTGGCACTTAACCCTTTCCCTCATATAGACGCTTTCTGACGACTCTGCAGCAGACGGATTTTTTGTAAAACATAGTGACAAAAGAAGAAATTTTTCCTTCTGCCACAATGTTTTCCACTTTTTGTCATAGAGGTTATCCATTCAATTATGGAGATTTTCTATGTGTTGACAAAATACGTTCAAAGTCGTCTGCTGCAGAATTGTCGTATGAGGGAAATGGTTAAGACAACGTATGAGCCGTAGAACTGTAACAATGACCCAGTTAACCCTTCACAACATACACCACATCTGCTGCCAGACGACTCTGAAAACATCTCTGGAATAGTATGGAATATCTCTGCAAAGGAAGGTTTAATTATCTATTAGAGTTGAAACATTGTGGCAAAAGGAGAAATTGCTCATCATGAGCAATTTCTCCTTTTGTCACAATGTTTTAAAAAGTCGTCTGTTGTGCAAATGCTTCAGAAAGCGTATGTATGTTGGAAAGGGTTAACTCGAAAAATAAATGTTTGTACTGTGTTAAGTTTTAATAAATGTCTTGTTTCAAAACAAGGACCTTAGATAAGGCCCGCCTTGTAAAAACGTAAGAAGAAACGACATACAGGTACATGTACATATCTGAAGTTTGGTTTTGATCACGAACTTAGAACATTTAGAAAAAAAAAAGATTTACCTTCAGACGCATTCTAACGCATCTACAACAGACGACTTTTGAAAAAACATTGCAGCATGATGAGCAATTTCAGAATCCCTCCCTCTCCCGCTTCACCACCTCCCCATGTTATCAGTATTTCATTTATAGAGCTTTTCCATGTGTTTTGCCAATATCGTTATAAGAATCGTCTGCTGCCGGTTTGTTGTAGGCTATATGGCAAAGGGTAACTACTCGGTTTTAATACAAAGTTAGAATGAACGTTTCGGAGACATGAGCACTGTCTGATTTTTTTCTTAGTTCTTACTCCAAAATGTTTAAAACTCGTCTTGACACAGTAACAGAAAAGGCCAGCCAGTCCAGCCGATTTTAACCCTTCAACATCAACTTCATCGCCAATGTGGTTACTCGTCAAAATCCGCAAGCAGACGTTTACTTACGAGGTAGAATAACATGCATGCGTAATGCGTGAATTTGTTTTTGTTTTTTTGTTTTTTTGTTTTTTAAATCAACATGTATATATACACTATACACCTATCACTCGCTTCCTAGAAGTTACTGCTTCTACACCTGTTGGAGAGCTGATTTAAACGCTTCCAGACTGGTAGCTGAAACGGTTGACTCTGGAGGACCGTTCTAAGGAGCGACTGAGGGGAAGAAGGAATGCTGGTAGATACTGAGGCGGACCTGGAATTGGATGATAGTCTTGTACGAGAGGTTGACATCGGCATTCACTCTGTCTTGTGGTCTTCATCAGTTATGTCGTTGGGTGGTAAGTCACTGGTATGGCCACAAGGGCATTGATGGTCTCGTACACAAGAATGACATCGGCATTCACTCTGTCTTGTGGTCTTTATCAGTGCTATCGTTGGACGGTAAGTCACTTGTATGGCTATTAGGGCATTGATAGTTTTGTACAAAATAGTGACATCGGCATTCACTCTGTATTATGGTCTTCATCAGTGCTGTCATTGGGTGGTAAGTCACTGGTATGGCTACAAGGGCATTGATAGTCTTGTACAAAAGGCTGGCATCGGCATTCACTCTGTCTCATGGTCTTCATGAGTGCTGTCATTGGGTGGTAAGTCACTGTTATGGCTACTAGTGCATTGATCGTCGTGTACAAAATTCTGGCACAGGCATTCACTATGTCTTGTGGTCCTCGTCAGTGCTGTTATTGGGTGGTAAGTCACTGGTATGGCTAATAGTGCATTGATCGTCGTGTACAAAATGCTGGCATAGGCATTCATTATGTCTTGTGGTCCTTGTCTGTGCTGTCGTTGAGTGGTAAGCCAGTGGTGTGGTTACTAGGGCATTGATAGTCTTGTACAAGAGGTTCAAATCGGCATTCACTATGTCTTGTGGTCTCCATCAGTGCTGTCGTTGAGTGGTGAGTCACTGGTATGGCTATGCATTGATCGTCGTGTTCAAAAGAGTGACATCGGCATTCACTCTGTCGTGTGGTTCTCGTCAGTGCTGTCGTAGAGTGGTAAGTCAGTGGCTATTAGAGTATGGATCGTCTTGTACAAGAGGGTGACAGTTCAGGTTGTTGATCAAGATGGTCACACTATCCGACTTATTAGTGTTAAATGGTTTATTGCAGACGAAGCACGCAGCCTTGCATTGTTCTTGTTCAAGTTATTAAGTCTGGCTTTTCTGGTGTGGGTTCCAAACCGGCGATAAATTTTCGAGTTTTGGACGGACTAGACTTACGCATACTCTTTCTTTGATCTTCCGCAACCCCCTTTCCCACATACAACAAATCTGCAGCAGATGACGGGCAGTGTTTGAGATTTTGTTATAAGAATCCTAGTACGATAGATGCTTTCTTTAAGATGTTGTTTAGTGTCGGTTTAGGTTCATGTTGTCGCTCAAGTTCTACGCCTCTACTCGTCCCACTTGCAAGCGCAATTTGATGCATTTGCAGCAGACAATTTTTGAAAAACATAATTTAAAAGAAGTTTTGCCCATAATAAACAATTTCCCATATAGTCACAATGTTTTTCACCACTGAATTATGATAAGGAAATAGCCATATAGAGGGAAATTAGATTTAGCCAATCAGCTGTTTTAGCTTGTCATTATTCGTTAAGAACGATATTATGTTCCGAAATGGTAAAATAATGGTTTCATTATTTATTTATTTTTGAATAAATTTGACCGGTTTTCCTTTTTGCCAATTTAACTTCATCCGAAGCAAAAACAAATACGTTTGAATGGTTTTCCTTTTCGCCAATTTAACTTTCATTCCTTGCCGACAGTTTTTTATATTTAGGTTTTATTCAAATCCGGGCACTTGAACGTAATTTTCTTCAATGTTGTGCATCAGTTATTCAAAATAGTTGTTCGTCATGGTTCTTCTCTGAAAAACTCATTTAATTACCTTTTTAGACACATTTTTCGAAACTTGACATTCGTTAATATTTAATGCATTTTTTTGACTTCTTCAAACTGTCACATTTCGTTGCAACTTCTTCAAATATTGTCTGAAAAAACGGGACTGGCGAGAAAGAAATTTGTACTCACTAAAATATGAACTTTGCTCTGTTTTCATTGTCATTGTAAACACAAAACAGAAAGTAACGTTTAACAGCTGACATCATTTTACTAACTGGTGAGAGGAAACATCAGCGAAGCACTAAAAAACAGGTAATTATTGCCCCTTTGTTGGAAATGAAGCTTAGCTGGATTTATTTTTATGTTGAATGGAATTGAACAAAATATGTAAATATTGTAAACACAAAACAATGACAATATGACACGCCATCATAGCTCTAAATAAGGAGCATGTCATGAACTTAAATGCTGTTTTGACCTTCAAAAAACAAAGCTATCTTGTTTGTCTTCCAAAAAAGTGTTGGGGTAAGATGATTATTTTTAGAACCACAACATAGAACAAAGGAGGGGGTGGGGACTGTTAATTGAGAAAGACCTGTCCTATTCTTGTAGGCCTCTTGTCATGAATCATTTCACACATACTACAGGAATCCACTGTGGCCGTGTTGTTAGCATCCTGGTTTTGGAACTAGGTCCATGGGTTCCATCCCAGTATGGCATCATGGTTGTATTGGAGTGTCCTTTGGCGAGGTCCACTTCCTAGCCTAGTACTAGTATCATAAGTATGTTTACCTAGGGATCATTAATAAGTGAACTGTTGCTGTGATTTAACTAAAATATTGTTGAAAACGATTTAATACCCCAATAAAACAAAGACACACACACTATTAATCATATATTGTAATTTGTATCGTATCCCCAATTTAGAATATTTCAAATTGAAAAATTATTCCTGACCTTCTTTTCACATCTATTATCCAACTCTCCCAGAAGACACGTAGGGACTGTTGAACACATTTATAAAATCATTCAGTGAAGAAATATGATTATCCGATCATATTTTGACAATTATTTTTGACATTTCTAATTTTCCTTTTTTGACAGTTTCTTTTTGTCGTACAACATCTTTAAACAGTTTAAAACAATGAAACAATTTTAAGTTGCAACAGAAATACCCATAGATCAGGGCTTTCATTTGACCGAGGAGCCATGTTTTGATGGACGGAATCTGCTGTGAACGAGTTGTTAGCATTGGAGATTTGGAATGGGGCCTCCCGGGTTCGATCCTCAGTCGCGGCATGACGGTCATGGTGGAGTGCCCTTGTACAAGGCATATTTCCTAGCCTAGTACTGGTTTGTTTACCCAGGGATCATGAACAAGTGAACTGTCACCATGATACAGGGCCTGCTCTGGGTTGAATATTTCTTTCGCCACCACATTCGCCACATTGAAATAAACTTCTTTAAATAAACCACTTTTTAATTTTAGGAGCCACTTTTAATTTTTAGGAGCCATTTATTTTCTCCACTTTTGATAAATATTTCAGCCAAAACTTCCATTTTTGTCAATAATAACAAGTATAGTTTCCAACAAATATTTATATGCAATCTCATCAATGGGTCCACTAATTGTTTGTACTCGCCCATAATTAAATAGATTTTTCCCAATCAAAAATGACAAACTTACATTGTCATTAAATCATGAAAGGCCGACGTCGATCGTCGAAACCTACTTCAAAAAGCATGCCGATATATTTAATGCATCTATAATTGCCAATTATCATATGTACGGCCTTTAATGTATCAATATCGCTCAGAGTTGTTGGTCAGTCGGATTAAAAGGCTGAATTAACACTTCACAACAATAAAACAAGTGTGAAATACACAAGCTGTCAAAATGATAAAATGGGTGTCGTAAACATGTCGTAAAGTGGTCACTGGTTCCCGACATTGAATCAAATAGTAGTGCATTATCTTAGATTAACGGAAACAGTCACTGTATGTCGTAAATTGATATCCAAAACAGGTACATTTTGATGATAAAAACCTTTCGCCACTCACATTCGCCACTCGTGAAATAACTTCGCCACTTTAAAATAATCTTCGCATTTGGCGAAGATGGCGAACGACAGCGCGGGCCCTGATGATATTACTTAAGTGATGTTGAAAACGCCGTTTAACTCTAATAAAACAAACAAAAAGCGAAAATATTCCATTCTGATCAGTTATGCGTCATTTTGATGCATGATATTTTTGTTTTATGGGTCATCATTTCCATTTTTTTATCTGAGAAATCAATCTCTACACGACTTCCGACTTGCAATGATAAATTATTTTCCTCTAACCCTATGTTGTGTGTACTCAAATGAATAGTCTCTTGAGACATTTCTTTTGAGAACCCACATCATAGGGTTTGGTTAGATAATAAGCAGGGCTCGCGCTGTTGTTCGCCACTTGAGCCATTTGCGACCAAATGAAAAAATGCTTTCATTAAAAAACAAAAGTGGCTCAAGCTGTGGCTCTTAAACAAAATTGGTATGAAAAATCAAGATCGTAAAATCCGACATTTTCATCTAAGTGGTTGAAAAATCAATAATTGCCTACATAACTGACTGGCTCACCTCGGTACACGCTACACCGGTAACATAACTGAACCCAATTCCGATTACTATTAAAAATCAAAATATCTTCAGATCGAAAGTAGACGTTTTCACAAAAAATAAGAAAACATAATGAAATAACTTCTAGCAAACATGCTACACTTGTAGGAATCAATAAATGTAGAGTAAGGATCTAAAAAATAAAGAATTTTGCTTGGCAGAATGAGCAAGTCCGACTGCAGTGAAGTCATATGTTGCAAATGAAGAGCTTAACATTGTTACAAATTAAGTATTTCCCACATAAAGATGCATTTATCTGCAGAAGACCTCCTTTTAAAAACACAGTTTGAAATGGAGAAATATACTTTTGTCTACTTTGATAATCTTAAGTTGCTCATTCACTGTCTATTTTCTCCATAAATGTTTTATTCAAAGAATCTGTCTATTGCGGGTTCCTTCGATATGGAGATAATAAAAAAAAAACAGAAAATGTTTCAAAGATGGCTCAAGTTTTTGTAAATTTGCTCAAGCAATGGCTCAAACTTTTTTTTATTCAGGGTCGGCCCTGAATAAGAGAGATAGTGTGGGGAAAAGAGATGTATACTCCACCTTATCTTGACCTCTGCATAATTGTTGAGGATATTAACAACACTTAAAACAACTTACCATAAAAGCTATGTTGATTATTAATAATTTAACTTCAAACTCAAAATAAATAGAAAAGAAATGAAAAGCTTCAAAATGCTGAATAATATTTTGAGGAAGAGTGGAAAAGATTGTGAGAAAAAGACGATTTTCTTTTCAGCATTTCTCTGTTATCTATTCAAAAAAATGTTTGTATTTGAGAAAGAAAGCTCATCAAAAATTGTTAACAAAACCATGAAAGCTGATTTCATTATGGTTTTAAGTGAAAATCATCCATATTGAGTCCAACCTGTGTTTAAAGACCACCCATGGGAAGAGAAGAAACTTGTATTTGGGAAATTAAAGAGTGGTTCCTATGAACAGGGAATTGCTTAACAAATGTGGACATTATTTTTAACAGGGTTAAATGTACATGTATAGAGTTTATTTAAGATGGAAGAATGTTACGTCAAGATAACTTTTTCCAACAAACAGACATTTTATGATACCTCAGCAGCAGACAACTTTTAAAAAATATTGTGACAAAAGGGAATAATGCTCATAATGAGCAATTTCTCCTTTTGCCACAAATTTTTCCATTCTATTTAATTGTTATACTTTCATTTACAGAGATATATCATATTTTTTCCCAGATCATGTTTTCAAAGTGGTCTGCTGCAGGTGTGTTGTATGTCGGAAAGGGTTAAGTTAAAACCCGTTTTTGTTGAATATTATTTATTCCATGAATGCTTTATTTCCAGTGTGGGGTTCCGGGTGCGGGATGGATAAAGAGTCTGTTGGCAGTGGTGGAAGTGGCAGGGAGACACCCAGATCTTTGGACCGGGAGACCTTTAGGTCCCTTACACCCGGATCTCTGCCTACCTACCAGTACACCAAGGTAAGACCAATTTGGTATCCAAATCAACGGAGGACTAGATGAGGAGGAGTAAACTCGTATTTTCCCAACAATGTCACTCTTGCGACTCAACTAAACCCTATGATGACAGAGCTCTAGATAAGGGTCGCTTTGCATGTTCTAAAATCCTTATTTTACCATCTAACCCTATGTTGTGGGAACTCAAAAGTACTCTTTTGAGTACACACAACATAGGGTTTGCTTTAATAATAAGAGAGAAATTGTTGGGAAAAGAGCAGAATGGCGCCCCCCCCTCCCCACCCCCCCCCCCCCCCCCCCCTCAATTTTCAATCGGTGGCGATGTAAATCGACGAATTTTGCATGATAAACACTGAAAAGGTAACCTATGACAGCCGAATTTGTTAAATAATTAAGGTATTGATCTATTCAGACCGTTAAATGGCTGCTGATTGTAGTTTAAGCGTGATTTCCCTTCTAGACGACATTGTTGTAGAGCCGTTGTAGGTGTCCCACTACTTTTCCGACTAAGCAATATCACCCAGATTTGGTTAATAAATGGCTCAATTACTCGTTGGTTTGCTTAAAAAGGGTAAAGTGTTATATACCGTTGGATAGGTTAGGGATTCAGCTGAATGGATATGTACAGCATGTTAAGATATCTTGAACATTGTTAGAGAAATCGACGGTAACAGTAGGCTTAGCCGGTTTTCGGCGAGTTCGGAGTTGTAGTCCTTTTCTTTATATATAGTATTGGTGGATTTTTTTTTTCCGGATTTTTTTCTTTCATGAGTCAAGCTCCTGTGCATTATACAGAATATAATTTATGACAACTGGTGAAACTTGGTTTGGATTGGGAAAAAAAAGACAGCCAATCAAATTACATATAATGCTTTGTCATTTGAAATAAGTTATTAAGCTTTAAAGAAGCAATATATTTTCTGTTGCAAACATAGCTTGTTATATAAAAAAAATAACTTGTCTAGGAGAAACCATTAAAGTTGCTGCACCTTTCCCACCCAATTTTGTGAAGACTCCCATGTCCATTAATTTTGTGAAATTCAATGCGCTAAGTTGCAAAATTGTGAAAAAATGACATGTTATGCAAAAATGGTGTATTGTAAAATTTTATGAACATGGTATATACTGATTTATTTTGCTTTGTGACTTCGGTAATGTACTTCCATATAAGTTAAAAGTTAAGTGGCCTGTGCCATTTAAACCTTCTAAATAATTAAAACAAATATTTGGATAAGGTAACATGGCCAAAAAGAATAAGGCATGGTAGATTTAATATAGATATTTTATATTTCATTTCAACTGTTTTGCAGGTTAAATGAACTATAAGGATGTTATAAGATTCCTTTTGGTTAATAAACATACATTTCTCCATGATATGAATGTTGTGGAGGCTGTTGCATTCATGAGTCTATATAAAGATCAATACATTTCGATGTGGGGTTAGGGGTTTAAACTTGCATTTTGTTCTGATTAGTTTGTCTACTTTGTGTTATCCTAACACATTGACAGGGTGGATATTTGTTGATTCAAACAAGGTTGGCTCTACAGAAGAATCTTCATCAACAAGTTAAACAGTTGAGGCGGTATTTCTAATGATAGCAGCATCCGTTGCTGTTTTAATGTGAAATTTGTCTTTCATTTTGTAATTTGTTTGCAACATTGTGAAATAATATGGCTTTTTTCAAACTGTGAAGTAAGTAACAGTTGATTATAGTGACATGTATCCATATCATACAAACACAAACATTCAGCAATATTTATAAACATTCAGCCGAGTCCCAGTAGCTCAGTCCTTTAATAGCGACTCGGGCTGTCAATCCAGGCTTTTTGAGTTCGAATCCCGGCTCTGCCAACTTTCTTTCCGACGTTTGACAAAGGTCATTGTGACATGCGTCGTTCGTCTTCCACCAAGGGGCTAAGTCTATGTGGAAAAGCAGCCAGTTGCTTGGGAAGATTTTTGTGTAGAGTGCTGGTGTGAAAAAACCAGGAAATGCATTGGAAGATCATAAGTTATATCTCCCATCCCTCCACGCACAAATCATGTTCAACCATAACTTGAAGCGCTTAAAGAATTTTTAAATAACTCGCCATGACTGTTTACAATATTAAGACAACCAGCTTTGTTCAAGGTTGCAATTAATAGATGTAAAAGGTCATATGACTATACTTTGTATAATAATTGTTGAACCACTTGAAGGATTTTAAAATAACTCGCCATAAATGTTCATCATATTGAGACGGATGTGCAGAGTGCATGTTACAACCAGCTTGGTTCAAGGTCAAGGTTGCATCTAGAGGTCAAAGGTCATATGACTATATTTTGTGTCTGCTCCAAAACTGTTGAATCACTGGAAGGATTTTGAAATAGCACACTACAAAGTACAAATGTTCACCATATTGAGACGATGTGTAGAGCGCATGTTTCCTGTATCAATATTGCTGACAACTTGACCTAGGTGAGCTGTATGTTTTTGTTTCAAAAACACCCATCTAATTATCTCTTGCATGACAAGCTGATTTATCACTTGTAAGTCTTAAGATTACTGAACTAAGCTTAAAGTGCAAGATTACATAGCTCTGTTGAAATTGTTAGCTAAACCAAACTACTGAGTCAAAGCTGTTTTAGCCGTTTCCCACATAAAACAAATTCACAGCAACCAACTTTAGAAATATCTATGTAGAAATATGATATGTCTACAAATGAAAGTATAATATAATTTGAAATAGTGGCAATAGGAGAAATTGCTCCTTTTGCCAGTGTTTTCAAAAGTTGTCTGCTACAGATGTGTCAAAATGCCTTTGCAAGTGGGAAAGGCTTAAGGAGCCAATTGTATTTACCAGTAGCAGCCACATCTTAAGTTTTTACCACTTAACTTTAAGCTGACATTAAATTCCTTGTTTTGCAAGGTCATCAATCTAGCTTTGAAGATTTTATTTCTAGTACCCACTCCTATTGGTTTCATAGTCAATTTATAAAAAAAAGTGTCAAGCTCATCAGAACAATTAATACTTTCTGTCTGAACTTAATTTGACATATTTTTGACCTTTTTTTTTCGAAATTATATTTCTGTCTTCAAACCTATCTTTCATATATGTATAGATGTTTCACAAAGGAAATTGTTGACTAAACATTATTTCAAATCTCTTTGTTTGATAGCTAAAGTGAGTAAGTCCTTAAAATTTAAATGGTACCACTTTCTTGAATTATTTCTTTGCAGGAAGAGCTTTATGAATTGGAAAAGGAGCCAGCGTCTCGGGTTATCCCAGCTTGTTTAGACAAGGAATTTATGTAAGTGAAGATCTATAATAACCTTGTTGTTATCCTGAATGTTCTTATTTTAAAAATCTTAACCCTTTCCCTCATATTGAAATTTAAATAAATATTATGGCAAATGCAGAAATTGCTTATAATTATGATTTTTTTTTTCATTTGCCACACTCACAGTGTCATCATCTCTATGTGATATTTACACTTTAATTTATACAGATTTTCCATAGTTTTGCCTAGATGTTTTCAAAGTCGTCTGCTACAGATTGGTGGTATATGGGAAAGGGTTGATAAGTTGAAAAAGCCATCCTATCCAGATGTGTTGTGTACATCTATATATGTGTGCATATTGAGGTCTGTACTGGTGTTGAAATACACTTGGAACATTTCAATTTTGGCTGATAACAAAACTTAACTTTTCCGAAACAAGATATTATTTATTTGTCATTTTCTATTTTTAGCTCAGGTGAGTTTTTGTGATCGCCTTTTGTCCGTCGTCCGTCATCAACATTTGTTTGTTAACAGTCTAGAGGCAACAATTTGCATCCAATCTTAATGAAAGTTTATCAGAACATATATCTCCATCAAATCTAGTTCGAAACTGGGTCATGTCGGGTAAAAAACTAGGTCACTAGGCCAAATTGAAGGAAAATCTTGTCAACACTCTTTAAGCTGCACTTTAAACTTGGGCATCTTGAAAGTTTATCAGAAAGTTTTTCCTGATGATATCTAGGCCAAGTTCAAATATGGGTCATGTCGGGTCAAAAACTAGGTCACTAGGCCAAATTTAATGGAAATCTTGTTAACACTCTGGAAGCCACATTTTGGCTTGAGCATGTTGAAACTTTGTTAGAATGTTTGTCTTAGTGATATCTAGGCCAAGTTCGAATATAGGTCATGTCCGGTCAACAACTAGGTCACTAGGCTAAATTGAAGGAAAGCTTGTTAACACTCTGGAAGCCGCATTTTTAACTTGAGCATGTTTGTCAGAAAGTTTGTATTGATGATATCTAGGCCAAGTTTGAATATTGGTCATGTCCGGTCAAAAACTAGGTAACTAGGCCAAATATATGGAAAATCTTGTTAACACTGGAATCCACATTTTAGCTTGAGCATGTTGAAACTTTGTCAGAATGTTTGTCTTAGTGATATCTAGGTCAAGTTCGAATATGGGTCAGGTCAGGTCAACAACTAGGTCTCTAGGCTAAATTGTAGAACAATATAGTTAACTCGGTCTCTATAGAGATTGCATTTTTGACTTGAGCAGCTTGAAATTTTGTCAGAAAGTTTGTCTTGATGATATTGCCATTGGCGCTGAAAGAGTAAAGTATTAAATAGCCCATTCTCAGGTGAGCGATTCCAGGGCCTCATGGCCCTCTAGTTTTAAACGGGAGTATTAGAAAAAGATGCTTTTATGCCAAACATCTATATTACATTAAAATATCCTTGTCATCCATAATTTGAATTGAAAGCATTGTTTTAAAACATAAAAAGTGCTCATGTCGGAAAAAATGCTTCTTTTTCTATGTGATAAGTACCAACTATGTTTTATAGTATATCAAACTGAGATTGTCCTGTTGGTAACAATGAGGGCTTTCAATTCAGGGGCCAAGAGTTTAATCCTCGGCTTTGCCATTCATTTCTTTTAATTCATTTTCTACTAATGTGCTGAATAGTCTATGTGGGAAGGTAAGTCAGTTGACACTGTGGTATGGCTAAATACCATTGAAATTGACTTCTAAGCCACACTATGTCAAATTTAATTTCCTCAAATATAACCAAAGAGGACAACCCCTAAAGATATCGTAGGAAAGTTAACAATTGATTACTTGACATGTGATCAGTGGAAAGTTGGTGATTTCTATGCTATTTTAAGCCTTTACCACATGAGACAAATTTGAAGCAGATAATTTTGGAAACGTTTTGGGGGGTGGTTATTGAACATTTCTGTAAATGAATGTTTACAATGTTTTTCCAAAGTTGTCTCCTGTGGATGGTTCAAACAAAATAGGGTTTGTCAGAGTTCTTAATAAGAGGCGTATAAGAGGCATTTTGTGTGTGCTAAAATCCTTATTTGACCTTTTAACCCTATGTTGTGGGTACTTAAAATAATTGATTCTTTTGAATAGCCACATGTATCCTACTTTTTGGTTGGTTAATAAGGGAGAGAGCTGTATGTATACCCTCTCCTTTTGAACCTTTGGTTTATTATCACAATGGAAAACAATGTTGAAAAGAGATGAAGCATTTTGTTTTTATTACTTACCAGGGTTGATGGTGTATGGGACCCCGAGAAGTGGATCAGGTCAGGTGGAGCTGGGAGCGGAGGAGGGAGTTCACGAGGACCCTCCCCACTCGCTGCTCCAGAACCTAGGGAACGGAGGATAGAACTATCTAGAAGGCATTCTTGTAAGTAGGGTTGTTGTGGAAATGAATTTACCCTTTCCCACATATAACAGATATTGAAATTTTGAAAACATCTACTTAAAATATAGAAATTCTCTTTAAATGTAGACCTGTATACATAATCACTGAAAAAGTTTGTCATGTAAAAACACGAATTAAACTTTATCAATCATTTGTCAATCATTTTTAAAATCGATTTCAATCTTGGTATTCTGTACAATTATTCTTTCAAATAATTTTTTCGTAAATTTATAGGTAGCACCTATAGATATATTATCTCACTTAAGAAATCTCATTTACATTAGTAGCAAGCCCATTGTTTGTAATTGACAGCAGAATATGTTTGGATAAATGTTCAGGGAGATATAACTTTTTTCTTGCTTATTATTTTGCCAAAATATTATTAATATGTTGATTAACCTCAGCCAATTATATAAGTCCTTGTTAAAATTTGTTCAATTAATAGCAAGTGATAGACCTGTGGATCCCAAAGAACGTCTTAAAGAAGAGAAAGATGGTATTGTGTTAAGTCCGCAGAGACGGAGCTTCGGTACAGGCTGCCATGTGACCCACCAACCTCTGTTG
Source organism: Serripes groenlandicus (assembly GCA_031761405.1). NCBI lineage: Eukaryota > Metazoa > Mollusca > Bivalvia > Cardiida > Cardiidae > Serripes > Serripes groenlandicus. Next base: position 65,288,252 of record JASEVX010000003.1, read on the forward strand.
CAGAGAGCTCTAAGTAACATTGTTGATGGTGACCGTGAGAGAGAAAGGTAATGAATGTTTCTATTGGAATTAGTGTTTCTATAAACTAGGTTAACAGCGCTGTTTAGCTCGTCTGTTGTTGTTGTTTTCGAGGAAAAAAAGGTCAGGTTATTCTGATACCCTTTGCGTCTGCGTTGCCGTCACAAAACTTCAACCTTACCTTATACCTCAAAAACTGTTAAACTTATTTAAATGGAACTTGGTACACATGTTCCTAGGAACAATATGCATATCTATACTAACTCTCATAACTCTTGTTTTAATAATTATTCAGTTATGTCCCTTTTTGGACTTAGAAATTCATACAGAAAGTTTAACATTGCACATAACTCAAAAACCCTTCAACATTTTCAAATGACGCTTAGTACACATGTTCCTAGGAACAATATGCATGTCTATACAAAGTCTCATAAGTCTGGCTTTAATAATTATTCTGTAATGCCCTAGTAATGCCCCTTTGGCTCTCTTGGAAACCATTTCCCACATCCAACTTGACAATAGATAACTTTTGAAAACATCTTGGCAAAGTTATATTCTCTACAAATGAATGTGTATAAACATCAAATAGTGTTGTAAACATTGTGTAAAAAGTTTTCTTCTCCAGAAGCATGAAAAAGCATTTGTGGAAGGGAAAGGGTTAACCATATTGGAAGGTTTATCTAGAAAGATTTCTTCATGTGAATTCCAGGAGAGATACTCGTCGTATTGGAAGTGGGCGTATCCAGATTGACCGGGATAGAGGGGGTGAGAGGGATATCCGGGATTACAGACAGGAACGGGGTGGCGATAGGGACAGAGACTTTCGGAGTGAGCGAGGACCAGAGAGGGAAAGGGCAGATTTCAGGTTAGTTCACTGAAATAAAGACATACTTCATTGATCCATACTGCATATTAGAATCCTGGTTAATGGGATTATTGCTCATACTAAAATCTGTAAAACCAGTACATCACAAAAACCCTTTCCCAAGTGCTAAGGCATTTTGACACATCCATAGCAGAAGACATTTTTAAACATTGTGGCAAAAGACGAAATTTCTCATAATTAGCAATTTGTAATTTTGTCACTGTTTCAATGATCATACTTTCATGTATTGAGAATTACTTTTTTTAGACTTATATACTTTCAAAGTCTATTGCTGCAAATTTGTTTATTGGGGAATGGGTTAAATTGAGTTAAACCATTTCCCTCATATAGACGCTTTTTAATGCCTCTGCAGCAGACAGCTTTTTGAAAACATGGCAGCAAAAAAAGAAGTTGCGCAAAACAAGCGAATTTTCATTTTGTCACCATGTTTTCAACTCGATTCAATTATTGTACTTTCATTTAAAGGGATTTTCTATGCTTTTGCGTAGACGTTTTCAAAGTCGTCGGCTGCAGATGTGTCGTATGTGGGAAAGGGTTAAATTATCATGAAAAATATAATGTTCTGATATAACTTGCGTTGACAATTTATCAAAATTTGAGCCAGGCCATGCACAAAAATTAATGAAGATTTAGATCAGATTTCAAATTAGCAACATACTGTTTTGGTAAAACTTTTTTCACATACAGCAACTGTGCATTGAACACATTTTTAAACGTCAAGTTAAAAATGTAAACAGTCTCTGTTTATGGAAGTGTAATTATTGAATAGAGTTGAGAGCGTTATAACAAAAGAAGAAATTGTTTATTATGAGCAATTTCCCCTTTTGTCAAAATGTTTTTGAAAGTCGTCTACTGCAGAATCTCAGTTGCTTCAAAATGCGTCTGCAGGTGGAAAAGGGTTAATCTAAAGCTTTGAAACCCTTTCCCTCATACGACAATTGAGGGATCGCCGACTTTTGATTGACAGATGACGTTAGCCAATCAGATGGCGCGAAACTAAAGACGCGCCGCCATTTTGCCCGACACTTTCAGAAATGTCGTAGTTTTTTAAAAAAAAAGTGTTGATTATGGTTAAACGGTGTTGCTGAGGAACCTGTACTACCGATAGTAGGTATCCAGATCGTCTGAGGAATGGAATTCATTTTATCCCTTTTCCTAAACCTGGAAGAAATCTTGAAAAGGCCAGGAAATCGATACGATTGTGCGGCAGGCCACACAGTCAGTTGGGCGAGGGAAAAACTGATGGAAAGGGGGAAAGCCAAAACTGTGTACGTGTGTTCAAAGGTAATTTGCATTTGTCAACAATTAACGTTTAATGTCAACAACCAAATCATTCACTTGCAAAACGAAATAAGCTGAAACGAGTGATTCGAAATACACACGAAGGTTAAAATGAAGTATATTTCGCCCACTGTATCTTCGTACAACGTTGAACAGAACGGTCGGGAGAAGAGATTTCATTCACTCGTTTATTGTTATGTTGTGTTTTGCAAGAGAATGATTCACGTCAAGAGCATTTGATATATTTTACAAATGAAATAAAGATGCGATATAATTGATTTCAGGGTTCACAATTTTGATTTGTGAGACTTCGTACCACTATAATTTCGTACCATTCTTGGCGACTTCGTACTACATTTATAATAATATTTTTTTTATTAGAGAGTTTTTCTAGAGTGTTAAATATTTGCTAACGGTATCGATTATAGCAGACATTATAGGGTGAAAAACGGATGACAAACTTTTGATTACATGTATTATGAAACTTTATTCAATATTCAAGATGTATGACAACAGATTGAAAATAATGTATAATGAAAAAAGTTATGTTTACATAAATTTATGATGCAAATGAAAAAAAAAAAGACATATCATGGGAGCTTTAACCTTAGAGAGAGGGTGTCATAGCTAGGTGCAGGGAATGGGTCTGGGTACTTCAAACATAAAGCAAACTATTCTGACATAATGTAAATTTATAACACATATACCACATGCAGACTTTTGAAATCACTAAAAAACATTCCTATTTTTTTTTAGTTGAATTAGTTACAGGTTTATTTAACATGATGTTTTTGATTTGTTTGTTTGCTCTTAACAATAACATTGTGTATTTTCATGTATGAGTATTTCCTTAAGGGAAAACCATCATAGAAGTACCCAGACCCATTCCCTGCACTTAGCTATGACACCCTCACTCCAAGTAGAAACCCCCCAGCAAGAAGACAAATCGTGTTTTCATGTTCGTGCATCTAAGGAATTATCTTAGAGGGAATCAAGGCAGATTGTGTGAGTAAATATGTACACATCCACTGTTTATTATAATAGGTTATTATAATAAACAGTGGATGTGTACATTTATATAAGTAAACATGGTTTAGTCTGTTGCTTTTCTTTTTGTTTTGTAAAGTTATCTTGATATAAGTGTTGTATATACATGTACCTGTTTTTGCAGTACAGTAATTACATTTTTTTTAAATATATCTGGATAAGACAGGTATACACATTATGCAGATGATATCACTGGCTTTTAAAAAAATTAATTAGTGGTAGCCATGACCTCAATTAACCAAAGTAAGCAACTAGCTGAGTTTAAGAATAATTATGATTCTATAAATCTCTATTTACTTCATCACATATATATAGTAAATAATAACTCAAAACTAGAATGAACTGCATATAGGAAAATGTGGAAAACTTCATTTATTAGTAAGTTCTTCTTTTGCCACAATATTTTTAAAATTAATAGTAATGCAAAGGCATCAGAAAGTGTTTATTTATAGAAAACAGTACAAAAGTACATTTCCTTTTCTTACCCTTAAAAAGCTAAAAGCATTTATCAACTGAGCTTGAAATACAATTCAAAATATAACTAAACTAATCTAACAATACATATATATTAAACTATTTACACAAAAACACATTTTTCATGAATATAACACTTTTACTCATGCAGATGCATGTTGATGCCTCTGCAGTGGCAGGCTATTGAAAACTGTTTGATCAGTAGATCTCCTTTTTACACAGGTTTTTGTAACTTTATTCATTTATTATACTCATATAATTTGCATTTTGATACATTTGTCATGTTTGACCCAGTACAGGAAAAAAAAATACAAGTTGGTATATCTGGTACTCTATAGGTTGAGATAAGCCTATCCATATACTCTTATTAGAACCACCACCAGTTGACAGAAGCAGATTTAGTTTAGACTCTAATCTCTATTTACTTCAACACATAGTAAATAATTACTGTCAAAACCTGAATGAACAGCATATAATTATAACTTAATTAGGTAAACATGGAAACCAAAATTATACTGCACAGCAAACTGATATTGGTCTATGTTGTTTGCAAACAAGATGTGTGTAACCCAGTTTTAACATATGATCATTTTACAGGGACCAGAGCAGTGAGTCAAGCATACAATCATGTCCACCAATCACAGACTGCACAGATAAAGCTGAATCCTTCTGCATATCAATACAAGTCAGGGGTCTTTGGAAACACAGTATCACCACAGCTGTCCAGCTCCATCGGCTTTGCAATGGGCAGTACATATGGGGGCCTGCATAAAATGATATAGATAGATGACATTTTTGTAATATGTGATTTGATGTTAACCCTTCCCAACATACAAGTAATCTGAAGCAGACTGTTGAATACATCTTGACAAAACCGGAATTTTTTTAATAAATGTTTAATATTCCAGTTGAGTTGAAAATATTGTCATAAAAGGAGGTATTGCTTATCATGAGCCATTTTATTCTTTTGCCACAATGTTTTCATAATCTGACTGACCAGAGCTATCAATATGGGTATACATGTATATGATGGAAAGTGATAAATATTTTTAAAGTTAAACTGAAGAACTCAGTGTGATTTATTTGTATCTATTAAGATTTTGACCATCCGAATATGTTGGCTGTCTCTCCAGAGAACCAATCATTAATAGATGAGAAAGGCAAGCTTAAAAAAAATGCCATGACCCCTTGGGATTTATAATGTGCTGCAATTAAAATTTATTGTAAATGGGAAAGTTGCTTCTACAAGTTAATACTATTAGTTCAGCACTGCATTACTTACATACTAAGGTCACATCCATTGCTAACCTTTTACTGGTATGTTTACCCAAGTATCAATGTGATTTGTTTACACAGGGATCACAAATAAGTGAACAGTTGCCTTGTTAAATTTGAATTTTGTTGAAATATGCATAGAATCCTAATAGAGACAACACAATTAAATGAGAGGCTAAGGCTGATCCAATGAGTTGATCACATAGTGGTGTATGTGCACTTTGGCTTGTGGATAATGCATCTACAATGTAGCAGACAGGGCTGTGCTTTAACCATTTTAGGTGCAGGGTATCACCAGCCTATATATTAGCTTCCTGTAAAATGCAACAATTTTAAACTTGAGACATAAAAAAAAAATCCTATTTATTTAAGTAGTTAAACAAGGATTTCAATAATACATTTTGTTTGTATCAATCCGGAGTCCCAATGAGGAAAACTAATTAGTATGGCATGACCCATCCGTGGATCGAACCCTCGACCTCCTGCATTTACGGCGGCTGCTGTACCACTACACCATTGAAGCTGACCATAAAGAAATTTCTTGAATATTTCTTTACTCCATAAACCATATTATTACTGAATACTGTGCAAATATGTGAACAGTGTAGATATTTATCAGAATGCATTTATATAAGCTGATCTGGATCTTTATTATTCATTTAATTAAGCCAACTTGTACCTTTTCCCTAGAAACTGGATCATTATAATTATATTATTTTCATCCAAATACTCACCAGCAGTAATGTATTCATAATTTCCTGTTGTCAACAAATGAAGCAATTGTTTGGACCCCTTGGCTTATCCAACTGATTTTGCTGGTTATCTTTCAGGCTCCATCATCAATACATGTGCACACTGGCCAGATAACCTGCAATGAATTCATGTGTTATATTATATTGTTAAAAAATGTTTGTGTTTATATTCTGAATATTCAATAGTGATAATAACATATTTGATTTGTCCATATTTTGTTTAATAATCCTTTCCTACAACACACTTGCAGCAGACAAACATTGTGGAAAAAGGAGAATTTGGTCAATATGATTCCATTGTTTTCTGATATTGTCTGCTACTGATGATGTTATAAAATGATGTTGTCAGATTGATCAAATGCATTTGGGAAAGGGTTAGCTTCCTCTAAGAGTTTATTCAATAGATTTATTAAACTTAAACAAAACATGTTGTTTTTTATTACTTTATCCAGTATTCAATCATTAATATCTAAATCCTTTCCCACATACATTATACCAGATTTGAAATAATTCTGGAAAAGAGAGAAATTACACTCTACTATAGTAATTTCACATTTTGACACAATGTTTTCAACTTTAAATCTATATTTACACTATCATTGGTAGATATTGTTAATATTTTCCAATAGATATTTTCAAAAGTCGTAGATAAATATAATTCAACCGACTAGAAGTACAGATCAATAGCGTGACAGATCAATATGTCGATCCCATTTATCTGTTCACACCTATATGAAACCGAAAGTAAGATGAGGGGTCGAACCGTGAGGGGGTCGAAAGCTCTGTAAGCCATAAACATGAATGTAATACAACAAAAAGTAGATGTAAATCAAGAATAATTAATTAAATAACATGGAAAACATGATTGTTTGTATTTACCCTGCTTTGCAACCGCAGTGTGCATCACGTATTTTCCCATTGAATCTATGAGGCTTCTCGTTCTTACGCCGTCTCTGGTAAATCTGTGCATTTATGTGGACTATAATTCCAGCTCCAGGAGTTAAAAAACGACAGGGTCTTAATGTGACAAGTCTCTATCTAAAGATGTAGCCCTCTGATGTTGTCGAAGTGTTGGCGAATACGGCAGATAAGCGGACGAAAAAATGTCCGCGACATCTTTTAACGTTACGATGTCCGCCATTGTTGTTATTGTTTACACATAATGTCGGGCTAGTAACCGTTGCTAATGTGGGCGGAGCTAACTCGACAATCGGCGATCCGGCAATTCTACAGCAGACGGCGTTGAACATATTTTGTCAAAAAATTGAAAACTCTTTAATTGAATTGATAATCTATGACTAAAAGTGGAAAACATTGTGGCAAAAAGGGAAATTGCTCGTTTTGAGTAATTTCTTCTTTTGTCACTATGTTTTCAAAAAGCCGTCTGCTGCAGAGGCATCAGAAAGCATCTATATGAGGGAAAGGGTTAACATGCTTAAATGCCTGGAGAGAAGACCCTGATCATGCTTCTCTGTAACTTTTTTGTTGGACCAATTTATTTCATGTTAACCAGTGATGTTCATTTGACAATCTAGAACTGTTATTTTGAGAAGATTATCTCATAAAAGTATGCTCTTTTTCACCCTTTACCCCCCCATACAAAAAATTTGCAGCAGAAGATTCTGGGCAATAAAAAGGAAAAAATCATTATAATTGAAAGTTGAATTATTGAATAGAGTTGAAAATATTTTTTGCAAAAGTACAAATTGTTTATTTTGAACAATTTCTTTGTTTGCCGAGATGTTTTTAAAAATCATGTGCTGCAGATGCATTGACATGTAGATACAAAAGTGTTAATACTGAAAAAATTGAAAATATCTTATTCTTAAGAGATCATATGACCTCAAATAAACTAGCTTAATATTTGTAGCAGGTGTGCACAATGGTCTATCTTGCATTCACGCTGTCTGTTCCAAATGTTATGTTTGTCAGAAGCTTATAGCATGTTTATGTGACTAATGGGCGAATTGCAGATGCATATAAGCCTGTGCATTCAGTCTGATCAAGTTCTGCACTTGGTTTTAAATGCCCAGTGTTTTGTTTTCATTAAGACCCAACTTATTTGCAAAAGTTCATATAGCTTAATATATTAGGATGATAACAATTCACTTAAAGTGTTCTCAAATGATTTATTATTCTCTGAACCTAATATTCATAGGAGTGAGAGAACTTCAGAAAGGGATACTCGTGACTTTCGTAGGGACTCAGAACGTGACACCAGAGATTTTCGTAATACCCGCGACAGATACGATAAAGATGATAGGGACCGAGATACAAGATATGAGCGGGACAGGGATAGACTGTTTATTAGCAGAAGGGACCTTGATGAAAGGGTAAGGGGAATGTTTATATAATTATACATTTTGAGATCGAGGTATATATCTCTTTTCTCCAATCTCCATAATATGATATCTCTATTATTCAACCAAACCCTAAGATTGAGACCTTCTTTTGGATTACCTACAGCATATTTCGAGAGCTGTATAACTATATTAGAACATGCAAAGCACCGTAATATAAAGCTATGGAGATGGGCTTGTGAACGACAAATGCTCCAGGGTACCAACACAATTGCAATGATAACTTGCCTTCAATGAGTGAGAAGAAATGACCCTTGTTAAAGATTTTAAAAAGGAAGTCCGATGTCAAGGTTACTGCATAGAAAACTTCGGTATAAATGGAAATGATTTGTTGCAAAGATTGTACATGCCTGATGTGAGTGTCATGTTAATTATTTACTCTAAGCTAAGGGTTAGCCCTCTTCATACATCGGTCTGATCCAAATGTTTATATTTTGTTTGAAGCATCTTAGAGTATTTTGCAAACATTGCAGATTGTAATTATGGATGCATAGTAGGGCTGTAGCGATAGTTCAAACTATCGATATATTGCAATAGTGACAAGGGCAATAGTAATGCATCGATTGTAAAACTGAAGATCAATAACTATCGCAATAGTGGTTGGAACTATCGATAGTATTGGTTCATGTAGTACATTGAATCTAAATATGCAGACATGCTTTTATTTCTTAGAGAAAAGATCATGTTACTTGTCTGTGAAAAAATTCTGAAAAGTGATAAATGTTCTTATTTATGTGTAAGCTGGAAAATGAAGTTCTTTCTTGAGAGCAAATGGTTTCTTTTTAAGTTTTTAAATAAAAGATAAACAATAAAATGCTCTTTTTGATACTTTTATTCCTTGTAATTAGTCTTCAGAATAGTTCTTTTTTTAAAGTTCAATAAAAGCAATAGTATTGCAATGCATCACAATATTAGTTGTGCAATAGTTTAACTATTGCAATGGTACTTTCTGAAAATCAATACTATCGCAATAGTGATTTTTGGGCTCAATAGTCACCCCTAATGCATAGGCTTATATTAATCTACATTGGTGGCAAAAGATTTACGATGTTCCAAAGTTGTCAATTTACTGAAATTCATTTCTTGTATTTCAACAATTACTAGGTAAATACATGTTTTTTATCTGCCAAATGTATGTCGATATTTTTTTTTATTGTAGCCAAGAGATAGGGACTTCAGAGATTTTAGCAATCGTCATTGTAAGTAGTTAAATTACAATTCATTCATTATTTCTTCATTAATAATTCAGAGTACAGTGCATATTATGTTCCGACTAGAAAATTTAGTGATTTATACACCAAACTAGATCCACTTCTATCATCATAGTTTATATACCTTTGGGTTGCCTGACCTATTTTGTTTGCTCATGCGACCAATATTGGTAATGACCATGTGAAAATAATCTTGCAATATTTTTCCTTTGGTGACCTACCAAGATTGATCAAAATAATCTGATCTGTTGAAAAACATATCCACCAGGGGTCGGGGCATGTTTTCCTTATGTGTATTTATAGTGACAACTTTAAAAGTAATATTGTACAAAACTATTGGCCCGATTTAAAAAAATAGTTTAGCACAATTGTTCCTTAGGTATCCCTCTACAATGATTGTTGTAATTATGCTGATCCATTTAAAATTATAGACGTCAAGGGGGGTGGATCTCGTTTTTCTAATAAAGATATTTAATGAAAAGTTTTTGTCCAAAAGTGTTGGCCTGATTTGAAAATAAGTTGTTACAAAGATTCCTTTGGTGACTCACTACGAAGATTGTTGAAACTATTCCAATCCGTTAAAAATCATGGCGCCAATTGTGTGGTGTTTTCATTGTATGTACATAGTTTAAACTTCTTCATAAGTACTGGTCAAGAAATTTGCCTAAATATTTTTAAAGTCGTCTTCTGGAGATTTATTGTATGTGGAAAGTGTTTTATTGATGCTTTCTGACGCCTCTGTAGCAGACAGCATTTTGAAAACATAGTGACAAAAGAAGAAATTGCTCAAAACGAGCAATTTCTCCTTTTGACACAATGTTTTCCACTTTTCGTCATAGGTTATCCATTCAATTAAATAGATTTTCTATATTTTGACAAAATATGTCCAAAGTCGTCTGCTGCAGAATTGTCATATGAGGGAAAGGGTTAAGTGTATAATTTATAACATTATGATTATACTTAGATAACAACAGAAGGGACAGACGAGATTCCTATCATAGGGAAGAGGAGCCAGAATGGTTTAGCTCTGGGCCAGTGAGCAAAAATGATACCATTGAACTCCATGGCTTCGAACGACACAGACGGGATAGTGACCGAGTGGGACCAGAAAAAGTGATTGAAATTGTCGATGAAGCATTTGAAGAAGAGGAGGAGGAGGAGGAAAAGCATATAGAAGGTTAATTATCATTGACATTCCATAACTAAATCCTTTTACCACATACAACAAATTAGCAACAGTATTTTCATAAGTCAGCTGCTGCAGATGTGTCCACTTAGTTTGCATGTGGGAAAGGGTTAAGACTTTGTAATGAATGCAGAAAATATATTTTATGAGAATTGCAATGAGATATTCCCCTATTTCCCACTCCTATCTCAAATTGTCTTTGTCAGTTGGTCAATTAATACAATGTTAGCATAATGGTATGAATTTTGATTGTGTAAAATAACTTTATGGAACAATGACAGATTACATGTGATTATATTGAAAACCATTTACGAACAATCTTCTGCTCTAATACAGACAACTTTTGAAACCTTTGCAGCAGATCTGATGCCTTTTGACAACATTCTGGAAAACCCCATCGATTTCTACAATTTCTTCTTTCCCACAATGTTTTAAAATATCAATAATAAACTCTTCATGTGTTGGGTACTGCATACTGTACCTTAGATTGAAAAGCAAAAGATGGAGAATATCATAAAAGTAAAAAAGACAAGAATGTTTTACCTACATGTTTGTTCTTAATGCCTGTGCATTGTGCTTATTTTTGCATCCTGTTTTACCCTTACCCACTTGTAGACGCATTATGACGCATCTGAAGCAAACATTGTTTGAAAACAGTGTGACAAAAGGAGAAATTGCTCAAAATGAGCAATTTCCTCTTTTGCTGCAATGTTTTTATAGAGATTTTTCATGTTTTTGCACATTTGTTTTCAAAGTCATCTCCTGCAGAATTCTTGTAAGTAGGAAAGGGTTAACTTTATAGTGCACCTTTTAGACAAGTATATATCCACTGTGGGGACTATACAGCCATGGCTATTTCCTGAGCTACTGCTGGTTGGTAATTCAATAGAGAAGCTTCAGTAACAAGAGATTTATATTCTCTTGCTTGTTCAAAATTTTCATTTTAGAAGGAGTTTCTATCGTTAAATATTATGCAACCCATTTTGGGAGCATCCATTTGATTAACCCTTTTGCCACATGTATACAACAAATCTGCAGCTGACAAATTTAAAAACATCATGACTACAATTTGAAAATTCTCCATTATTGAGAATTCAATTATTTAATAGACTTGAAAACATTAGGTCAAATGGAGAGATTGCTCATTATGAGTAATTTTGCCTTTTGCTACATTTTTTGGCTGCAGAATGTTTCTACAATTGGAAATGGGTTAACTGATTTTCTCATTGCTCTTTCCACAGCAGGAATCAGCGTTTCAGACAGGAATGGAAGTCTAGAGACAAATGAATCCAGCTCTCCAGAAACGGAAGCAAATCCTCCGAATCAGCCAAAGGGGAAACCAGCTAAAACCCCACCACCCACCTCTCTTTTTGACTTCAATGAATTCTTTAGGATAGAAAACATTCCAGGATTGGTTAGTTATAAACTTATTTAATTTTTTAGCTTGTTAAAAATTATGTTTGAGGACAGCTAATGAATGATGCTAACTTGTTGCTAGCATCCGCATTTTTAAAAGTTTTGGTTTAAAATGGAGCCGTCACTGTAATAGCTATAGCTCTTGTTTTTGATTGGAAGAAGAGAAAAGTCAGTTCTGACTGGTGATAATGTTAAGATTTTTTTTTTTTTTTAAACTTATCGTGAACATTCTTTAGCAAAGTTCAGGGTTTGCATCATGAAATCAGCAATTGGTCTCAAATATCTTGAAAATATCAGGTAAAAAACAAAACAATGTTCAGGCATATTAAAAAATTGACATGGAATGTAGAAAATGAATCTTAAAGAAAACAAGGCGACCAGTTCAATCTTTTTAAGACCAGGAAGTTAGTTTATTTTTCGTAAGAGCATTGAAAACTATTTAAGTTCTGTTAAATCAGGTGAGCAATAAATAGGACCATCATGGACCTCGTTTAGGAAATGTGAATTAAACGAGGTTATGGATTAATGAATAGAAACATTTGTTAATTGCAGGATGATCCCATTGTTGACCAAGAGTTACCAAGTATTGGTGGAAGTCGGTTTTTCCAGCAGTACACTATGTCAACTGCCAATCCAAGTGGACACTCGGCCAGTCGGGAAAACAGTCGCCGATCTTCAGCCGTCGATGATGAATTTGGTTACCTAAATGGTGAGAGGAGTCCTTTTCTTCTCTTGTCTCGATGTTTTCAACTCTTATGAAATTGTTTTACTTTCATTTACAGAAATTTACCATATTTTTGCATTGCAAGGGGTCTGCTACAATTTATAGCGTGTTGGAAATGATAAACCCTTTCCCGCTCTCAGACTTTTTCAGACGCTTCAGCAGCAGATGCCTATTGAAAAAACTGACCTCAATGCTTTAACCCTTTCCCTCATAGGACAATTCTGAAGCAGACGACTTTGAACGTATTTTGTCAAAACATAGAAAATCTCCATAATTGAATGGATGGATAACCTATGACAAAAATTGGAAAACATTGTGGCAAAAGGAGAAATTGCACGTTCTGTGCAATTTCTTCTTTTGTCACTATGTTTTCAAATAGCTGTCTGCTGCAGAGGCGTCTATATGAGGGTAAGGGTTAAATTCTATTTAAATATTCTACTTTCATATTTAAAGATTTTCGATATCTATTCCAAGATAGATTCAAAGTCTGCTGCAGATTTGTTGTATGTGGGAAATGGTTAAAGGAAATAACCTTCAATACAGTCTTTTCATATCATAATTATGTTATTGCAATCTATGTGGATACTTGATGCAGGAGACATTTAATACATGAGCCGTCCCGCGAGAAAACTAACATTGTGGGAAAGTATCGACCCGGATCACCATAAGCAAGCCGCGCAGGGTTACCCTACTAGACACTTTTCCCCTCATGTGGATTTCCAGTTTCAGGAATCATTACTTTATACCTCTATCCCCCTGAAACGGAATGTGTCGGACCTGATCAGTCTGTGTGGACTGCGCAGGCTGATCTGGGTCGATACATTACGCAATGGCCATAATGTTGATTTTCTCTCGGGAAGGCTCACATCAGTTATTCGTAACATATATGGCCCATTGAAATAGCCGATACATTTAAAAAGAGACCTATATAAGAAAGAGTAAACTGGTCTTTTCACAATCATATCTGACTCAATTGAGCCCTATGTTGTGTGTACTCAAAATAATTGTCTCACTGAGGCGATTCTTTTGAGTACCAAACCATAGGGTTTGTTTGTCATGCAAGGATTTGGGGATGTTAAATACACATCTTATCGCGAGCTCTGAATTTAAACTTATCAATATGACAAATTTGATTACAGATATGTTGAATGGCTCTAAAAGCCCTGTGATTCCTACCCCTCCCCCACCCTCAGCTAATTCAGTATTTGAACGCGCGGAATTCTTGTCACCGTACGCAATGACAGACAAACAACAAAACATCGAATTTGGAACAGTTGGGAATAAGATCAGCCTCGGGAACACCAACAATCCACTTGTCACAGCTCTTATCAACAATGCCATGAGAGTTGGTTGTAAGTTCATTTATTAAATACACTTTCCCCACATACAACAAATCTGCAGCAGACAACTTTGAAAACATATTAAGCAAATATACATTAAGGTCTCTATAATTGAATGTTTAATTACTGAAATCTTTTGTCACAATGTTTTTAAAAGTTGTCTGCTTCAGCGGTGTCGGAAAGCATCTTAATGTGGGAAAGGGTTTGATACTTGATTTAACATGTTTTGGTGGATTATTGAGCAAGAACTGAATTGAAATATATATATTCAATTAGTTTTAAAATAACATGTCATACCATAGGCTGAATATATGTGATAGATGAACCCTTTTCCACATACAACAAACCTGCAGAGGACAACTTCAAAAAACATCTTAGTAAAAATATGGAAAATATATATACATGTACATGAAAGTTTAATAACAGAATAGAGATGAAAATATGCTGGCAGAGGCCAACTTCTGTCGGCATGTGGGGAAGGGTTAAAGCACAATAAAAGTATGTAGATTTGTAAAATGTAGCATTGGTTTTTCTCAAGTTTCTTGAAATTTCCAGGAGAATGACTTTTTCAATGAGTTTCAACACAAAATAGTTTGACCCTTTCCCACATACAACAGTTTAATATTATGCACAAGATAACTTTAACCCTTTCCCTCATATAGAAGCCTCATATAGATGCTCAAAACGAGCAGTTTCTCCTTTTGCCACAATGTTTTCCACTTTTAATCATAGTTTATCCATTCAATTGTAGAGCTTTTTACGTTTTGACAAAATATGTTCAAAGTCGTTTGCTGCAGAATTGTCGTATGAGGGAAAGGGTTAAAAGCATGTGGACATAAATATGAAACAGCCCTATGAATGAAAGCAAAATTGTTGAATGAAGTCAAAAACATTGTGACAAAAGAAGAGAAAAAAATCGAACAATATCTCCTTTTGTCATGTTTTCAAATGTTGTCTACTGCAGAGGTGTCAGAAAGCATCTGTATGTAGGAAAGAGTAAGTGAGTAAATAAAGCGATTGCTCCTAAATGTTGGAAATTAAAGTCAATCGAATAACTGTAGTTATGATACAAAGGAAGATAAGACCTTTGCACATTTAAACAAAGGGTATTAGATCTAGAACTACTCGCACATTCCTTTAGGCTGATTGATGGTCTAACTCTTTCTTTGAATTATTGTTCAGTGGACCATTGACTCAATGATGAACAGTACAGAGCTATTCATGCATAGGTTCATCTGGATCGACTTTGTCCAAAATGTCTGAACGCTTCATTTCCTGCATTGAGGCTAATTTTTATATTTTACCTGTAGCCCCAGGTGTATTGAAGCACTCGCCACAAGAGACCGAAGCCAGACTAAAGGCCATTTTGTTAGGACGGGTGGATTCTACTTCCAGTAGCGGGAATACAACACCAGGGTTCAGCTCACCTCTTAGTAAGTGGTCAGAGGACTAGATCAGGAGGAGTGAACTGGTCTTTTCCTATGCGTATCTCTCTTGCGACTCCACTAAACCCTATGTTGTGGGTACTCAAAAGAATCGTCTCACTGAGACGATTCTTTTGAGTACCCACAACGTATGGTTTGAGGGTAAAATAAGGATATGGGGATGTGAAATACTCATCTTATCTAGAGCTTTGAGTGTGGTAGAAGCTTTACACAGACATACAGATAATGTGTGCTTAACCTTTTCCCACATGTAGACGCTTTGTGATGCAGCTGCAGCAGACTACCTTTATAAACATTATGGCATTACAAGCAATTTTTCATTTTCTCCCAACTACTTCAGTACTTATCAATAATCATACTTTCATTTTTAAATATTTTTCATATTTTTGACAAGATGTTTTCGAAGTTGTCTGATGCAGTTTTGTTGTATGTGGCAAAGAGTAAAATCAACATTTGACCCTCAAACCCTATAGACTAATACTTAAAGAAACCATTCAATTATTAGCTCAAGTTTTGAAAAAACGAGAGCTATTGTCATGACCCTGGCGGCGGCGTGGTCGTCCGGTTAAGGTTTTTTGTTCAGCTGAGCTTTTGTTCTGTTTTCTATCAGTCGAGCGTCTGTTCCGTACGCGGTGCTCTTGTTTTTGAGTACCACAATACAGGGCATGGTTGGGAGATAAGAGATAATATTTTGGGGAAAGATGAATGCTGCTTGTCGCATTGTCTTTTGTCCAACATCTGAAAGACGGATAGCTCAGCTGGGTTTCAAACTCGCAACCCCTGAATTGACAGCCAACCAGGCTACCAGGGCTTGGCGTCTGGATACAGCTGAATCCTTATTTTTGGGAATATGCAGACTGAAGTTGTTAACTTAAATTAATTGTCCTGCGTTTGACCCATGTAATTCCTTCATCAAACCATGTTGATGTTTAGGACAATGTAATCCATGTCTATCCTTAAACCTTTACCACATGCAGACCCCTTTTGATACATCTGTAGGGGATCACTAGTTTTCTACTCAATTACAGGATTATAATCTTGATTTTCCATACTTCACCATGATGCTTTTAACCCTTTCCCTCATACGACAATTCTGCAGCAGACGACTTTAAACATATTTTGTCAAAATATGGAAACTCCATAATTGAATGGATTACCGATGACTAAGAGTGGAAAACATTGTGGCAAAAGGAGAAATTGCTTGTTTTGAGCAATTTCTTCTTTTGTCACTATGTTTTCGAAAACCCGTCTGCTGCAGAGGCATCAGAAAGCGTCTATTTGAGGGAAAGGGTTAAAAGTAATTTTAAGTAGATTTCTTCCTTGTGTCGAAGGATTGAGTTCCTGTCTTGTATCATCTTTTGCCACCGACTAGAATAAAAGAAGGTCTAAATTCATTAATGTTTTAGAAATGGCTCTTCGTGTAGTTCCCTTGTGGTAACATCTACAGAAGCTTTTTAACCCTTTCCCACATTCAACAAAACTGCAGCAAATGACTTTGAAACGATTTAGTCAAACATATAGAAATGTTTAACCCTTTCCCTCATATAGACGCTTTCTTACGCCTCTGCAGCAGAAGGCTTTTTGAAAACATAGTGACAATAGAAGAAATTGCACAAAACGTGCAATTTCTCCTTTTGCCACAATGTTTTCCACTTTTTGTCATAGGTTATCCATTCAGTTATGGAGATTTTCTATGTTTCGACAAAATACGTTCAAAGTCGTCTGCTGCAGAATTGTTGTATGAGGGAAAGGGTTAATTGAAAGTATAATTGTTTAGTTGAAAACTTTTTATCATGATAACAATTATTTATGACCTACATACGATTTATTGAAATAATTTTGTTAAACACTTCTCCTTTTACAGAAGCTTACTGATTGCTCTGTAGCAAACAAAGTTTGAAAACATATTAATAAATGGAAAATTGCTCATAATGAGCAAACTCTCCATTTTCCACATTATTTTGAACTATATACAAATGTCATACTGCCATTTATAGATTTTTAGCATATTTTTGTATGGATATTTCTTAAGTCGTCTGCTGCGGATTTGTTGTATGCTGGAAAGGATTTAATCAAAATATTATGTAATTTCAGACTTACCGGGTAAAGTGAAGACTTTAGCTGAACTTGAGGGCGAGTTACAGCATTCAAAGTCGGAGCAGACCAATCAACATCCTCGGATGAGAATGACTCCGCCTTCAGTGCCAAGATCCTCCCCTCAGCCTCAAATCAATGACCTTTCGGCATTCAATAAACTCATTTCTCTCATGCAAGCTGGTGCAGCTAGACCTGTGGAGTCGCCCAAACTACCGGTAAGTTGAATCATCTTAATACATCCCATGTTACACATTATAACCCATTCACTGATATTCAGACATAAAAAGCCATGAAAGCTCAGTTTGTAGCTACTAAGGCTATCCTGGGTTTTTGAGATTAACCCTGTCTAAGCAATTGCTTCTTAAAGATGGTTAACCAAAGTCATTGTGACTCGAGTCAATTGTCTTCCACCAATTGGCTTAACCCTTTTCCTATTGACTCTTTCTGACGCCTCTGCAGCAGAAGGCTTTTTGCAAACATGTTGACAAAAGAAGAAATTCCTCAAAACAAGCACTGACTCCTTTTGTTTTCAACTCTATTCAATTATTATCCCCTGTTTTTTCGAAGAAAAAAAGAGGGGTTATTAATTTCGGTTTGTCCGTCACACTTTGTTTCCGTTCAATAACTGCCACAAATGTGAACTGTTTTGTTTCAAACTTGGTAACAAGGTTAAATGCCTAAAGGGCTAGACCAAGTTCGATCGTCACTTTCAGCGGACTTTATTCGGTGGATTTATGGCCCCTTAATTAACAAAAAATGTCGTTTGTTGCTGTTTCCGTGCAATAACTGCCACAAATGTGAACCGTTTTCTTTTAAACTTGGTAACAAGGTTAAATGCCTTAAGGGCTAGGCCAAGTTTGATTGTCACTTTCGGCGGACTTTATACGGTGGAGTTATGGCCCCTTAATTAACAAAAAATGTCGTTTGTTGCTGTTTCCGTGCAATAACTGCCACAAATGGGAACCGTGTTTTTTTTCAAACTTGGTAACAACGTAAAATGCCTTAAGGGCTAGGCCAAGTTCGATTGTCACTTTCTGCGGACTTTATTCAGTGGAGATATGGCCCCTTGATTAACAAAAAATGTAGTTTGTTGCTGTTTCCGTGCAATTACTATGCCTTAACAGCTAGGCCAAGTTCGATCGTCACTTTCGGCGGACTTCATTCCTACAATATGTCCTGCAAGCGGGGATATAACTTTCATGAATTTGCTTGTTGTGCTTTTGTTTGGGTATGTTTTGAAAGTCGTCTGCTGCAGATGTGTTGTATGTGGGATAAGGGGTTAAAAGTCTATGTTGGAAGGTAACCAGTTACCTTTGAAGAATGTTGTGTTGAGTACAGGTGTGAGAAAGTCCGGAAACACATGTTAGGTGAACTAGACCAATATACTAAAAAATACCGTTTAAATTGACGTAACCCCAATGGCTGCCATGACATATCTGGAAAAGTATTGAAAAAGCGTTTAACTTCAACCGTTCATTAAAAAGCTAACTAAATAGACACAGTTTGTTTCAATGAAGAAAGTTTTAGAAGTGAGCGTTGAATTGTTTATTGATTTGATAAACGTATACATGCTTATTGATTTTGAAAATTGTAGATGAAACCTGACCCAAGGCCTGCTTCTCCATTAGCTCATCTGACTGCCCATTTACATCAAGCTTCCCTTCAACAGCAACAACAACAGCAACAACAGCAACAACAGCAACAACAACAGCAACAACAGCAAAACGCTCCACCCCCGCAGAGAGTACTACACAAGCCAGAACCTTTATATATCCCACCTCAACATATGCAAGTAAGAAATTAAGTGTACTCGTTCAGGGTTTGAAACTATAAAACTCTGAAAACGTTCGCAGTGCTCAGAAATGAACTCCATGCTCCAAATAAAACTTCTAATTGGTAAACTTGGATAACTAATTTGTTTCTTGACCATCAGATACTTGAGCACAGATTCAACTTTTATAGTTTGTTGCTTGAAAATGTATGTGTAGTTGAAGGTTCATGTAGTGAAAATGGCACAAGATTATGATACCCTGAATTGTGACAGTAGTTACATATGAATTGCGTTGAATGTATTGTGATAGTATTTACATATTTTACGTATGAACTGCATCAGGCGAAATTGGGGCCTTCTTGACAACCCAGTTATGATGTCATGCATGAGAGTGTAAAACCAGTAAGGATGCAACTATATTATTAGCTTGTCTGTTTTTACGAGAAGGGCTATTGTTCACAAAACTTTAACCTTACCACATAACTTGTTCAACATTTTCAAATGAAACTGGCTTTATTAAATTGTTCAGTAATGCCCCATTTTTAGCTCGACTTTTTGAAGAAAAAAAAGAGAGCTATTGTCATGACCCTAGCGTCGTCGGCGGCGGCTTGGTCGTCCGGTTAAGGTTTTTTGTTCAGCTCGGCTTTTTTTGCTGTTTTCTATCAGTCGAGCGTCTGTGCCGTACGCGGTGCTCTTGTTTTGACTAAGAATAAGACAGACAAGTGTTGTCGTTCGCCTCGCAGCGCTCTTGTTAAGTTACAAATGAGGGCTATCAGTTAAGTGCGATTGCAGGTGTGAACAGCATACCTTTTATATAAATTGAAACAAGATCACAACCTCTGTAATGCTCCATTCAGTTGCAGTTTTCAAGTATGTACATATATATAATCCGTGCATTTGGATACATCCCACATCTCCCATCATATTTCATTGGGTGAAGGCAATTTCAATGATTTTCTGAAGTAATTTTATGTACACTTAATAAAAGTATACTGTAGAATTTTGAATATTCCATTTGTTATGTATGCATGCACTGATACAATTTCAAGTTAACCCTTTCTCAAATACAATTCATCTGCAGCAGACAAAAAACATCGGGGCAAAAATACGGAAAACCTTAAGTAATTAAAATATTAATTAAATAGAGTTGTAAACATTGTAGCAAATGAATGTTATTTTCTACTTTTGCCACAATTTTGTCTAATGCTGTTTACTGAAGATGTGTTAAAATGTGCCAGTAGGTGGGAAAGGTTAAAGTTTAATTCTTGAGTGTATTCTTGATAGAAAAGTTGGCATATATTTTAATTGAAGCTTTGAATTTATCAAATATTAAACAAAAAATCCCTATTCACTGTGATACAATACACAGATATTGAATAAAGAGCAGTACACATGTCTTTGTCTGCAGTATCTCTCTTGTTTAAGGTACTCAAAGAAAATCATAAACCTCATAGTGAATAAACACAATGTAGTATCTGGGGTGTAAATGAAGTTTAAAAATCACGATATATGCATCTTTATTTAATAAAGTTTAAAATCACGATATTTTTCTCTTTATTTAATAAAGTTAAACATCACAATATATGCCTCTTTATTTAGACTGGTCGACCTGGTGGAGATATACAATTTAGTAGCATGGAAAATCTTGGTACGCCTACACACATACCTCTCACACCACAACCCAACTTGTCTACAGTCGGTGACGCTTACTCTGCCAAGAAAGAGTTCTTAGAGGTTTGTTGATATCTGTTGCGATGTTTCTTGTACATTGTTTTATTTGTAAATTTGATCCTTTCATTTCTCTACATTACTATGCCTGTTTCCCACATGCATGTACCTTTTGACGTGACAAAAGGAGAAATTGCTTTCAGTTTACAACTTCTGTTTTTGCCACAATGTTTACAAGTCGATTCAATAATTATTCTTGCATTTGTAAAGATTTTTGCGTAGATGTTTTCAAAATTCACTGCTGCAGATTTGTGGTATGTGGCACATAAATTAATCCCTAACCAAAGGGGAAAAAGAATGGTTTTATCTTTTTGAATTTAGAGGAGGGTGAACTCTAATCTACTGGTATCTTAAATTTTGACAGGATTGCTGCAATAATGAGTTGTTGCCATTGATATATATAAGAAGACCTAAGTTTCAACTACAACCTGCTATGCAAAATTTAGATTTCTCAAGGTTGCAAACATAAGGAGTAGAGAATGAACAATCTGAATAAATAATGGAAAATAAATATAAGACAGATCAGATAACAATATAGGAAATTGAGAAAGAATGAATTGTGAACAATTTCTAACAATCCTTTTTAATTTGATGCAGACATGTCAGAATAACATCATATGCAGGAAATGGATAATGTTGTAACTAGTATCGTCAAAGCTTTACATATAATTACAGGCATTACAAAGAAACAAGGAACAACAGTTACAATTAAGGCAGATGGTATTGCAAAATATGCGAATCGGTCAATCACAAGGACCACCCCCTGGTCCTCCCCCACAGATGGTACCGCCTCCTCAGCAAGTCACGCTCAATCAACCACCTGTCACTCCTATTCAGGTTTGTTTTTACACTTATATCACAGTGATTCACCCTCTACTACTTGCAGACACATTTTAACGCACCTTTTGAAAACGTTATGAAAAAAAGAGATATTGTTTGTAATGAATAATTTTTAGCTCGTCTGTTTATTTGAAGAAAAAATGTCAGGCTATTGTGATTATTTCACCGAATCTCATAAATCAAAAGTGCGTCAACATATACACATGAGACTTTGTATACATGTTCCTAGGAACAAAACCTATGTCTATACCAAGTCTCACAACTCTGGCTTTAATAATTATTCAGTAATGCCCCTTTTTCGACTTTATAAGAAAAACAGGCGAGTATTGGCGTTCACTCCAGGGCACTCTTGCCCTTTTGCCACAAGGGTTTCAACTCTATTTAATAACAATACTTGCATTAATAGAGATTTTCCAATTGTTTGCCCTAAGGTTATCAAAATTGTCTAACTCTGAATAGTTGTTATCCAGTATAAGTATAAGAGATGGGTTCATGAAACTTTACTATGTGTATAGAGAGGGCAATTAAAGATTTTGCACATCTTTATAGTATGTATTTTATTTTAATTCAAGTAGTTTGAAAATTATCATTTATTACAGGGAATGCCTCCAAGAAGACTTTCCAATGGAGATCCAATTATGAACTTTTTGAAGGCCAATCCAACAATAATCACAAAGCCGGCTTCTCCAACCCCTCCCCCTCAACAGCCCCCTCCTCCATCAGTCATGAATATGGTACAGAACAGGGGTCCGTCACCTTCCCCAATACTCCAGCAGGCATTACTCTCACAGGTGAACCCAGGTAGTCCTAGGGTTCCCTCTCCAATCAGTAAGTATTTGCTGTGTATATGTGGGAAATGGTTATTATTAGGGATGGCAACGGTTACCGATATTACTAAGCGGTTACTCGTACAATTTTGTAACCGGTTACCGGGTTAACCTTATAGATTCATAGACAATAAATATCCACTGTTTTAGTCGAATATGGTTGCGCGCATGTCACTGGTTCCACAAGTCCAAGACAGTTCATTACCACACAAACTGCACTTGACTTTGGTATCATCAGCACAGCGTTTGAAATACTTCCAGACAAAGGATGAAGCAGGCGGCATTATGGCAATATATTCTGTAGCTCTTTTTTAACGAAGTGACTGTTATACGATTTATAATATGTCAAATGAAAAAGGTACATATCTTTAAATACCAACTCGGGGGAAAATGAGTTACAAACTTCAAATTACTCTTTAAATCTTCTAATCGTGTTGGTAAATAATAATTTACAAAAACAACAATTCAAATGTATCACACTTACTCCAATTAGTTGTATTATAAAAACAAACGCCGAATATAATTAATAAGTCATTATCTTATAATATATGCCTTTATTAGGCATCAAACTTTTTTTAAAAGAAACAAAGCGTCCTTTAATTGACAATTATTCGATTAACACTACACAAATAAACGATCATCAATAAAAATCGAGTGCGGCTGTTATCGCAGTAATGTAAACACTGACCGATCGAGGTGTGAATAATTAACCTCTCATGTCAGATACGTGTGACAAATTGAAAAGAACAAAAGGTGAAACACAACTGTGTTTATATTTTATCTTTTTTTCCGAGTACTCAGTTACCGAAATAACTAACCGATTAATTGGAAAACGTACGGGTAACCGATTAATCGTTGCCATCCCTAGTTATTATAGTATCACCATGTTGAAAGGGCTGGACATTTTATGACTTATAATACATCTGAATTTTATCTTCGAATCCGACAAACAGGCATTCAGTACCATTGTTAATCTAACTGGCAACTCTACAACGAGCCATATAAGAACCAACACCACTGTCACCACTGAGATTCGAATCCTCTACCTCTTGCTTTCGATGCTGATGCCTTTAACTATTAGGTTACCGGGAGATTATCTCCCTTGCTACAAAATTTTCAACTGTATTCAGTTATAATACATATTTTGGCCTAAATCATTTCAAAGTTGTCTGCTACAGATTTGCTATAAAATTTGGAAAAGTTTACCCTTTCCCACTTACAACAAATCTGCAGCAGAGGACTTAATAAAGGTCAATTAAAAATAAGGAAAATCTCTATTATTGTAGGTATAAATACTGAAAAAAGTTGAAAACTTTGTGGCAAAAGGAGAAATTGCTTGTTTTGAGTAATTTCTCCTTTTGTCCTAGTTTTTTCAAAAGTTGTCTGCTGCAGATGCATCAAAATGTGTATACAGTTGGGAAAGGGTTAACTGAACTCCACATCACTCAACAGTGAAACCAAGAAACATCAATATTGTTTTATTCTGTATTTACAGTGTTTAGTCAACAGCCACCAATGCATTTAAATGCGCCATCTCCCATACATCCGAGTCAAGGTGGATCTCTGTCACAATCACCGACTACACTCCAACCCAATGTAAGTATGCTATTTCTAGCTCGTCTGTTTGTTGAAGAAAAAATGTCCGGGTATTGTTATAACCAAGGCGGCGTCGTCCCAAAACTTTAACCTTGCCTCATAACTCAAAAACTGTTGAACCATTTTCAAATGAAACTTGGTACACATGTTTCTAGGAACAATATGCATGTGACAGAAAAGCTGATGAGCATTGGCATTCGCTTGCAGCTCTCTTGTTAATTATAGAAACATCCACATTGAAAATAATTATACCCCCTTCGAAGAAGAGGGGGTATATAGGAGTCACTGTGTCGGGCAGTCGGTCGGTCGGAAGCCATATTTTGTCCGGCCTATTTCTTACAAACCACTGGGTGGAATTTAATAACATTTTACATGAAGCTTCTATACCAAGAGGAGATGTGCATATCCTAAAGGGGTTACAATTGCATGATATTTTACAGAGTTATGGCCCTTTTACTAATTAAGTTATGGTGTAGGTCAAGGTGCTGTTTAGGGGGTATTTATCATCTTCAGTGATAGTTCTAGTTATATCTGACTTCACTCAGAAACTCCTGGTTTAATACAGATGGCCTATTTTTAGCGTATTTATTAAATCTTGTCAAAGTCAAAGGTTTTTATTGACGAAAGACATTACAAATGTTTCATAGTCCTTACAGGCGGACAAACAAAATACAAATTATATAACATGTCAGTATTTATAGATAATGCCAGTAGGGCATTCACAATGTTCACAATATCCACACACACGTTCAGATTATTTTTTATCTTTTCCGCAGCATAAAACTAAGAACATATATAAGCATAAATGTTGTAAATCATAAATGTAAGTATAATTATTGAAATCATTGTGGCTAAAGGAGAAATTGCTTAGGGCTGTTCCAGGAAAAAATGTCTAGGAAGGGGGGAACGACAAGCTATTTTTATTTGGTGGGTGAAACGGTATTTTTTATTTAAAATTTTCTTAGGGTGCCCAAAATATAATTAAAATTAGAATTGCTGGTCGATCTTCCCCCTTCTAGACACTTTTTCCTGGAACAGCCCATATTATATTCTGCTGATAAGGTGAGCAAAGGTTAATCCCTTTATATTTTCATAACTTTCCATCAATTCTTCATACTTAATTTCAGACTTCCAACAGTATACGTCCTCCATCCGTTCCGCGTGTTCCTAGTCCACAAGAGTTAATTGCTCATACACAGGCCATTCTACAGAATGCTCTCATCAAGAAACAACTGGAAGATCAAAAAGAGAGATTCTATAAAAAGCAAGCTGAAAGGTAGTCATTTTGTGTGATTTAACATCTATTTACCCCCAACAAACGATTGTTTTCAAGGGGGGTTTATCATAATGATTGTCAATCAGTTACTTTTTTGTCCTCACTATTTTTCAAATTCAATGAAATTTTATAGGAAGATTGATTTTTCCTTCTTGAGGGCCCATGGTTCTTGGAATGGTATTTCACAGGTGTCACGATTAAATGCTTCATAATTTAATTGAAATCAATGTTTCTTGTGAATCCTATTAAACATAGTTTGTAATATGAGCACTCTCGCAAGAAAACCAACTAATTGGCCTCTGCGTAATGTATCAAACCAGATCAGCCTGCGCAGACTGATCCGGGCCGTCTCAGGGGGGAAGAGGTAAAGAGTAATGATTCCTGAAACAGAAAATCCACAGGCTACGAAAATTGTCTATCTTGCTTACGCCTGCACAGCATGCTTAGGCTGATCTAGGTCGATACTTTAAGCAGAGTCCACAAGGTTGGTTTTCTCGTTGTACGGCTCATATCAAGATCTTTGCAAGACAGTTGGCTTGACATCAGATTATGTTGTTGGATAATAGTTATGATTCATCTTCAATTATATGCTAAGATATCAAATAACTCTTTTCCATCCACAGACGCATTTTGAGGCTTCTGAAGCAGATGAATTTTGAAAACATTGTGGCACAAATAGAAATTTCTCATAATCATTATATTTATTAAGAACTTTGTTCTATGAAACCAGCCACCCTGCTGAAATCTCCTGAGATTTTAAGATTGAAATAATTGAAAACGTCTCTTGTATATTACAGAGGGAAGTCTCCTAATGCTGCGATTATGAAGGAATCAATGTTGGGGATGGTCGTCTCCAGCACGGGTCTCCCTGTCACTCCAACACCTCTACCCTCCACACCTATCACCAAGGTAACCCCTTAACCCTTTCCCACATACAACAAATATGCAGCAGACGTCTATGAAAATAACTAGACAAAAATTGGAAACATCTCTGTAAATGAAAAGTTGCATACATTGTTGGAAAAGGAGGAATTGCTCAACCCTTAGGTTTTGTGACAAAGGTAGTCAAAGAAATGACTACTTTCAAAATAATACTATGAAATAATTCACGAAACTTGGTTCGTGCATTGGATTATGCATGTTATTCAAGTCTCCAGAATGATCAAAGTTATAAAAAATCTGGCCTATATTTGATAACTGAAGAAATGTAATAGCTAGGTTTGTGAAACTCTGTTTGTACCTAAAGGGCAATTAGGAATATATATATGCTATAAAATTGCTTAGTTTCTGTGAAATTTTAATTAACCCTTCAATCTGAAATGTTAAAAATCCAGATGTCTGCCATGAAACAGGGAAGGGACATCTGTATTGTCTGCAATTATCAGGTATCTAGTTTGAAATCTCATACAATAATTCAGCACTTGTTTTCCTCATTTCAGGCACCTGTCAATGTTGCTTTCACTCCGACCTCGGTGATCAGAAAAATGCATTCAGAGAAAAGTGAGAAAGAAAAGCAGCGACGAGACAGTATTGATGCTGAGGCACAAGGTATAATAACATTTTGTTATGTTAACAATTTAGGTGGTGTTGTCGTTAGATTGTGTTTATTAACCCTTTCCCTCGTACAGATGCCTTGATGCCTCTGAAGCAGAAGTCTTTTGAAAACATTTTGCCACAATGTTTTCACCTTCTTTAACTGATAATACTTTCATTTATTGAGATATTCCATACTTTTGTGTAGATGTGCTGCAGATTGGTTGTATGTGGGACAGGGCAGGGTTAAGGGTTGGAAGTTTGGACAAAGTCAAGGTTCCTGCTATTCTGTGAAAACTAAAAGCAGTGGTCTAGGTAAAGGGGAGTGAACAGACATTTTCTCCACTATATCTCATGTTTTACTAAACCAAACCCTATGTTGTGGGTACTCAAAAGGATTGTCTCACCTAGGCGATTCTTTTGAGTATCCACAACATAGGGTTTGAAGGTCAAATGAAGTTATGAGAATTCTAAATACTTGCCTTATCTAGACGTCTGTGGAAGAGTGAGTGGATTCAGATTTCTTTTAGGCCTTCCTATAATATTAGTGTATTATAGATGAGCATACAATCCATACTGAGGTTAAATTGCACAATTGCACGTACATGCTGACTAGACTTGGTATCTATTAGATAATTATGTCTCCCCCTGTATACAGGGGAGATATATTGTTTTTGTCCTGGGCGTCTGTCTGTCATTCTGTCTGTCTGTCTGTCTGTCTGTCCGTCTGTCCGAAATCGTGTCCGCTCCATATCTCCAAGACGGCTTGAAGGATTTTCATGAAACTTGTGTCAGATGTTCACCTCATGAAGGCGATGTGCAGAACCCATGTCCCGACCATACAGGTTCAATGTCAAGGTCAGACTTGAAGGTCAAAGGTTTGAGCCTTAATTTCGTGTCCGCTCCATATCTCCAAAACGGCTTGAAGAATTTTCATGAAACTTGTGTCAGATGTTCACCTCACGAAGGCGATGTGCAGAACCCATGTTCCGACCATACCGGTTCAAGGTCAAGGTCAGGCTTGAAGGTCAAAGGTTTGAGCCTGTTTTTCGTGTCCGCTCCATATCTCCAAAACGGCTTGAAGGATTTTCATGAAACTTGTGTCAGATGTTCACCTCACGAAGGCGATGTGCAGAACCCATGTTCCGACCATAACGGAGTTATCTCCCCCTTGTTCAATATTTTAATTGTGAAAACTTTGTCCAGAGCAGAACTCAGAAACTACTTGAAGGAATTTATTGAAACTTGGAATATAGATAGATGGCAATGTGAAGTTGTGCACCTTGCAATAATTATGAGTTATCTCCCCCTTGTTCAATATTTTAATAGTGTAAACTTTGTCCAGAGCAGAACTCAGAAACTACTTGAAGGAATTTATTGAAACTTTAAACATAGATAGATGGCAATGTGAAGTTGTGCACCTTGCAATAATTATGAGTTATCTCCCCCTTGTTCAATATTTTAATAGTGTAAACTTTGTCCAGAGTAGAACTCAGAAACTACTTGAAGGAATTTATTGAAACTTGGAATTTAGATAGATGGCAATGTGAAGTTGTGCACCTTGCAATAATTATGATTTATCTCCCCTTGTTCAATATTTTAATAGTGTAAACTTTCTCCAGAGCAGAACTAAGAAAGTACTTAAAGGAATTTATTGAAACTTGGAATATAGATAGATGGCAATGTGAAGTT
Source organism: Serripes groenlandicus (assembly GCA_031761405.1). NCBI lineage: Eukaryota > Metazoa > Mollusca > Bivalvia > Cardiida > Cardiidae > Serripes > Serripes groenlandicus. The sequence goes on from JASEVX010000003.1 coordinate 65,317,027, forward strand.
GTGCACCTTGCAAGAATTATAACTCTGGGCTACTTCGTTGCAAAGTTATCTCCCCTTGTTCAATATTTTAATAGTCATTGACAAACTGCAATGGGGAGACATATGTTTTTTCATAAAAACAACCTTTCTAGTTTACTTTCAATTTATAGAGATTTTCCATATTTTTGCTAAGATATTATCAGTCTTCTGCTGTAGATTTGTTGTATGTAGGAAATTGGGGTTAAATAGTACATATGTGCTTACTTGGTCAGATGGAAGCAATTCATTTTCCATAGGCGACCATTGTAGCCTTTTGGGTTATGGCTCTTTCCCAACAGTTGAAATAACCCAGAAACCAAACTTCAATTAAAGTTCATTATCAAAACTACAAAAAAAGCACAAAAAACTTGCATGCTATCCTGCCTTTTTCTTAGCTATGACGTCAAATCAAAGGTCACCCTTTTTCCGCAGTGAATTTTACTTTCAATTTAAGAAAGGTCATTTTGTTCTGAAAATGGCTCCTAAGCTGTCAATAAAGCTAAAAGCAAACAATGTTTTTATCACAAATCAGTCAGAGGGTATTCAACTGTATTAAAAAAACGCTTTCAACTTTCAACAAAATCATTATTGTCCAATGGGAGAGCACTTCAGTCTTGTGAATTCATCTGAAATTCCCTGGACAAAATTGTCTGCCCGTCAAGCCTATCCGATTTACTTCCCTTTGACTCAGTCTTGGTTTAAAATTTGAGTTTTATAAAGCGGGCTAACGGTTCAATTTATTTTGATATCTAAAAGAAAATGTCTTTTAATTTCATCTTTAAACCCTTTCCACATGTAGACCTTACGGACGCCTCTGCGGCAGACAACTTTTGGAAACATTGTTACAAAATGGGAAATTGCTCAAAAAGATTAAATTATATTTTAGGCACAATGTTTCACTCTTCAATAAGTAACTTTCTATTTATAGAGGTTATCCATATTTTTACTCATATGTTTTCAAAGTCGTCTGCTGCAGATTTGTTGTATGTGGGAAAGGGTTAAATCAAATGTTGTGGGAACTTTAAAGCATTGTCTCTATGAGATGATGATGCTGTTTATAGTAAATATCAACTAAGGGTTTGGAGGTGATATTAGGATTGAACATAAAGTTAAAAAAAAACTTATCTAGAGCCCTGAAATGAACTCCGTCTATTGTCAGTTTCTGAAGAAATGTGTGAATGTAATATAAGTTTTCTTGAACTTATAGACTCGACTAAAAATTGAAGACATTCTTCTTTTCTCATGTACAAAAAATCTAAAATGGAGAACTTAAAATTCTGCTTGGCAAACATTGAGAACATTTATACTAGTGAAAGCTTTGTGGCAAAAGGATAGTTTGCATTTGATCAACAATTTCTCAAATTGTCTCATTTGTTTTCATAAATCGTCTGCTGTTACAAAATGGTTAGCAAAGGGTTTGTTATACTCAACATTTATCATTGTTTTCTTACAGACAAACAGGTACGGCCAGACACTTCAGAACGAGTACCCAGCATCACATCAGATGGAGAAGTCATGTACACATCCACGGCTGTCCGATCTGAACCTCTAGCACTGACAACGAGCAACGTTCCACCCCCTAAAGTCAACCACGCCTACCCTCCACCTCCGTTACCCAATCAGGTTCTGCCTAACATGCTGTCGGTAATGCCAGGGGCCATGATTCCTGGCCTTCCACCGTTTAGTACTAACCAGATGACACACCTTCCCCCTCCCCCACCACTAATCTCCACCCATTTACCACCACCCTTGTTAAGTCCCGGGGCGATGCCACCACTGCACCCAGCTACGAGTCTAGTCACACAAGAGCAGGTACGGCATCTGTCTGTGTTGGTATATTATTATATATTTGATCATCCGTGTAGGAGTGATGAGAAAGGATCTAATTCACAAAGCATCATCATTAATATGATATTTTTGTGTAACTTGCCTTGGCATAGATCACTTCTGTCTTCTGTCATGCTTTCATTAGGTAACATTCAGGCAGGCGACACTTGTGTTCATTTGAAAGCTCTTGTTAAAATCAAAACATATTTTAACCCTTTCCCTCATACGACAATTCTGAAGCCGACGTCTTTGAACATAATTTGTCTAAAACTAGAAAATCTCTATAATTGAATGGATAACCTATGACTGAAAGTGGGAAACATTGTGGCAAAAGGAGAAATTGCTCAAAATGAGCAATTATTTCTTTTGTCACTATGTTTTCAAAAAGCTGCCTGCTTCAGAGCTTTCAGAAAGCATCTACATGTGGGAAAGGGTTAAACAAGAATATGTTATCTAGAGAAAAACAACTTGGGCAATGTTGCACATACCCCCTCGGTACTGATGAGAGCTATTGATGTCGAAATATAACGGCAACAGCTGGGAGAAGAGTAATATCCTTATTGTGTTAACCCTTTCCCACATACAACAAATCTGCAGCAGACAACTTTGAAAATGTCTTCTCAACAATATGGAAAATCTCTATAATTGTAGGTATAATAACTGAAAAAAGTTAAAAACATTGTGACAATGTTTTCAAAAGTCGGCTGCTGCAGATGCGTCAAAATGCGTCTATTGGTGGGAAAGGGTTAACATGCCTATTAGACTAATTGCACCGTTCTAATGTGTTCCAACTATTTTGATATGAGAAAATATTAACATATGAAACAGGGACTGGTGATGGGGGATCTTCAGGGCCGGCCCTGGCTGAAAAAAAGTTTGAGCCAATGCTTGAGCAATTTTACAAAATCTTGAGCCATTTTTGAGACATATATATATGAGCCATAAAAAATAGTTGATAGAGAGAGACAAAAAACCTTAACATAGTTCACATTTCGCATGTTTCGAGACTGAATCTCTTTTGAGGACAGTGCATCCCATGGTGAAAGCATTTGACTTTTCAATTTTTAAACAGAGGTCACAAAACATTGACTTTGAGGTTGATTCATATCGCAACCACGGATTGCCACATGTTCAGTTTTCTTGAAATTATCTGCATGTTGAAAGCTCAACTTTTTTAGAAGGAGGATTGTCAAAACATTCAAGTGAGCGCTTAGAAGCAATTTCGGCAATTGATTCTGTGGTACAGTATTGGTAAACCTATATAGTGATTTCGATTAAATCGCCGACAAACATCAAAATCTACCGGCCTTTAATTGCTGCTAATTTACAGATTTACGCATTAGGTCACAGTCAATTATGGTGACTTGTTTTAAGTTTTCAATCAAGAAAATTAATACGTAATTGGTCAGTCTTTAACTGTAAACAAATTAAAGCAGTTTGTTTAAAATATCCACTCTCCGTAATCGTGCTTATGTGAACAGTTAGACATTGTACACAAACACTATACACACATTGACTGGTTTAAATTATTTTACCCGATAATTTACCCAATAGGGACACACGATATCGTCTACATCAGTGAACCAGTCAGTTATGTAGACCAGACTATTGATTTTATCAACTCGGAGTAACTTCTGGTAATGAAATTACGTAAGATTTTACAATGCAGATTTTTCGCCAATAATTTCTTATGAAACAGGGCTTGAGCCACTTTTGTTTTTCTTGAGCCAATTTTTTCATCCCTGAGCCAATGGCTCAGGTGGCGAACGACAGCGCGAGCCCTGGATCTTGTTGCATCTGAAAACAGTGGAGACCCTTGTTGAGCAAGTTTATATGGGCGGTGCTCCAGGAGAACCAACTTAAGTGTAATTATGACACTCTCTCAACACATAACTGCCTTAGCATCCATAAAAAGTGTTTTTCGGAAGTTTCTTGAAATCTTCTGTGACGACTTGCCAAATAGTGTAGAGCCAGATTAGACTGTGCTAGTCACAATGAGATCTGGATCTACACTGGTCGCTAAAGGTTTGTGTTGTAGAACACCACTCACTTGCAAGATCTTGCCAGTTTTCAATGTAAGCTTACGTGTGTAGTAAAGACACAATTGCAACTTTTAATTGAAAAAAACCCGCTGTGATACAAGTGTCTGTGCAGCAAGGCCCAACCTTATACCTCCAGATGCGACTTACAGAGGACAAGATAAGGAGGAGTAAACTTGGTATTATCTCTCTTATGACTCGACCAAATCCTTTGTTGTGGGTACTCAAAAGAATCGTCTCACTGAGATTATTCTTTTGAGGATCCACAACATAAGGTTTGAGTGTCAAATAAGGACATTTGAAGAACATGAAAAGAAACGTTATCTAGAGCTCTGGACTTAGTATGTTTTAGTGAAAGGAAGTATTATCTCGCAATTCTAAACCTCTGATAAGAATGTTTGGTGTGGCGTGTTTTTGGTGTTTTTGTCTGGCCTGTCTTATCCGGGAGACACTTAGGGATTTCTTTATCCACCGTCTGTCCTTCACTCTTCACTTACTGACATATTGGCAGGTGATACACACTTTCCCTGAAGTTTTCTTGTGGTAACCCTTTCCCACATACAAGAAATCTGCAGCAGACGACTTTGAACATATTTTGTCAAACAATGGAAAATCTCCATAATTGAATGGATAACAAGTGGCTAAAAGTGGTAAACATTGTGGCAAAAGGAGAAATTGCTCATTATGAGTAATTTATTCTTTTGCCACAATGTTTTTAAAAGTCGTCTGCTTCAGAGGCGTAAGAAACTGTCTGTATAAGGGAAAGGGGTAACTGGATACAGGCAATAGTTAATGCCTTTGCAGCAGATGTCTTTTAAAACCAATGTAAAAAAATGAATCAAATGCCAGTCAGACCTAAAATATGATTTTTAGGCTAACTACAATATAGTTTGAAATGGAAAACTTGCAAGTAAACAATTTTTTTTTTCTGGCAATATTTTATTTAACCCTTTCCCTCATATAGACGCTTTCTGACGCCTCTGCAGCACGTGGCTTTTTGAAAACATAGTGACAAAAGAAGAAATTGCACAAAATGTGCAATTTCTCCTTTTGCCACAATGTTTTCCACTTTTTGTCATAGGTTATCCATTCAATTATGGAGATTTTCTATGTTTTGACAAAATACGTTCAAAGTCGTCTGCTGCAGAATTGTCCTATGAGGGAAAGGGTTAAATCCTTTGCTCTGATACTCTAGAGGGAATCCCAAGTTGGCTGTTTCAGGGAAAGCACTATTCATCATATAACTCGCCTTGTTCTTCACTGTTTGATTTAAGATGTGTTTCAATCACACGATAACAATGTTTCTTTAACCCTTTCCCACATACAACAAATCTGCAGCAGACGTCTTTGGAAACATGTGGACACAAATATAGAAAATCCCTATAAATGAGGGTATATTTACTGAAAATAGTTTAAAGCATTGTGGAAAAAGGAGAAATTGCTCGTTTCGAGCAATTTCTCCTTTTGTCACGATGTTTTCAAAAGTCGTCTGCTGCAAAGGCGTCAAAAAGCGTCTATATGAGGGAAATTTCGGTTAATCATTGTTTTTAATCATTAATCTGCTAAATATGTAAATATTGCCAATGAAAAACATAAAACGATCGTCATTTCATAGATTTGGTCTGCCTTTTAATCTTTTCCAACATGCAGACATGTTTGAAAACATTGTGGCCAATTTAGAAATTGCTCATAATTAACGATACAATTACTCGCTTTCGCCACAATGTATCAACCGGAGAAGATAATCATACTTTTATTTATTAAAATTTTCAAAAAATTGCCTAGATGTTTACCAAGATGTTTGCTTCATTTTAGAGGTTATTTTCATGAATGCACCAAATGAATAGAAACATGTACGTAATACTATCAAAACTTTTTTAGTGATTACTAAAAGTCTGAAATGTAGAATTGACCTTAAATTGTAGACCTTGTAAAGGCTTCCTTTGAGGAATTTTGACAAGAAGGACAAAAAAATAGTTCACATGGAAAAATTCAGAACTTTTCTGTGTAACTGTACTTTAACCCTTTCCCTCATATAGACACTTTCTGACGCCTCTGCAGCAGACAGCTTTTTAAAAAAACATAGTGACAAAAGTCTTTTGCCACAATGTTTTCCACTTTTTGTCATAGGTTATCCATTCAATTATGGAGATTTTCTATGTTTTAACAAAATATGTTCAATGTCGTCTGCTGCAGAATTGTCGTATGAGGGAAAGGGTTAAGTAAAAACAAAAGAAGAGATATGAAAAACTTGACCAATATGGCAATGATATAAGTGGCCTACAGTTCTCATCAGAAGTTTCATAATTATACGAGTGTGCTTAATCTAGTTTGACAACACAAATTTCAGATCGACTAGACTGACTGTAAATGCATTCATTGTTCTCAAAGGCAAAAGTTTCCCTTTTTACTCTGAAAACAACTAACCAAAACGCTAACTATTTAGAACAAAAATGTGCTGCAATTTTAAAAAAGTTAAACAAAATTGTCTTATCCTTTCTGAGACATTTAATGGTTTTTGTATTGTCTGTATTCCAGATTGAAGCTGCCAAGTCCCAACAGTTAAGAGCCCTGATGGGTCATCAGGGGCCCCCTGTCCAACAGATGTCCAACATGCAGGTTGTGACATCAGGGCTGAACACACCTGGTCGACCAATCATCAAAGGTAAGTTCTACAGTTCTGCAGGGCCCCGGTAGCGACGCGGGCTGTCAATCCAGGGGTTGTGAGTTTGAATCCCGGCTCAGTCAACTTTCTTTCTGACGATTGACAAAAGTCAATGCGACATGCCTCATTCGTCTTCCATCAATGGGCTCAAGTCTATGGAAAAGCAGCCAGTTGCTTGGGAAGATTGTTGTGTGGAGTACTGTGTGTTAGAAAACCAGGAAATGCACGAGTAGGTGAACTGGCCGCCGTGATATAACTGAGAAATTTTTAAAAACGGCGTTAAACCCCAATCAATCGACAGTTCTTCCTCTTTACCAATTTCAAAATGTAATATTTCAATACTGTTTCGCAATTACAAACATATTTCATTTCTTATCCAATTATTATGAAACCTCGCTCATATGTTCACATGTAATATGCCTGTACAAAACGATGTCACTTTAGCCTTTTCATTTGTGGTTTTTATTATTTCATACTTCATACAAAACAACGTTTTAACTCTAGCACTTCCCTTAATACTTTACACATAGGTTCTGTGTCATGAGAGCTTAAATGGGTTGGCGTTTAACCAACCTAGGTCAAAGGTCAGCCTAGGTCACAGAGACTATAATATGGCTATTAAAAAATCAGTCATTGCTCTTGCTATTTCATTTTTGGACGAAACTCTTTCATACTTTATACACAGGTTCAGTGTTAAGAAACCTTCGACAGGATTACCTTTTATTCTATTTAGGTTAAAGGACAAGGTCACAGTGACTTGCATATGTCTATGAAATGTCATCATTGCTCTAGCACTTACATTTGTGCATGAAATTTCTTCATAATTCATACACTGGTTAAGTGTCAAGAGTGCTTGGAAGGGTTCGTGTTTTCCTACCATGTCAAAAGTCAAGGTCACAGTTACTATACTGTCTGTATAAAAGGACACTATCGCTCTAACAATTTCATTTGTGGACGGAATTGCTTAAAGCTTCATACACAGTTTCAGTGAAAAGAGAAATTTTTAGGAGTTTGCTTTTCACCAAGCTAGTCACGGTCACAGTGATCAGTCTTTATGAAATGACATCATTGCTTTAGTATTTATATTCAAACTTCATACACAAGTTCAGTGTCAAGAGAGCTTGGGAAAAGAAGATATTGCTCAGAATAGCCATATGTTTTGTTTTCATAGTAAATTTACTTATTTTGATTTTTATAAGTGATTTACAAGTTTTTATCATTTGTTTATTAATGATTTTTATACCCTTTCCCACATGAAGATCGCAATTTCTGTACCTGGAAGGATTATAAAGATGACTGATTTGAAACTTTTCTTCATTACACTACAGGCAACATGGTGTCCATGCCACAGCCTATTGTCACTTCAAGTCCAATTTTCAAAGACGCACAAGTCCAGCAGAGACCAATCATGGGCAGTGCTGGAACCCCAGTGGTGTCGGCAGTGGATATGGCTAAACTCATTCAACATCAACAACAACAACAACAACGACAGTTTAGTGTACCACCTAGAACGCCAACAACCCCAACCACTCCCTTTGGAATACCCATAACAGGTTGGTTAAGAACTTTCCCACTTACAACTTATCTGTAGCATAGCAGATGGCTTTAAAAAGCATCAACTCTAAAATAAAAGTATAGTTATTGAATAAGAAAGAGTTAAGAACATTATTGGAATTTCTCACCTTGTCTGCATGTTGGAGATGGGATATTTCTCACACAAAATCGCCTTCTTTTGCATTTTAGACAGACAACATAAAGAAATCAGAAATTGCTTGTAATGAAGCTTACATAATTTTGCCCTTCAATTTTTAGCTCACCTGAGAACAAAGTGCCAAAGGTGAGGTATTGTGATTGTTCAATGTTCGACATAAGTTCAAATCTTCTTCCCTGAAAAAATTGGTCCAATTTCCAAGTAATTTGAGTGCTTCTTAGTGGGACCTCTACCAAATTGTTTAAACTATTTTTCTCCACCGGCACTAATTTCAACAAATTTAAGATCTGTGTTCCTTAACTTACCCTCTACAAAAAATAATTTCTATCAAATGCATAAGATGGCCACCAGAGCTAAAATGGAAAAATCTTGAAGCAACATTTTTGCACAATTTCAAAATAAATTCTTTCAAATATTTCTTAAATGGACTTCAAAGCAAAACATTCCGCTTCGCTACACAACATGGCCACCAGAGCTAAAAAAGAAAGATTTTGACATTTATTCTTAACCACTTGCCAATTTTCAAAATAAATTCATGTAAATGTTCCTTTACCAGCCCCCTACTAAAATTGTTCAAACTGTTTCACTCCCTTTAACAAAATACCACCAGAAATATATTCACACAAATGATTAGTAAACCATTCTATTTCGCTGCACAAAGTGGCTACCAGAGCTAATACAACAATAGATCTCCAGAGAGAAATATATCATGGTATGTTCGATAAGTGTATTTTTTTTATTTATTTGCACATTCATTCTAGATGATGGAAATGAAATGTAAAATGAATTTCAGAAACTTCTTGAATGCTTCTTCGATTTATCAGTAAACAATGCTGATATGGATCAGACTACCAAGATGCCCAAGATTGTCTGGAAAAACACTGATGTCCTATGGCTGGTTTTCGTGTAGCGTGGATCATTTACCTATTTCCCTCATACGACAATTCTGCAGCAGACGACTTTGAACATATTTTGTCAAAAAATAGAAAATCTCTATAATTGAATGGATAACTCGTGACTAAAAGTGGAAAACATTGTGGCAAAAGGAGAAATTGCTCGTTTTGAGCAATTTCTTCTTTTGTCACTATGTTTTCAAAAAGCCGTCTGCTGCAGAGGCGTCAGAAAGCGTCTATATGAAAGAAAGGGTTAAATAATTTTGACCATTTTGAGAAACGTCTGCTTATATCGATTTGAAACCATGTTGAAAAATTTGTTTAAAAAGGATAATTTCTCTTTATCGTTTATGTACTATGTGTTCCAAAGTTGTCTGTATTAGGGAAGCATTCATTACAATGTAATTAGTGCATTTACCCACTGAAACGGGGATTTAACTCTTTCCCACATACAGATGCTTTCTAACACATCTGCAGCAGACAGTTTTTGAAACCATTGTGTCAGAAGAATGAATTGCTCATAATGAGCAACAATATTTTCAACTCTTTTCCGTAATTATACGTTCATTTATAAAGCTTTACCATAATGCCAAGACCATTTCAAAGTTGTCTGCTGCAGATTTATAGTATATGAGAAAGGGTTAAAAGTGTTTTCGGTGTAATATAAACTCAGAAAACAACTTGTTAATTGAGAATAATAATTATTTGGTAAACAGTTTCAACAAATAAAATAAATTGGGCCTTGCTTAGTAATCTATAATAGATTTATTTATTGGGGTTTTACGCCGCTTTCAACAATATTTCAGTTATATCACGGCGACAGTTCACTTATTCATGATCCCTGGGTAAACAAACCAGTACTAGGCTAGAAAATGTGACTTGCCCAAGGGCACTCCACCATGACCGTAGTGCCGCGACTGGGGATCGAACCCAGGACACCCGGTTTCAAAATCCCCGACGCTAACCACTCGACCACAGCGGATAATAGAGAAATGTTAAGTACTCATATTAACCTTTCAGGGCGTGTGCCAATGCAGTCTACTCCAATGCTTGGTGGACATCAGCCTCCTTCCCCAGGGACCAATCAAATCTTAATGCAACAAGTGATGCAGGGAGGCAACCCAAGGGGTAAGAGACTCTTTCCAAGATAGAGATAGAGATATGATGATGGATCTGGCTTCATACTGTTTAGCCAATGTTTAACCCTTACCCACATACAAGAAATCTGCAGCAGACGACTTTGAACATATTTTGTCAAAAAATGGAAAATCTCTATAATTTAATGGGTAACCTGTTACTAAAAGTGGAAAATATTGTGGCAAAAGGAGAAATTGCACGTTTTGTGCAATTTCATCTTTTGTCACTATGTTTTAAAAAAGACGTCTGCTGCAGAGGCGTCAGAAAGCATCTATATGAGAGAAAGGGTTAAAGGACTATCTTCTTTATTTAACATTATGACATAATTGTTGCAAAAGATGAAAACAAGCAATTTCTCCTTTTGCCACTATTTTTTCATCAATATTCAATTTTATTTATAGAGATTTTTAAATTTGTCTAGTTGTTTTGAAGTCTTCTGCATTTGATTTATTGGATGTTGGGATTAGATTACCCTTTCCCACATGCAGAAGCAGTTTGATGCGTCTGCAGCCCCTGACATTTGAAAAACATTGTGGCAAGACGTGAAATGGCTCATGATGAGCAATTTCTCAGCAATATTTTCATTTCTATTCAAAAAATCAATTTTCAGTAGTTTTACCTAGATGTATTCAAAGTTGTCTGCTACAAATGTATTGCATGTGGCGAAGGGTTTAGCGGGGGCATCCTTGTCACTTTGATACAATCTAGTATCTTTCATTATCCATGACAATAAACAAATCAAACTTGAATTTTTCTTTCCAGCTATGAATCAATTGACCCAGCTTGCAAATATGCAAGCCCAGCAGAGAATCATTGATCCCCGGGGAGTACGGCCACCCTACCCTGCAGGAATGGTACCCCAGCTGAGCCCGCGTAGTCTTTCCTCTTACCCTACTTCTGTCTCTAATACACCCCTCAGTGCTCCATTCAACATGAGAAATATGAACCCAAATATTTATAAGAGTAAGTTCTACTTTACATTTTTAGCTCACCTGAGCACGAAGTGCTCAAGGTGAGTCATTGTGATCACCATTTGTCCTTTGTCTGTGCGTCAGCATCTTCTCCTGTAACCAGTACGTCAATTGGGATGAAACTTCACAGATAGCATCCTCTTAACTCTTTCCCACATATCTTAAATTTGCAGCAGACGTTTTTGAAAACATTTATACAGAAATTTGGAAAACAAACTGTAATCATTTATTAAAGTTGAAAACATTGTCGCAAAAGGAGAAATTGCTCATTATGAGCAATTTCTTCTTTTGTCAGTGTTTTCAAAAATTCGTCTGATGCAGAGGCATTAAAAAGCATCTACATGAGGGAAGGGGTTAATGTATTAATGGTTAAAGTGGAAACTTTAAAAATCTACTCCTCCGAAAGTATTTGGCCGATTTCCATTTTTTGTTTACAATTTTTTTATTTTGGTGACCCTATATCAGACATCTTCAAGCTGTGTTGATTGATAATAAAAAACTGACTGCCAGAGGTTGGGCAATTTTGCCTTATATGACTAGTGAAAACTTTTAAAATATTCTTTTCAGAAGGTATCAGACTGATTTTCAAAGAATATTATTGACGTGTTCCTTAGGTGACCGTCTACTTGATTACCTTAAGCCATGTTGATTGGTAAAATGATATGGTCACCAGGGACTGGGGTTGTTTTACCCTTAATGCCTCGAGTATAAGAACTAGAAAATGAATCTTTTACTTTGAAAAACTAACTATTACATAGACATTTCTTTGGTGTTTTTGTAAGTCATATTAATTTGACAAAAGACAGACAACATAGGGTTTGGGTTATTTCACCCTGTGGCAGTGGAGCTATACTGGTCCTCTAGAGCATCTAGCATTAGGTTACCTGACAGCAAAATAAGTTAGTGTGGTTGGCATGACAAATCACATACATAAGTCTGGTGAGCGATCCAGGGTGCTCTTGTTAACCATTTATCTTATTTTTAGGTTGTCTGTTTTTCTGTGGCGTCGTCACAAAACTTTAACCTTACCGAATAACTCAAAAACTGTTCAACATTTTCAAAAGAACCTTGGTACACATGTTCCGGGGAACAATAAGCATGTCTATACCAAGTCACATAACCCTAGCTTTAGCTATTATTCAGTAATGCCCCCTTTTTTAACTTATAAAGAAGCAGACAAGCGTTTGCTTGTGGCTTTCTTGTTAGTCGTCTGTTTTAAAATTTAGGAAAATGTCAAAATTACAAAATAACCAATGAATATGAAAAAAGTATTCGAAAAAGGGTATTTTCTAATTTTATTCTTACTACCTACCTATTGGCAATTGAAACTATTGTTTAGAAGTTACATTAAGGTTCATATTGATTGTAAGAAGGAAGTAAAGGCTCTGGCAGTACTAAATATGGCAAAAAAAAGGCCTTTTTATAGAGGACTAGATAAGGAAGAGTAAACGGTTCTTGTTTCAATGATATCTTTGTTATCTCTAATTAAAGACTATGTTGTGGGTACTCAAAAGAATCGTTTCATGGAGACGATTCTTTTGAATAGCCACAATATAGGTTTTGGAAGTCAACTCAGAATTTAAAAACATAAAACTCTGCTTTAAAATCTAAAGAGCTAAAGTGTCATGCAGATGATTAATTTCCACTTGATTTTGCAATTGTCAGAGATTTTTTTTGTTACCTTTTACAGATGGCCCCATATCATCTGGAAACATGAGCATGCAGTCGCAGATGATGTCAAATGGCAATAACAACATACTTAAACATGAGGGTGCCAACTTGATGAAGTGGTTTGGAACAGACATGTTGAAGAATCAGCTGCCCACCATGCCCCCTATATCGATACAGGGACAGAAGGTCCTAACGCTGGACGAACTGGAGCGCCCTTAAATATAGGACAGTACAAGCTCTAGATTAAGAGTGAATTCCATGTTCTTAAATCCAGTCCTGATCCTGTGTTGGTTTGTACTCGAAAAAATCTTCTCATTGAAATAATTCTTTTCAGAACCCACATCATACATTTGGCTTGGTAATAAGAGAACTATTGTGGGGATAAGACCAGATTGCTCATCCTTATCTAGGCCTCGTGGAAATGAATAAAGGTATATAAAGAAAAGGAAAAAAAGTGTCAAAAAGGAATAGATGTAAATATTCAGGGAAGGAAAGAAAGTGGAAAAAAAGTGTGAATTCAATTGAAATAAAAGGAAAGAATGTATATATGAAGAAGTAAAAAGGATAAAAAAAAAAAAGAAATAGAAATATAAGGCAATGGTGGCCAAGTATAATCCCAATATAGACAGACGAGTGGCAGGATAAAGGAAGTCTGTTGCTTGGGTATGGAAAATATAGATGAAGATTTATCGGAGGTGTGGATAAAGTCTTTTAACTATGAAAGAACACTTTCCATTTAACCCTTAAACTGCTTCAAATCAACAGATTGTCTCCTTTGCCAATTGCGTCAAACAAGATTAGCCTGGTTAGTCCAAGCTGTTGCCGTTCGATCGTTATCTACTCTGTTTGCTACATTTTGGAACAATTTGGTTGTGATAAAGGAAGTGAGGAGAACAATGATGATTGATGAACTATTAAACCATTTTACCGCCAAATGAGCAGATAAGGTTCCTGTTATAACTAAAACATGCGATCAATTGCTTAATATCGAGGGCTTGGCCTGAAACGGTTGTAACTAAAACCCTATTTTGAAAACCCTGGTTTAGGGACAATTTTAACCCCTTTGTAAACAATGCAAATTCAGGTGCCATTGCTCAGAACGAGCAATGGCACCTAAATTTCCATTGTTTACCAAGAAAAATGATTAAACGCTTATAAAGACTTCATGGCGAGGTGATTAATCTTGGTAAAAAAATACCAATTATAGTTGCAACTGTTTCACGCCAAACCCTCGTAATGGTCAAATAAAATCCATGTTCTTTGCCACAAAACTGTTGGAGCAGACTTTCTGTAAAAAGTCAATGAGTTCAACTAAGTTGATTATGGTGATAGGATTTTAAAAATTTAAATAGAAATGTAAAAAATATGCAGTAAGATGGATAATCTGAATGAAAGGGTGTGTACATAGGCAGTGATGCTTCATCAGTATTCAACTTGTGTTGTTCCCTTGTTACTTCACCTGAGCTCTAAGAGCTCAAGGTGAACTTTTGTGATGCCTCCTTGTCTATTATTGGCCGACGTTATCTACAATTTCTTTGAACAACGTCTGTAAAACCACTGGGGCTTATTTCAACCAAATTTCACCTTAATACAATGTCTATTTGGAACTTTGGTTGCTGTGGCATTTAAAAGAAGGCAAAATGACGAAAGTGTCATTCTTCTGCTCTGAAAGTGCGTATCAAATTTCAAGATTATTTGGCAGAAATATTCCTAAGACGACCGACCCACTTCAAAATGTGTTCAATTTTTTTGATATAGGTCAAAAATTAACCATGGTACGCAGTGGGTTGGTCAGGCTTCACTGATATAACTGATTCATTCTATGGGGGGAAGGATTAAGTTGCTTTCATCAGAATAACTTAATGTCCTGTAAATATTGAACTTATATTAAGGCCACATTCTCAGGTGAGTGAATCAGGGCCTCATTGCCCTATGGTTAATGTATATTTTGGTTATTTTTGTGTAGAAGTGCATATCATTTGTTTTTAATCTCGCACCTGCTGAATACAAGAGAAAATGTCCTTTGTTCAAACAGTGAAAATCAAAACGAGTCTGCTCGGTTGTGCAGTTTGATTGATCTTAATCTACACTATTTGCTGCCACACCTCAAATCAACTGAATTTTACATATTGGTGCATTAATAAAAGAAGCCCGGAATTTATATGTGTTAAAATTTCAAACACATGAAAAATCTCTAAATAAATTTATGATTATTGAATAGATTTGAAAACAGTGTAACAAAAGAATAATTTGCTCATATAGGCAATTTTTCCTTTTCCTAAACCAACTTCAAAAGATTGTGTTGATTCAAAATGAATCTGTATGTGGAAAAGGGAGGTTTAAAAGCAGTGTAGACCAAGTTGTGCTGGCAAACCTGAAGTTAAGGCATCATTGATGCAACTACCCACTAGAAGTATAGAATATAATGTGTGAACTAGGAACCTGCTGTGGTGAGTAGGTAGTCGTGATTTGGAACCAGGAGTCATGGTTTAGTGCCCTTGAGCAAGGCACATTTTCTAGTGAAGTTCAGGTTTGTTTACCCAGGGATCATGAATAAGCAAACTGATGCCATGCTATAACTGATAAAATGTTAAAAACAGCGTAAAACTGACAGTGGCAGCTTGTATGCGCAGATAGAGATACGCCAAATGTTTGTATATATACTACTGCTGACAATAGATACTTGATTTAGTACCAATACCTATACAGTTAATTGTTTTTGCACGTTCTTTCGAGACCATTGTATGTAGACTAACATAGTACAAAACAAAGTGTTTACAATCATATTAGGGTCAGATATATTATGGTTTTCTGTATCAGAAAATTAGTAACAAAAAATAATTGACAGTAATCCCGAACTAAAGTTTTCTAGAGGTGAAAATTAGAAAATAATTTTGTGTAACATATTTTTGCAACATGCTTTTAGGTAAGAATATTTTTTCAAATACTAACAAATGCCCAAACTGTAAAGATTTCAATTAATTGCATTCATTTCTTGGGATTTAAATGCATTTGCTTTTAATCATTTTATCATTTTTTATTGAAAATATAAATAAAAAAGAACAAGCAAAAAAAAGGCAAAACTATTTAAAAAAAAAATAGATAAAAACAATTTGGTACCAGGGGTTAAGCATTAAGTATTCCAACCAGTTCAGTGTTTCCTATTTATCCACATGCAACAGATAGGGAACAGATGACTAAAAAAATTCTGCATAAATATTGAAAATCTCGATTAATATATACAATATTGGAATAGAGCAGAAAGCACTATGGCAATAGGAGGAACTACTTATGATGAGCAAAATCTCTCACTAATTTTTGCCACAATATTGTGAAAAGTTGTCTGCTGCTGATGCATCAAGAACTGCAGCAGACAACTTTGAACATATTTTGTCAAAAAATGGAAATCTCTATAATAGAATGAATAACCATGACTAAAAATGGAAAACATTGTGCAAAAGGAGAAATTGTTTTGAGCAATTTCTTCTTTCGTTACTATGTTTTCAAATAGCCGTCTGCTGCAGAGGCGTCAGAAAGCGTCTATATGAGGGAAAGGGTTAATTAATACAAAGAGTACCAGTTAAGCTGTCTTACAGCATCTCATAGTTGTAAAGAGGGTATGGGATTGACATTCTAGGTCTTTCGTTGAAAGTTACAATAATCACCTTTCTTAACCCGTATCCACATAGAGAATACCCTCTATAGCAGACAACTTTTGAAATCATTGTAGCAAACGGATAAATTGCTCATAATGAGCAATAATTGCATCTTGCCACAATGATTTTAATTTTATTCAATAATCCTACCATCATTTATAGAGAATTTCAACATTTTTAATAATTTGATGTTTTCAGAGTCATCTGCAGATTAATTGTATGTGGGAAAAGGTTTACTTTAGGTGGACAGCTAAGGCTTTGATAAGAATGTGCATATGCACAGTCTTATCCGAGTCTTCACTTTACGCTAATGTCTTTATACTTGATGCGAATAACCTATTTGTTTTTGTTTTTATTTGTCCATTTTCTGTTGTAGTTTGTTTTACTTTTTCTGATGTCGACTATTTGAAGAAAAGTGCTAAAAAATATTATTGTTTGTTTATTTGTTATATACAATACATAACTCTTCTTGCATTTCATTGTACAAACATGCACATGTACATGTACATATATTGGCAATATCTCCTTTTTTAACTGTTTTTTTCAAAAGTTTTCTGCTCGAAATGCGTCTATTAGTGGCTTAGAGTTGGTGCTTCGATAACAAATGGGCAAGGATTGCAGATCCAGATCAGACTGAAAGTGAGAGGTTGATCTGGAACTACATCTGTTTCAAATACCCAAAGGTTGGTTTTCATAGGGCACACCTCTAGTAGATTTAAGTGTTTTGGAGTAAAGTTAATCCTTTCCCACATACAGGCACTTTCTGATGCATCTGCAGCAGACGACTTTTGAAAAAATGTGGCAAACAAAGAAATTTCTCAATAATTACCAATTTCTCCTTTTGCCACACTGATTTCCACTTTTTCCAGTTATTAAACCTTCATTTATAGAGATTTTCAATGTCTTCTGCTGTATATTTGCTGTTTGTGGGAAAGGGAAAAGGATCTAAGAAAAACATTCTAGAGAAATGCAAGAATATACTTTGTTTAGCAATAACACCTACAATATATTCTTACTTTATTCCTGATGAATATTTAGAATATTCTCTTAGCCCTTTCCCACATACAACACATCTGCAGCAGATGACTTTGAAACATTTAGACAAAAATACTCCCTTTATGAAAGTACTATAATTGAATAGAGTTGAAAACATTGAGACAAAAGGAGAAGTTGCTTGTTTTGAGCAATTTCTTCTTTTGTCACCATGTTTTAAAAAGCTGTCTGCTGCAGAGGCATCAGAAAGTGTCTATATGTGGGAAAGGGTTAATACACAACAAAATGTCCAAAAATCTAAAGGGAAGCGGACCAATGACTTGACATGTACATAATTCTGTGTAAATAAGCTATATAAAGTGAAGTATTTCCCTCTTCGTTCTGTCTTTCTCAGCATAATGGCTAGAGCAACTACTCTTTGTTTGTGAATGATTTCTAAAGTCGTCTTTCATGAATGCAACCATATCGGTAGTCTGGAATTCCTTCCCCTTACTACTATCATAGGAAGTCGGGAACCAGACTTCTATATCGGCCAATGAATGGTGCTCTGTGAAAGCCAATCTTAACCCTTTCCCACATATGACAAATCTGAAGCAGACGACTTTGAAAACATCTAGACAAAACTATTGTAAATCTATATTAAGAAAAATATAATTATTGAATCGAGTTGAAATCAGTGTGACAAAAGGGGAAATTGCAGCAGTGTTTTCAAACGTCATCTGCTGTGGATGCATAAAAATGCATCTGTAACAAGTGGTATAGGGTTAAGACTTTGGCAACCAATGCAGATCTAGATCGGCCTGCACTGTTTGCCATTAAGTCATAGAATTCTTCCAGTCTATTTGGAGCTGATAGCATGAATGCACAGGCAAGCTATTTGTTTACAGGTGTAATCATAACGCTAAGGTGAAGTTTTTCCATTTGACATTGATTGTGTGGTACAGTTTCAAAGAGTTTGTGAAGAGGAAAAGTGTTTAACTATTATTTCTCTATGTGGGTTTTGTGTACACTGTTTATTTCTGACAATAGTTGTGTATAGGTACACTGTAAATAGTGGTGATAAATTGAGGGAAATGATCCCCCCCCTTTCCTTTTTCTGTTGTAAATATTTACATGTATAGACAGACTATTTTCTCTCTGTTAAACTCTATTATGTTTAAATGGTCCTAACAGACTGTAGTTTGTAATATAATGTTTGTTTGTTTGTTTCATAATTGTCACATTATTGACCAGGATTCTTTGTTTCAAATCTCCGCTCTGCTCGGATAAAAATACTGACCAATACCTTTTGTCTATTGACTAATTTAACCCTTTCCCTCATACAACAATTCTGCAGCAGACGACTTTGAACGTATTTTGTCAAAACATAAAAAAATCTATGACAAAAAGTGGAAAACATTGTGGCAAAAGGAGAAATTGCACGTTTTGTGCAATTTCTTCTTTTGTCACTATGTTTTCAAAAAGCTGTCTGCTGCAGAGGCGTTAAAAAGCGTCTATATGAGGGAAAGGGTTAAGGGGTGTGAAAGTTCAACAAAACAGGTTGAAGTTCTAATTCAAGTTGATGTTATAAATGATGTTAGAAAAAACTCCTCCCCCCCGAAATTGAAATAAAAACAAAATAGTATGAACGTTTTTCCACTTAGAATAATACAGTAACAGACGACCTTGAAAACGTCTAGTCAAAATAATGGAAAATCTCTCTATACTGGAAAGTTTAATTATTGAAAGGAGTCCTTCTGCCGCATTTTTTTCCAAATGACATCTGCTGAAAAGGCGTCAAATTGCGTCTACATGAGAAAATGAGTTTACACTTTCTGACACCTGCAGCAGACTTTTGAAAACATTGTGGCAAAAGAAGAAATTGCGTATAACGAGCAAATTCTGCTTTTGCCTCAATGTTTTTTAACTCCTTTCAGTAATTTTACCTTCATTTAAAGAGCTTTTCAGTGTGTTTGCCTAGATACTTTCAAAGTCGTCTGCTGCAGGTTTGTTGTATGTGGGAGAGGGTTAAATAACATCTGGTGAAGAAGGTATTGTGAATTAATAACTGACCATGGATACCTGAAGATGATACTCGGACCTCTTTATCCCTTTCCTACATACAGACGCTTTCTGATACTTCGCATCAGACGACTTTTGAAAACGTTGCAGTAAAAGAAGAAATTGCTCAATGAGCAATTTCTCCTTTTGCCACAAATTTTCAACTCTATTTAAAAATTATTCTTTCATTTATAGAGATTCTGTATATTTTTTGCAATACGTTTACAAAGACGTCTGCTGCAGACTTTTGTATTTGGGAAAGGGCTATAGATTAGAGTATAAGTTGTTCAGTTTTATCAAACATAAGATGGCCTTTCCTTTTGTTTTATTATGTGGAAATCTGATGTCCGTTATATGATGTTAAAAACTTTCACGAAGGTACCACTTCCACTGAATTTTCTATTTGCGGTTTGTCCAAGTAGCATATTCAGATGTCCACTGCAATTGACCTCAATGGTATCTAGGCAAATTAAAGTGTTTTTTTTTATCTGACAAAAAAACAGGATGAAAAGGAAACATTTGTTAATAATTAGAAGTTGTCCTGGTCCAGCAACTGTTTACTCTTTCCCACCTACAGCAAATCTGCAGCAGACGATTTTGAAATGATCTAGGCAAAAAATATAGAAAATTTCTTAAAATGAAAGAATTAGGGTTGAATAGAGTTGAAAACATTGTGTCATAAGGAGAAACTGTTCATTATGAGCAATTTATCCTTTTGTCAGAATGTTTTCAACCCTTGTCTGCTGCAGAGCCATCAGAAAGCATCTCTATGTAGGAAGGGTTAACCCTTTCCCTCATAGGACAATTCTGCAGCAGACGACTTTGAACTTATTTTGTCAAAAGATATAAAATCTCCATAATTGAATAGATAACCTATGACAAAAAGTGGAAAACATTGTGGCAAAAGGAGAAATTGCACGTTCTGTGCAATTTCTTCTTTTGTCACTATGTTTTCAAAAAGCTGTCTGCTGCAGAGGCGTCAGAAAGCGTCTATATGAGGGAAAGAAAAAACACTTGCTGCAATGAAATGGTGAATTAAATTCAGATTGGTTTTTGTACTTTTTTTTGTGTTTTTCTTTTGCAATGTTTCTGTTTTATTTCATTTATGTAAATACAAGGTACACTGATGTATGTGTTTTCAAAGTAAAATTAATACAATACAAAAAATCATGTCATGGCCAATTTTGTAAAAAAAGTCATTAATACGTTATTGATAGATTTCTGTTAACAGACATTAAAATGTTGTGTATGTATATATAAGTGTGTCAGTTTTCTTCGGTGTAAATAGTATTTAAACATTGTATTGTACTTTTTTTTGTATAGGAAATGATTTTTTTTTCTTTTCATCTTTTTTTTTTTTTGAATGATAAATCTAGAAAACTTGTTGAAAATTGTTCGCATTTCCTAGTTTATGTTTGTTCTGTTCTGTACAGAGGTGTTTTGACACTTTAAAATTAAAAATTCCAAGTTTGATTTTTCATTGGTGAATAACGGCAAAGCATTTTGTCTATTGACCATTCAAATGTTATATGGCAAGTCTATTTGCTAACCAGTTACAAGCAAGAATGCGTGCAAATACACATGAAAAGAATAACCATTTAAACATATTAACCCTTTCCCTCATACAACAATTCTACAGCAGACGACTTTGAACGTATTTTGTCAAAACATAAACAATCTCCATAATTGAATGGATAACCTACGACAAAAAAGTGGAAAACATTGTGGCAAAAGGAGAAATTGCACGTTTTGTGCAATTTCTTCTTTTGTCACTATGTTTTCGAAAAGCCGTCTGCTGCAGAGGCGTCAGAAAGCGTTTATATGAGGGAAAGGGTTCAGGCATAACATTTAAACAAAAAGATATGAATTAAATATGATAAATGAAGGGAGGCCACATACAAACACACCGTTATGTACTCAAGCAATCATTTATAAATGCAAGTCTTCACCCTTTCCCTCATTCGACAATTCTGCAGCAGACGACTTTGAACGTATTTTGTCAAAACATAGAAAATCTCCATAGTTAAATGGATAACCTATGACAAAATGTGGAAAACATTGTGGCAAAAGAAGAAATTGCACGTTTTGTGCAATTTCTTCTTTTGTCACTATGTTTTCAAAAAGCTGTCTGCTGCAGAGGCGTCAGAAAGCGTCTATATGAGGGAAAGGGTTAATCACATTTTTGATATATCCTTGTCAAAGATTAGTTTTGATTCCTTTGTAGCGTCCAACTTCTGAAAGCTTTGTGTTTAAATAATAAATTGATCAAAACAAGCAATTTCCTTCTTTTTCACAACCATTTCAATTCTTTATTAAAGTGGTACAGCAATTTGAGACTTTTTTCCACAGATGTTTTCAAAATATGAAAATTCTAAAAATATCAGATCAGATGAACGGTCGAATAAACCATTATATATGGTTAACCATTGAACATATTTGTCAAAAAATAAAAAATCTCTATAATTCAAAAACCTATGACTAAAAGTGGAAAACATTGTGGCAAAAGGAGAAATTGCTTGTTTTGAGCATTTTCTTCTTTTGTCACTGTTTTCAAAAAGCTGTCGGCGGCAGAAAGCGTCTATATGAGGGAAAGGATTAATTTCAAAAAGAGTAATTTCACCTTTTGTTGCAATTTTTTCAACTCTTTATCAATTGAAATCTTTCAGTTTTCTAGATTGGTGAAATTGTTCGTCTGATGATAAGTAAAGCAGACGACCTATGAAATGTCATGTGAAGTAAATTGGTTAAGTCATAGACCCTGATCAGGCTGCGAGGGTTCCGGGTGTTTTCTTGAACCAAATGATGGATCCATTTCCTGATTGGAAGGATTTATCATTAGGAATTAGAAACATTAAAATGTGGAAAATGTGTCAAAAAGAGTAGTCTATATAAACATGTATATATATCATGTTTAAGTATCTATGTCTCTAAAAAACAACCCTTTTGTATCTCCTGGCTGACAGAGAGACCAATAGAGCTGACTTCTCTATTGTCTTTTTGTTTGTAAATCTGTCTAAACTAGAAAACAACAAGTTTACAAAGAAAATATTGTGGAAAAAGAGAAATTGCTATTTTGGACAATCTGCTACTAAGGCATTCTAATTTTCCTATATTAGGAAAAGGCCTTATATATCCTTATGAAGCCTTCTTTTTTAGATGTACATGATTTACCTAATTACAAATATCGAAAAGCATTTGATTAACCCTTTCCCTCATATGGATGCTTTCTGACGCCTCTGCAGCAGACAGCCTTTTGAAAACATAGTGATAAAAGAAGAAATTGCTCAAAATGAGCAATTTCTCCTTTTGGCACAATGTTTTCCACTTTTAGTCAAAGGTTATCAGTTATAGAGATTTTCTATCTTTTTGACAAAATATGTTCAAAGTCGTCGGCTGCAGAATTGTCGTATGAGGGAAAGGGTTAAACCATCTAGTGAAAGGAGGAAAATATCTGGAAGAATGAAAGTGTTATTCTTATGGAAGCCTTCCAGTTGACAACTTGTGAAGCATTTGGTTCATTTAAAATGAGCCATTTTAACACTTTGTTTTCTGTCTTCTGAAAGGAACTTGGGTATGGAGGAGTAAATAGGCCTTGGTCCTGTAACCCTATCCAGACACGTTAGCATTTGAAAACATTGTGATAAAAGGATGAGCAATTTCTTCATTTGCCGAATGGTTTTCAACTCTATTCAATAATTATCCTTTTATTTGAAACTTGTCTGATGCAGATTTGCTGTATGTGGATAAGATTTGTTGACTCTTTAAGTTTCTCATTTAACCCTTTCAATCATACAGAAAATCTCTATCAATGAATTTGAAGAAAAAAAAATTGAAAACATTGTGGCAAAAGGGGAAACTGCTGGTGTTGAGCTACTTCTTCTGTCCCAGTGTTTTTAAATGTCATCTGCTCCCGAGGCATCAGAAAGTGTCTATATGTCAGAAAAAGTTAAACTCGTTGTGGTTAGTAACAGAAAGATTAGTCTCCGATTATCCTTTTGAATATTCAAAATAGGATTTAAGAACAAGAAAGAGGCTGGAGCTCTTTTTTACCCTGTCCAGATTTTTCCTTTTGTCTGCTTAACATTTGGAAGAATAAATCAAGAATGTGGGTAATTGGGATAATTTGGAGACAAAAGAATGTTGTGTCGCGGAGGCATTAAAAGCTGGTTTATTCAGGGTGAGGCATTATCCTGTGGTGTATTCAGAATTTACCTAACAGAAAATTTGTAAAATCCACCCATCAACTTAACTTTTAGTGTTTGGAAAAATCTGAATGCAGCCTAGCTCTCAATTTGCAGCTAATGACTTGAAAACATGATAAGCTATTTTTCTTTTGCTGCAATAATTTCAACTTTATTAAAACATTAAACTTTCATTTAACCCTTTCCCACTTATAACTCATTTGCACCAGTTGATTTTGAAAATAACACTGGGAAAAATGTAGAAAATCTCTATAAATTAGATATTTTTCCATTTGCCACAATGTTTTCAAAAGTCATCTGCTGCAGATGCATCAAATGTGACTACGGGTGAGAAAGGGTTAAAGAGAAATATCATATTTTACTTGATGTTTTCTATATTGTCTGCTGCAGAATTGTGGGAAAGGGTAAAATAACTTAAAAAGTTCAAAAGTGTAGATATGTTGTTACTACTTCCTGATGTTGTGACGGTTTTTGCTTAGAGCTTTGTTTTAACCCTTTCCTTGGATGTGTTAATTCCAACTAATGCAGTTAATTCCGTAAACATACCCTTTCCCACCTACAGACGCATTTTAACGCAATAGCAGCAGACGACTTTTGAAAACATTGTCGCCAAAGGTGAAATTGCTCATGATGAGCAATTTCACCTTTGGCCACAATGTTTTCCACTTATAGTCATAGGTTATACAGTTAATTATAGAGATTTTCCATTTTTTGAGAAAATATGTTTAAAGTCGTCTGCTGCAGAATTGTCGCATGAGGGAGGGGGTTAAGAAAGAGATGATAAATCAGGAAAACCTCCTTTACCCTTTCCCACTTACAGTACATCTGCAGCAGACGACTTTCAAAATGTCTTGCTCAAAGATATGGAAAATCTCTATAATTGTAGTAGGTATAATTACTGAAAAAAGATGAAAACATTGTGGCAAACGGAGAAATATTGCTGGTTATGAGCAATGTCTGCTTTTGTCACGGATGTTTTCAAAAGTCGTCTGCTGCAGATGTGTTAAAATGTGTCCATATGAGGGAAAGGGTTAAGGACGTATGTGACAAATGTAGATTCAGATCCATGTAATCTGATGATGACCTCCCTCTTTTCGCCATTAACACTTTTCTCACTTGAAAACATTGTGGCACGATGAGCAATTTATCCATTTGCCACAATGTTTTCAACTTGAAACACTAATTATACTCTCATATGTAGAGATTTTCAACATATTAGCCTAGGTGCTTTCAAAGTCGTCTGCTGCAAATATCTGGCATAAGGGAGAGGGTGGTTAATTAACCCTTTCCAACCTGCAGACGACTTTTGAAAACATTGTGGCCAAAGGTGAAATTACTCATGATGAGCAATTTCTCCTTTTGCCACAATGTTTTCCGCTTTTAGTCATGGGTTATCCATTAAATTATGGAGATTTTCTATTTTTTGACAAAATATGTTTAAAGTCGTCTGCTGCAGAATTGTCGTATGAGTGAGAGGGTTAAGTAACAGGAATTTCAAATTGTCAGATCAGAATGGCAAGGATGTCAAAATAGATCCTTATGGAGTGTCTATTCTAGGAGAGGGGATCATGCTAATTCTCACACTGTTTTAAAAAAAAAATTGCTACTAGAGCTTGGTTCAAATATTGAAAGATGTAAAGAAGAATTATGGTAAAATGGGCACCAGGGTTAGCCTTCTTGCAAAGTGTATTGATGTAAATAATTGGTTTTTCGTATTTTTCAATGTTACTTTAACCCGTTTCCTGATAAATCATTTTTGAGAACTGTACTGAATTAAAAATATTATTTGAAGAAAAGGAATATTTAGTTTTATCGATTCCTGTATTTTGGTTAACCCTTTCCCTCATATAGACGCTTTTATGACAATTCTGCAGCAGACGACTTTGAACATATTTTGTCAAAAAATGGAAAATCTCTATAATTGAATGGATAACCTATGACTAGAAGTGGAAAACATTGTGGCAAAAGGAAAAATTGCTCGTTTTGAGCAATTTCTTCTTTTGTCACTAATGTTTTCAAAAATCCATCTGTTGCAGAGGCCTCTATATAAGGCAAAGGGTTAAGACATAAGAACATATGTTTATGAAAGAACATGAATATCAGAATATTTATGTTTCCTTTACCCAAAATGATTTTCAAAAAACATCTTTAACAAATAAATCATGATGTGAATTATCAGGATCATAGTTAAAGTTTAAACTCTTCTTTTTTTTTGTTTTGCTTAACTTGAATAAGATATTGAATATGTGTAAGATTTTTTGATTGATTGTTGTACATGTATGTATTCTTGATAAAGTTATTATATTGTTGAAGTTAAACAAAAAATTGTGTAATGTGTTAAAATGTGTTTTTTATGCTCCTTATATATATTATTGATGTTAAATGTAAGTAAAGACGGGACTGAAAAGGGCTGGTAATAAATAGGTAAAATCACACAAGATATAGGTGAGGGTGGAATTTTGGAGGAAGATATGTCTAGAACAAATGAACATTTAATCACAAGAAACGTTTCAAAACATTGTGCCAAAAGAAAAGGAAAAAAAACATTTTTGGAAAAGGAGAAAATGTTCATGTTCGCTACAAACTTGTCGGCTGCAGAGGTAATACAATACATCTATGTCTTTAATTTAAACTATCCGGAAAATGGTCAAAAAGAGTTTAACCCTCATACCACAGACAGTTCTGCAGCAGACGACTTTGAACATCTTTTGTCAAAGAGTTGAAAATTTCTATAATTGAATGGATAACCTATGACTAAAAGTGGAAAACATTGTGGCAAAAGGAGAAATTGCTCGTTTTGAGCAATTTCTTCTTTTGTCACTATGTTTTCAAAAAGCTGTCTGCTGCAGAGGCGTCAGAGAGCGTCTATATGAGGGAAAGGGTTAAACAGCAAGCTTACATATGGTGTAGTATGAATAACTGAATCCTCCAAAAATGTGAAACCCCCCCTCACTTGGAAATAAATGTGTATATAATTATAAAAATAAAAAGTTTTTATAGTATTTTTTTTTTCTTGATTTCAAATCTAGTACAATTTTGCGTTGTCTCTTGTGACCGTTTTCTTGTATTCCATCCATCCAACTGTGTGGCTGTCATTACTGTCAATGTGAAACTGTTTTTTGTTCTGCTAGATTTGTACTTTTTAAAAGTATTATTTAGTTCTATTGTGCATAGGGCAAAACATCTGGGTGAAGATGTATTTTTTTATTTTCATTCACACTATCATTGTTTAACCAACCCTCTTCTTGGTCAGACCATCTTGGACGTATTTGCAGTGGGTGGCTTGAAAACAATTTGGGGTATGGAGAAACGAAACAGTTAACCCCAAACCTTAAATGTGTTTTCACATATTTCCGATGTAGAAGATGAAAATGAAATTTGACTTGGAAAATGTTTACACAGTTTGAAAAACATGTGAAAAGAGAAATTGTAAGTCATGAGCAATAATGTTGGGCTTTTTTTTTTGGTGGGGGGATGTTGATATTGTTCATTTAATTTAACTCTTTCAGCGCCGAATTGTTTAAAGTAGATTCTTCCATGCTCAAAATCGGGTGTGTCCATTTCTCAATTTATGAAAGTTTTGGACTATTTTGGTAACTAAAAGGCAAACAATGCTGATTTCAGGTGAGACAGCTCGTTACGAGCTGACTCGCCTGAATCAGTATTGTTTGCAATAAGCTCAATATTGCCTTTGGCGCTGAAAGGGCTAATTGGTCGTGAGTTTGAATCCGGGCTTGTACAAATGTTCATCTTCCACGAATAGGCTAAGGACTCCGCCATTCTATCTGTTTAAAGTAGTCGCTAACACTAAGGTAAGGGCTGTTGGTCGTGAGTTTGAATCCCACCTTGTACAACTGTTCATTTTCCACAAATAGACGGAGGACTCCGCCATTTATTCTGTCCGATGATTGATAAACGTCTTTGTGATTAGCTTCTTTCATCTTCCACCAATGGGCTGACAGTATATGTAAATAAAGCAGATTGCCTGGCAGCAATAACTGGTCCGTGAAATCTAGAACACATCTAGTGAACTGGCCGCCTTGATGTAACTGAAATACTTTTGAAAACTGGGTGAAAACCTCCAATCAATTAATCCAATCGTTAAAGAAATCTGTATCTTTTAAAGAAATCTTTATCCGGTATAGGAACTGTCATTTACGTTTTCATTCATTCTATCATGGTTTCTGTCAATATAATGTTCTTCTCTCTCGACCTCTTTTAACCCTTTCAAACATACAGACCTATTTCGACGCCTCTGCAGGAAAGTAATGTGGCAAAAGGAGAAATTGCTCTTGAGCAATATCTCCATTTGTCACTATGTTTTCAACTCTATTTTTTGATAATATAATATTTAAACTCTCATTTATGAAGATTGTTCACATGTTTGCCAATATGTTTCTAAATTCGTCTGCTACAGAATTGTTGTATGTGGGAAAGGGTTAACACAGGTTTCCTCTGTCTAATTTCTTTACTTCCGAGCGCTCTATATCGCTGTCAAAATGTTCCCATCACTCGTATATATCTTTTCCCATCACTCAATCATGATACACATTAAGATTAGTAAATTTCTGTCGATATATTTTGTTTTTTCTTGGTTTATTATTTTTTTTCAAGTTACGTGTATTGAATTATGTGGAAGTGGCTATATTTTCACAGTGCTTTGAGAAAAATCTAATAAAAATGTGCAAGTTGAAAATTACACATGTCTTTATTTTTTAATTGCATTTCCTTGTACACCCTTGATCCTACTTTGGAACGTTTTATTAAACCTTTCCCTTGATGCAGATCAAGCGGGGAAACATTGCGGGAAAAACGAGAAAGTGTTCAATGTGCACAGTTGTTTTCTGAATGTTTTCAACTCGTTTCGCCCTTTCCCACATACAACACATCTGCATCAGACGACTTTAAAAATGTCTACTCAAAAAGATGAAAAATCTCTTTTATTGTAAGTATAAATACTTAAAAAAAATTGAAAACTTTGTCTCGAAAGGAGAAATTGCTCATTTTGAGCAATTTCTCCTTTTGTAGCAATGTTTTCAAAAGTCGTCTGTTGCAGATGTGTCAAAATGCGTCTACAGATTGGAAAGGGTTTAAACACTATGTTATGCTTCTATTCATTAAAACGTTACCCGGCCGGGTAGCTCAATTGGTAGCGTATCTGACTCGTGATCTGGAGGTGACGGGTTCGATACCCGGTTGCGGCGACATTCTTTCGGGCGATGTTTTCCATTGCCTCTCACCTCTGATCTATGTGAGAAAGTAGTCAGTGGCTTCGAAAGAATGTTGTGTAAGTACTGGTGTGGGAAAGCCAGGAAAACATGGGTAGGTGCACTGACCGCCGTGATATGACCAAAGCTGTTGAAAGCGGCGTTAAACTCCAACAAACAAACAAATCATTAAAACGTTACATTTTCTTGAACACATGTTTTAACAAACAGATTTCTTGAAATCTCATAACAGGTAAATGATTATCGTCTTTCCTGATATGCTTATCAAGCGCATCTGAAAAATATATATGATTATGGGAAAATGTGTAATAACAGGCAATTCGCATGTTTAGTCATTATAAATATTTGGAAACTTTGAGGGAAAAGGAGAAATACGCATGTTCCCAATTAGTATAAAACACCTGAGCTTAATGTTCACTGGTGTGTCATTTGCTTAACGCTTTCCCTCATATAGACGCTTTCTGACGCCTCTGCAGCAGAAAACATAGTGACAAAAGAAGAAATTGCACAAAACGTGCAATTTCTCCTTTTGCCACAATGTTTTCCACTTTTTGTCATAGGTTATCCATTTAATTATGGAGATTTTCTATGTTATGACAAAAAACGTTCAAAGTCGTCTGCTGCAGAATTGTCTTGTCGTATGAGGGAAAGGGTTAAACGGTATTAAGTGTGAAGAAGATGATGGCCCCTACGGCGTGCATGTCTTGACTTTCGGGCCACGTACGTGTTTAGTTGATACTTCCCACCTGGAGACGCATTTTGACGCATCTGCAGCAGGCTGTATCCAAATACTTGGAAGTGTTCATATATACTGGTTTTCAAAGTCGTCTGCTGCAGATTTGTTGTTATGTGGGAAATGACTAAAAGAACCTGTAAATCTTTATTTAAGTTTGACCTTATTAACCCCTCTCCCTCATACGACAATTCTGCGGCAGACGACTTTAACCCTTTCCCTCATACAACAATTCTGCAGCAGACGACTTTGAACATATTCTGTCCAAAAATAGAAAATCTCTATAATTGAATGGATAAACCTATGACTGAAAGTGGAAAACATTATGGCAAAAGGAGATATCGCTCGTTTTGAGCAATTTTTTCTTTTGTCACTATGTTTTCAAATAGCCGTCTGCTGCAGAGGCGTCAGAAAGAGTCTATATGAGGGAAAGGATTAAATTGACAGAGTAGAAAGCGTAGCGGCGTTGCAAATGACGTCTGTATCGTAAAAAAGTGGCGAAGCTAATCATATATGTTAAGAACAGATCTGAGAACTGACTCTTCCAACGAAAACAACCAATTACTACAATCATTCTTATTGACCCGAGTTATCTACATACGCCGGATCCATACCAAAGTCTTCAAACATCGTAGTAATGGCTTTCCCTCTTTGACGTTTAGGATTGTGGGGTTAGCTTCACGACTGACTGGCTGGTGTCGGGATTAAAGTACCGGAAGTACTGGTAACTTGCCAAGGAATCGCCGTGATATAACTGAAACAATGTTGAAAGTGGCTTAAATAACATACAAAAAAGCTTCCATATAACTCCGTCCTGCTTTAACCATATTCGCGGTTCAAGGCAGTGGAGAATAATTCTGACAATTACAAAAGTTATGTAATGGGAAAGGAATTGAATGTTGCTATGTCTCACACGAAAACAATTTACGAACCCCA
Organism: Serripes groenlandicus; assembly: GCA_031761405.1. Taxonomy (NCBI): domain Eukaryota; kingdom Metazoa; phylum Mollusca; class Bivalvia; order Cardiida; family Cardiidae; genus Serripes; species Serripes groenlandicus. The sequence goes on from JASEVX010000003.1 coordinate 65,347,747, forward strand.
GCTCGGTCAACATTCTTTCCGACGTTTGACAAAAGTCACTGTGACAAAGCGTCATTCATTTGTCACCAATGGGCTAACAGTCTATGTTGAAAAGCAGCCAGTTGCTTGGAGATTATGTTGAGTGGGGGTACTTGTGTGAGAAAACCAGGAAACATATGAGTAAGGGAACTGGCCGCCGTGATATGACTGAAACATTGTTGAAAACGGCGTTAAACCCCAATCAATCAATCACACGAATTCTGTACCCTGTTTAAGATACAAAAATGAACTGAACGATGCTCTTCAAAACATCGACAATAAGCCATTTGCAGTCAGTGCGGCCGAGCACCGGTAGCGACGCGGGCTGTCAATCGAGGGGTTGTGAGTTCGAATCCCGGCTCGGCCAACTTTCTTTCCGACGATTGACGATGCGACATGCGTCATTCGTCTTCCACCAATGGGCTAAGTCTATGTGGAAAATATTGTTGTGTGGAGTACTGGTGTGAGAAAACAAGGAAATGCCTGAGTAGGTGAACTGGCAGCCGTGATATAACTGAGAAATTGTTAAAAACGGCGTTAAACCCCAATCAATCCAGCAGTCAGTGCGTTGATGCCTCGGCGGAACCTTCCTACACTTTTCGTAATGAATACGATCAGGTTGGTGTTCCTGAATCTTGGATCTTCATTAGTAGACCAATCCGCCGTGGCCGAGTGATTTGGAACCTGGCGGCCCCCGGTTTCGATTCCCGGTCATGATGGAGTGCCTTTTGGCAGGGCACATTTCCTAGCCTACTTCTGGTTGGTTTACCAAGGGATCATGAATAAGTGAACCGCCGTGATGTAACTGAACTAATGTTGAAAACGGTGTAAACCTCCCAATGAAAAAAAACCACTATTATTGACGATTATCATGAAAGGTCGTGATGTTTCCCAAAGCAGAAGCCCTCAAAAGTCTTGTTTGTTTTCTGTAGTGCAATGGATATTTCGAGGGTTTGGCGTGAAACAGTTGTAACTAAAAACCTATTTTGAAAACCCTGGTTTAGGGGCAATTTTGACCCCATTGTAAACAATGCAAATTTAGATGCCATTGCTCAGAACGAGCAATGGCACCTAAATTTCCATTGTTTACCAAGAAAAATGATTTAACGCTTATAAAGACTTTATGGCGAGGTGATTAACATTGGTAAAAAAATACCAATTTTAGTTACAACCGTTTCACGCCAAGCCCTCGATTTGGCATTTGGCATACCAAAGTCAACATGTATAATATGAGCCGTCCCGCGACAAAACCAACATTGTGGACTTGACGTAAAGTATCGACCCGGATCAGCCAAAGCATATCGCGCAGGCTTACCCGGATAGACACGCTTTGCCTCCTGTGGATTGTCTGTTTCAGGAAGCATTACTCTATAACTCTATCCCACTGAGACGGAATGTGTCGACCCGGATCAGTCTGCGCGGACTGCGCAGGCTGATCTGGGTCGATACATTACGCAGAGGCCATAATGTTAGTTTTCTCGCGGGACGGCTCAATTATGTATATTTCCATTATCATCAACCCTTTCCCACATGCAACAATTATGCTGCAGACAACTTCGAAAACATGTACTAAAACTATAGAAAATCTCTATAAATGTAGGTATAAATACTGAAAAAAAAGTGGCAACTCAATTTCTCCTTTTTCTACAATGTGTTCAAATGTCTAAAATTAGACATAATATTTCACTACAGTAGCACACGGTCGAATACGTCCATGTGCTACTGTTTCGACGTGTTTGATAAGATGTAAACCCTTTGCCAGATACAGCAAATCAGCAGCAGACAACAGTTTGAAAACATCAAAGGTACAACTTTGGAAAACTTAAGTTCGAGTAATTGGATACGGTTTGAAAATATTTTGGCAAAAGGAGAAATTGTTTATGTCGAAACTTGACACATTGATAAAGCACTATTTTAAATTGATTGATTGGGGTTTAACGCCGTTTTTTTTAACAATTTCTCAGTTATATCACGGCGGCCATTTTAAAAGGCTGTTCTATGGAGGGGACACAGTACCTCGAAGTTCAAGGTCACTTTTGAGTCTAACACTGAAGCTGCAGTAAGCTTGTATTATTTATGGCAAGTCGAGTTTGTCCTTATATGTGTGTAGTTTTTATTATTAACCCCCTTTCCCCGAATACAATAAATATGCAGCAGACGACTTCGAAAACGTCTAAGCAAAAATATATAAAGTCTTACAATGAAAGGAAACATCTTTAATAGAGTTGAAAACCTAGTGTCAAAAGTGGTAATTGCTTACCTTGAGCAATTTCTCCTGTAGTCAAACATTTCAAAAATCGTCTGCTACATAGGCGATAGATTGATTGTTTGGAGTTTAACGCCGATTTCAACAATTGTTCCGTTATATCACGGCGTTTCCTTGGTAAGTTACCAGTACTACTGGTCCATTTATCCTGACATCAGCCAGTCAGTCGTTATACTTAACCCGCAATCCTGAGCGCCGAGGAGGCCTTCCGCAACCAAGGCGAACGAACGCCCTACCACTACACCAACCGAGGCGCTCAGGGGCGTCAGAAATGTGGCAAAGGGTTTACTGTGAGATTTAGGGATATTCCATTCGCTCCAGCAGATGCAGCGTTGCGTTGACTATTTCAAAGGTTTAACCCGTTCCCCTTATATAGACGCTTTCTGACGCCTCTGCAGCAGACGGCTTTTTGAAAACATAGTGACAAAAGAAGAAATTGCACAAAACGTGCAATTTCGCCTTTTGCCACAATGTTTTCCACTTATTGTCATAGGTTATCCATTCAATTATGGAGATTTTCCATTTTTTTGACAAAACATGTTCAAAGCTGCAGAATTGTCGTATGAGGGAACGGTTTAAGTTAACAAGTTGTATTTATTATTATTTCTCTGCAACTACATTTTGATCAAAAACGGCATAATGATTAACATTACCCTAGATAAAGAAGAGTATTTCACATCCCCAAATCCTTATATGATCCTATGATGTGGGTACTCTAAAGAACCGTCTTACAGAGGAAAATACCAGTTACCTCTAGTGCTCTGAATTATACTATAAAGAGAGACTATATAAAAACAGTCGAACCTGTGCTTAAAGACCACATTGGAATAGCAATTCCCTGTCTATCCATAGTCTGTATAGTTGACCTTGTAAAGACTACCTGTGAAATAAGACTAGATTGTTCATTTCCCATGGGTGGTCTTTAAACACAGGTTGGACTGTATATATATTCAGGAGCCTGAGAGCATGTACTTATAGGGAAAATGTCATTGCATGACTTATGTCATTGCATGACTTATACTGTGGATATAAAAATATACATTCAATATTCATAAAAAAAAAAACTTTTCTTTCGAGTGACAAGCACATTGAATACTAGTAATTGAGCCCTAGTGAGATGCTTTCTTTCCTTACATTACCGTATTGTTAAGTCTTGGTTACTCTATTGTATGGCATTCATTCATAGAGAAGTGAAGACGAATGAATGTACAGTGTACAAGGAATTGTGACCAAAACTACAGCCGAATGTAACTAACTCTAACAGTTGAAAAAAAATCACTTTTTTTTGCCTGGCAATATTTTCAGTGGAGAGTATGAATAATGCAACGCCATTAAAATGTATCCTTGAAATAATCAGGGACGTAGAGACAGGGACGTAGATAAGAGGGATAGGCAACTCCACTTATACACCTGTTATATGGTTAAAATATCACACATATAAATAAAATTGTCAAAATTTTCACAATTTGTAGCAAATAAAACTTTTAAGTAACATTTGACACATAAACAAAACATACATATTCTGAAAGCTTAACATTTCAACTAAAGTTAAAAATACAATGAACAACTGGAATTTCTTTGTATTTTTAACAATGACTGGTTTAAAAGACACAGATATTGGGATTTCTGAATTATATATTCTTTTTCCAAAAATTAATAGACTAACATTTTTCATAAGGATAACATTTTATCAAAACCTGTATTAAACTATTTTTATCTACTGCAATAGAAGAACGTTTAAACTTCCAGAAAATATTTTTTTTATTTTCATATCTTAAATAGTTTTTGAGTTTTACTTGCTACAAATGTTGGCATGGGTGATACTTTAGTATATAATTTAGATACTTATCCCTCTTATCTACGTCCCTGAAATAATGTAAGGAAATGATACATATCATCATAACAGTGCTTAAACATTTCCCATATACGATTTAGTAATGAACAGTTTCGAAATATAGATAAAGGAAAGAAAACATATTGAATAGAGTTGGACACATTGTGGAAAAAGACGACATATTCCTCAATCTGAGTCAATTCTCTTTTGCCACAATGTTTTCAAATGTCAGCAGACGATTTTTTCGATTTTTTTTATTACGGAAAAGAGAGCATAAATAAAATGTTGCATGTTTAACTCTTTCAGCGCCAAAGGCAATATTGAGCTTTTTGCAAACAATACAGATTCGGGTGAGTCAGCTCGTAACGAGCTGTCTCACCTGAAATCTGCATTGTTTGGCTGTGAGTTATAAAGATATTCCAAAAATCCTATAACATGAACATAGAGTCGTCCGAGTTTGAACATGGAAGAGTCTACTTTAAACAATTCGGCGCTGAAAGGGTTAAAAAACAAAACAGAATCACACACACGCACACACATTTGAGTTCACTCCCCTCGGGCGATACAGTCACATAAACAAGTGATAACACCGTAATATATAATTATTAATAATTCACCTTTATTTCCTTGTTACATACAGTAGCTAATAACATTCATATTTTAAAACTATCACTTTAGTAAAGATTCAATTGAAACGTTTCTTCATTGTTTTCAGGTGATGTGACGTTATATCGAGCTCTTGGCGTGAAACGGTTGTAGCTAAAATTGGTATTTTTTTTACCAAGGTTAGACACCTCGCCATAGAGTCTTTATAAGCGTTAAATCATTTCTCTTTGTAAACAATGGAAATTTAGGTGCCATTGCTCGTTCTGAGCAATGGCACCTAAATTTGCATTGTTTACAAAGGGGTCAAAATTGCCCCTAAACCAGGGTTTTCAAAATAGGTTTTTAGTAACAACCGTTCCACGCCAAGCCCTCGATATGTACATGACGCGTGCTCGGGTTCACTGACTAGATATTTTGCATACACTGAAAGTTAACAAATTAATTTTACAACAACAAGACGTTTCAGTCACCCTCCTTCGACTTTTGCCCACAAACACATCTTCACAGAACGCATATACATCGACCCTATCCCACATATAGACGTCTCTGCAGCAGATGACTTTTGAAAAAAAAATTGTAACAAAAGTAGTAATTGCTCACAATAAGCAAATTCTCCTTTTGCAACAAATGTTTTTACCTCTATTTCTTAACTCTTTCAGCGCCAAAGGCAATATTGAGCTTTTTGCAAATAGTACTGATTCAGGTGAGTCAGCTCGTAACGAGCTGTCTCACCTGAAATCAGCATTGTTTGCCTTATGGTTATCCAAATATTCCAAAATTATTATACCATATAAAATAGAGTCGCCCGACTTTGAACATGGAATAGTCTACTTTAAACAATTCGGCGCTGAAAGAGTTAATCGAACTCTCATTTATGGCGATCTATCACACTTTGTCCATTATGTATTTAAGGACGCAGATTTGCTGTATGTGGGAAAGGGTTTAAGACCTCAAATCTCAAGACGATGCTTTAACCCTTTCCCGCATACGACAATAATGCAGCAGACGACTTTGAACATATTTTGTCAAAACATAGAAAATCTCTATAATTGAATGGATAACCTATGACGAAAAGTGGAAAACATTGTGGCAAAAGGAGAAATTGCTCGTTTTGAGCAATTTCTTCTTTTGTAACTATGTTTTCAAACAGCCGTCTGCTGCAGAGGCGTCAGAAAGCGTCTATATGAGGGAAAGGGTTAATACGAATATATCTCTATCTGAGACCGCCTCGGTGGTGTAGTGGTAGAGCGTCCACCTCGGGTGCGGAGCGGTCGCGGGTTAGATTCCCCGACCGGGTCATACCAAGTACTTTTTAAAAATGGTAGTAATGGCTTCCACTCCTTGGCGCTCAGAGTTATTGGCGTTAGCATTACGACTGAATGGCTGAAGTCAGGATAAATGGACCAGTAGGACTGGTAACTTACCCAGGAAACGCCGTGATATAACTGTAAAATGGACCAGTAGTACTGGTAACTTACCCAGGAAACGCCGTGATATAACTGTAAAATGGACCAGTAGTACTGGTAACTTACCCAGGAAACGCCGTGATATAACTGTAAAATGGACCAGTAGTACTGGTAACTTACCCAGGAAACGCCGTGATATAACTGTAAAATGGACCAGTAGTACTGGTAACTTACCCAGGAAACGCCGTGATATAACTGTAAAATGGACCAGTAGTACTGGTAACTTACCCAGGAAACGCCGTGATATAACTGTAAAATGGACCAGTAGTACTGGTAACTTACCCAGGCAACGTCGTGATATAACTGTAAAATGGACAAGTAGTACTGGTAACTTACCCAGGAAACGCCGTGATATAACTGTAAAATGGACCAGTAGTACTGGTAACTTACCCAGGAAACGCCGTGATATAACTTAAACATTGTTGAAATAGGCGTAAAACACCAAACAATCAATCAATCAATCAAATATTTTTTGTTCCAAGACCAACACGACAATACACACATCGCAATCGAAATGCGTCTGCAAGTGGGAAAGGGTTAATAATAGTTTCTGTGTACTTAAGAAAAATGCCATTTTCTGACTGAATAGGCACACGGGAGAAGTAAGCACGTAATGGTATTTCATTGCAATTGATCATTTATTTAAACATTTTTGCAATCCCCACAAATTTTTATATGAGCACCAGTGGGTTAGTGCAAGAATCTTTTTTTAAAGTTTTACGATTTGACCAGACAAAGGTTTGAACACGCGGCCTCTCGATTTATTGATGGTGTTGTAACCAAAACATAGCAGCGATCAGTTATGTAATAAGCATGTGTACGTACATAGTAGAACAAGAATCCACTGTCATGAATAAAGACGAGGGCGATTTTTGGGCCTCGCTAAAGGAACACCGACCAAAGCATATTTGAAAGGTGCTTCGAGAATCCACTGCCATGCATACAGACGAGAGCGTTATCTAACATTTTGGACATCGCTTAAGGAACACCGACCATATCACTTTGAAAGGTGCTTCAAGAATCCACTGCCATGCATAAGGACGAGGGCGTTATTTAATATTTTGGGCATCGCTAAAGGAACACCGACCATAGCACTTTGAAAGGTGCTTCAAGAATCCACTAACATGCATAAAGACGAGGGCGTTATTTAATATTTTGGGCATCGCTAAAGGAACACCGACCATAGCACTTTGAAAGGTGCTTCGAGAATCCACTGCCATGCATAAAGACGAGGGCGTTATTTAATATTTTTTGCATCGCTAAAGGAAAACCGACCATAGCACTTTGAAAGGTGCTTCGAGAATCCACTGCCATGCATAAAGACGAGGGCGTTATTTAATATTTTGGGCATCGCTAAAGGAACACCGACCATAGCACTTTGAAAGGTGCTTCGAGAATCCACTGCCATGCATAAAGACGAGGGCGTTATTTAGTATTTTGGGCATCGCTAAAGGAAAACCGACCATAGCACTTTGAAAGGTGCTTCGAGAATCCACTGCCATGCATAAAGACGAGGGCGTTATTTAATATATTGGGCATCGCTAAAGGAACACCGACCATAGCACTTTGAAAGGTGCTTCGAGAATCCACTGCCATGCATAAAGACGAGCGCGTTATTTAATATTTTGGACATCGCTAAAGGAAAACCGACCATAGCACTTTGAAAGGTGCTTCGAGAATCCACTTCCATGCATAAAGACGAGGGCGTTATTTAATATTTTGGGCATCGCTAAAGGAACACCGATCATAGCACTTTGAAAGGTGCTTCAAGAATCCACTGCCATGCATAAAGACGAGCGCGTTATTTAATATTCTGGGCATCGCTAAAGGAAAACCGACCATAGCACTTTGAAAGGTGCTTCGAGAATCCACTGCCATGCATAAAGACGAGGGCGTTATTTAATATTTTGGGCATCGCTAAAGGAACACCGATCATAGCACTTTGAATGGTGCTTCAAGAATCCACTGCCATGCATAAAGACGAGGGCGTTATTTAATATTTTGGGCATCGCTAAAGGAACACCGACCATAGCACTTTGAAAGGTGCTTCGAGAATCCACTGCCATGCATAAAGACGAGGGCGTTATTTAATATTTTTGGCATCGATAAAGGAACACCGACCATAGCACTTTGAAAGGTGCTTCGAGAATCCACTGCCATGCATAAAGACGAGCGCGTTATTTAATATTTTGGGCCTCGCTGAAGGAACACCGACCATAGCACTTTGAAAGGTGCGTCAAGACTCCACTGCCATGCATATAAAGACGAGCGCGTTGTTTAATAGTTTGGGCATCGCTAAAGGAACACCGACCACAGCACTTTGAAAGGTGCTTCAAGAATCCACTGCCATGCATAAAGACAAGCGCGTTATTTAATATTTTGGGCATCTTTAAAGGAAAACCGACCATAGCACTTTGAAAGGTGCTTCAAGAATCCACTGCCATGCATAAAGACGAGCGCGTTATTTAATATTTTGGGCATCGCTAAAGGAAAACCGACCATAGCACTTTGAAAGGTGCTTCAAGAATCCACTACTATGTATACAGACGAGGGCGTTATTTAATAGTTTGGGCATCGCTAAAGGAACACCGACCATAGCATATTTGAAAGGTGCTGCAGCTAAACCAACCTTAGTGCAAATTATTACACGTGAAGATAAAAACTTGCCAGCGCATCCATGCTAAGGAATCGAAATGTATACTGGCAGAAGTTTCTTGTAACCGTTTATGGCTTATTCGCGAGAAGCGCGGAGCCAGAGCTCTAGATGAGGGGCGTTTTTTCATGCTCTAAAATCCTTATTTGACCCTCTTACCCTATGTTGTGGGTACTCAAAAGAATCGTCTCACTGAGACGATTCTTTTGAGTACCCACAACATAGGGTTTGCTTTAATAATAAGAGAGAAATTGTGGGGGGAAAAGCTGTATACCCCTCGTTAATTGAACCTCTGCTGAGCCATATCAGACTGCGCTGGCTGATCTGGCTCGACACTGGTCGCAGCGAGTCGCTCATATGCAACCATTGTTAATTCAGATCAATATGTATATCCGCGTAGATTGATCTTGATCTAAGCTGTTCGCCTTGTTAAGATTTGAATCAGTTATGATACTTTATTAAACGTGTCTTCCACATGAATACGTCCGACGTATTTGCATTTTTGAGACTTGAATATGAAGTTGAATATGCAAAAACAGCTAGATAACTGTGTGCATATTGATTTATATATGTATGTTGCCACACTTATTATAATAATATTCATTATTATCATTTTCTTTTTCTATTCAGCCCTTTTTCTACACACGTATCTACTTTGATAATGGTTGGTTCTGTTTGTACATATCTTACATTATTAAGTCTCTGTTAAAGGGGAAATAAAGAGTATATACATGTAGTCCCCTTATTGATACACCTATATATGAGCCGTCCTACGAGAAAACCAACATTACGGCCTCTGCACAATGTATCGACCAAGATCAGCCTTCGCAGTCCGTGCAGACTGATCCGGGCCGACACATACCGTCTCAGGGGGGGGGGGGGGGGGGGGGGGGGTTAGAGGTATAGAGTTATACCTCCTGAAACAGAAAATCCACAGGAGGCGAAACGAGTCTGGTCGGGTTAACCTGCGCGGCATGCTTAGGCTGATCCGGGTCGATACTTTACGCTGAGTCCACACTGTTGGTTTTCTCGCGGTACTGCTCATATTACTTAAGTCAGAAGAAGAATTCTTCTAGAATTCAGCCATCGACAATCTTTTACCATTACCTGGCTGATTTTATTCAAGCCATTATTGATTGATAACCTTGTATTTTGTTCTTTAAGAAGTAGTCTACAATGGCCAGAATTGACATACTAGTACCAACAAATATACCAATATTAGGCTGCACGAATTTGAAGGCTGATTCTGATCGACATTAGTTGTAGATATCGTTCAAAGATAGTAGGGTAAGCAAACTATGTTTGGTGTTCAGAATAGCATGACAACGGGTTGAAGATATTCTATTTTCACACGTCTACAATTTCGGGCCGTTTTTAATGCGGAAGTGAAATGCATCATTTGAACTAACTTAATGACATGGGGAGAGAAGATTGCGCAATCCTGTTTTTCTACAGGTTACCTAACCATGTGATTTGTTCGATTGTCGGTGTGACTTCTTTCAATTACGAAACAATTACAAAACTGATTTGTTTGATTGATTTATTGACAAGTGTTTATCTAACAAAGAGTCGCGGCACGCATACAGCAGTTAGAATAATCACGTCTGAAGGTTATTCCATAAGGCTATGAATGTGTATCTACACTGAATATGTAAAAAAATCCCCATAGTTATTGTCCGCTTATCACAGGACTCGAACCTGGCACCTTTTATATAAAAAATAGACCAGCGCCGTAACCCTCTACCAATATAGTCTATATTATATCAGGGTTGCTTTTGTATGACACTTCTTATAAATTTCGACGAATCGATTGCTTTTTGGACACGTATCTTTAACCCTTTCCCTCATATAGCCACTTTCTGACACCTCTGCAGCAGAAGACTTTTGAAAACATTGCGACAAAAGTAGAAATTGCTCAAAACGAGCAATTTCTCCGTTTGCCACAATGTTTTCAACTCTTTTCAGTTAAGAAACCTATATTTATAGAGCTTTTCCGTTTGTTCACCTATATTCGTTTAAAGCCTACTGCTGCATGTTTGCTGTATGTGGGAAAGGGTTATGGTACGTTTGGGGAGGGATGATCAAAAAGCTTTGACAGGTTACGGAAGTATGTTTGACGGATGTGCGGATCCCTGATCAGGGTATATAAGGTTGGCTGTAGGAATCGATGTAGCATACTTCAAACTGGACTTTGGGACTAACAAGGTATGGATGAGTTTCCGTGATTTGATGTTGACATTAGGGATTTATTACAATAAGTTTTCTTCGAAACACATTACATTACATTAACATTTACAATGATTTATCTGCATTTTGGAAGTAATTCATTTGTCTGATATTGATTAAAGCTTTCTTCTTATACAGAACGAAGTAAATTCAGACAATAACTTGAAAATAACTTGAACTTGTTAACCGTTGTGTTAAACAGTATATGTACTTAAAAACAGTGTATATGAATAGGATAACGTAACGTATTTGAAGTAACTAGCATTGTAAAAACCAATGCCGATCGTATACCATTCAAATGTGCATACAATGTATCATATAAAACAAGAAAAAAATAAAAATAAAAATTTATTGCCTCATTAAAGTTTTTTGATTTTATTTTGCTTTTTGTTCGATTAAGATGCTGAGTCACATCTTGTTTAACTTTAAACCTTTGTAACACGTCTTATGCCATCTCTAGTATCAACGACACGCAATTTGCTGTCTTAAGGCACCTGCGCATTGTGAAAACTCGGACAAGCCTGTCTCACCGGAGTTATTCATTGATACACATTTAGCTTTAAATGATGTCATAGCGGAGTGTCATTGAGACCTCAGCAAATAGCTCATATTATCATATGTCCAATGTTAACATGCATATTTTTTTCTTTTATTCTACAGAAATGAAACTAGCAATCATAATATTAGGTGCCATCCTGGCTACCACCCTCGCCGATGACAAGGGTAAGTAACAATCTTTATTATATGAGCGGTTTTCAGCCTATTTATTATATCTTTGAACAAATATTTTTCTTAGGTGAACAATATAGAGTCAGATTAGGCTTCTCGGATGCACAGGCTGATCGGGATCTACATTATTTGCTAAAAACTTTAATGTTGATTTTCACAGAGCATGTTCTATTTTGCTGTAATGTGAATCTGTCATCCGTTCATTCTTAACCCATTCTCACATGTTAACACTTTTTGACGCATCTGCAGCAAATGGTATTTTAAAACAGTGTGGCAAGATTTTAAATTGTTCATCATGGGCAACTTCTCCTTTTGCCGCAAGGTTTTCCATTCCGTTCAACCATTTATCCTTTCATTTAGTCAGTTGTTCTATTATCTACACAGATGTTTTCAAAGTCACCAGCTTTAGATTTGTGGCATGTGGGTTATAACCGCTTATCTGATATGAAATATTACAGTCGTCTGCGTTGGAAGAAATTTGCTAATCAATCTATATCATTATGAGCAGTTTCTCCCTTAGCCATAACGTTTTCAAAAGTCGTCTGTTGCAAGTGAAACATGGTTAAACTGTGTATCTGGTAGAATATTCACGGATTCGTCGTTTTAATATGTTAAGAGGGGTGGGGATTAACATCTTGAATCAAGACATACATATCGGCGAAGGTGGCATTAGTATAGATAGATGGAACATTACTTACTCATTGCGCAAAACAACTTGACTAACATTTGTATCAATGCTTCTCCAAACGATTGTTATAACATTCCGAACAATCCGAAAGACATATTAGTATTATATTTGGTCTGGAAAACGAACCTTAATACATTTGTAACAAGTGAAGAACCAGATCAACTTGTGCATCCACGCTGTTTCAAATGGCCTTTCACTGTTCGACACATTAGTCATAAAGATGTCTCAGACAGATGTTGTCCATTCGGACCAGCTAAAATAGATGCTTCTGAAGCAGATAACTTTTGAAAACGTTATGGCAAATTGAGAATTATGTTTGCTTGGATAATTTCAAAGTCGTCTGCTGCAAGTTTGTTGTATGTGGGAAAAGGATAACTATGATAAGTTGGTTTTTGTGAAGCTATTGTCATACATTGATTGTCAAGTTTTGTAAATGAGTTTTGTTCAATTCAATTTAATAATTTGATGTATGGCCAGCGGCCTCTAAACATGATTATACGCCCGACATTGTCGGCAAGCATGTTCTTACTAGTAATTTGTTCGTTTAAAGTCGACAATAACTGGATAAGGATTAGGAATAAATATCATAGACAGTATCGTCTTCGTCGGTTTTAATGTTGTCAGCAAATTGTATTGATAACCTTTGCCCAACCGTTTCGGACACTAGACAGTTCTTTTCTATAGCTGAATATCGCAAAACGTTGCTTAATTGAAAGCCTAAATATTTCAAATCATTGCTTGATTTGCAAAGTTGACCTTAACGTAAACATTATAATAATTTAAAATGCATACTCACTGTGTATAGAAATAAGAGATTGGTTGACACATAGGATTTGCAATGACGAAGAATCCATTGCAACAGCATATAGCTTTAACGGCGTAAACGTGACAAGTATATGGCATTGTTTTACCTATTTGCATATAAAACGTAGTAAGGCATATATCATTTCAATCTCTAAATTACTTGAAATGCAGCTATTTTATCGACAGTTTAAACATTTTTTTATTGAAATTTTAAAAAAGGGGATGAACATTTACTACTATCTCCTTAGCGAATCATCAACTGTGCTGTAACATAAACGGTAACGCTTATATGGTACGATATTGTTTTAGTTGTCTGCTTTAGAAGTAACAAATACAATAACAAATGGGTTTGTTACTATGAAAACAGAGACAACTTGTAACACATTGTGTAGATTATTTGATAGTCGTATCTCTTTATTATCCGTACTATCTTAGCTGAAATATCAAAACATCTTGACTTTCAGAAATGTCTAGTTAAGAGCCGAATTGAACATATTCAGTTCTGAAATATTAATAAACTTGTCTTTCTATAAAATGACAATTATCACGTCCAAAACATGTTTACAAGCTTTTCAAGCTGGACAGTTTAGACTACTTTTTCGGCGATAGCTGTTTAAGCTCAGTTTTGACCTAGATGTTAAACACATGATCTAGATTGTAGACCAATCAAATGTTGGATTGTAATGAATAACGTCGAAGAAATAAAGGAAATGAAACGTTTTGATTTGTTCATAGTTAAGTTGGCGATCCTACGAGAGGCACTAATAAGTTTTAAAATGACATTTTCTGCATACTAACTTTTAATTGTTTTCCTTTAAAAATAAATCTAAGTAAAACGTATGAATTATGATATTTATGAGCAAATTATTAATTATTTTTGAAACATGATAAGTTTTCAGTTATTTATCGTCAATTGAAACTTATACACCTCTTGGGAGCCTCGCGTAATCTCTTGTCATGTGGCGTATTCTCGGCCTTGATCATCTATTTATAGAAACTGAAGCTGGATGGCGATGGCCGATTAGCCTTTGGTAAACACATAGATTATTGAGAAAATTTTATAATTCATGGAAAATTACTAATTGTTTTGATTATTCAAGTCAAATAATACGCGCATGTTCCATTTCTTAGTGTTTTCTCATATTGATCGCCGTTTATCTTTTTTAAAGATATTTCTTGTTTTATATAACTAATTATTTCTCGAGTGTAACAATACAGTCATACATTCAATTGTATCCCAAGCTTCGGGATATTTGGCTTACGGTGTATCAAAGGAAAACAACACAATTATACAATTTGATACGTACATCCTTTCCTACATATAAAACATTTGCAGCAGACGTCTTTAAAAAATACTGGCTAAATGTGAAAACTCTGCATAAATAAAAGTTAAATTATTAATTCAAGTTGAAAACATTTTGGCAAATGGAGAAATTGCTCATAATGAACAATTTCTTCTTTTGCCACGTTGTTTTTAAAAGTTGTTTGCTGCAGTGACGTCAGAACAAGCCTGTAAAGGCTTAAATTTAAAAATCGAATTGCATTGATAAAGTAATTTTCTAACTTATATGATACCTTTAATGATTATTTAATGATAACTTCATAAGTCGTAAATAAATCTTAAATATCAATTCACCCTGAAGGCTATGACTGACAACCAAGTGATACACACATAAACACCGGAAGTCGTCGGTCACTTCCGGGTGTTTGATTGACGTTAATTTCTGTGTTGATGCTTCTCTCCGCCATACTGTATTCATACGCTATTGCCTACAGCGTCGAAAACATATTTCAATTTACATCTATATAGATATAGCTATTTGAAAAAGGTCAAACTGAAGATCTCATTAGATGTTAAATTCGAACGATGTACATGCATTTTAGTATATGATTCCTAGATCTATATAATATGAGGTGTAAACAAATTATAAACAATATCCATTGATGTTTACGCGAAAGAAATATGGTCTTACATATATATCTTTACAACTAATGCATCTTTCATAAATTCTCATGCGCTCTGCAGTAAGTTAATTTCAACTGTTTATTTTTGTTTGTAAAGAAAGTATCGCAACATTCTACTTTCAAATATTTGTCAAAAGTTATCTTTTCCCCCAAACTTGTTATTGAAACAAGGCTTTTACCTTATACAGAAAGCCATCATGGTATTACTTATATAATATCTTTATCACAATGTCTCAATACAAATATTTAAGTTATATTTTAATATATTTCTTTGCCTTAACAGGAACTTTAATATGTATATTATTTAAATATCTAATTACCTTTGTTTCCAATAGGTTTAGCGTTATAATGAGGTGTCGCTTGGGCAGACTTCCACAAAGCTTCAAACATACTCTAATCAGACCAGCTTGTTCTTTTCAGGAATGCCCAATATTCAAAACATGCCCAATATAAACATGTTAAACAATCTCAAAGATGGGAAAATGCCCGAAATTCCAGCTGGCATGAAAATTAGCGATCTAAAAGATGCTTTTTATAACTTGCCTCCCTCTATGAAGGACAAACTCAATGAAATGGCTCAGTGTAAGTTAGTCACTGTGTACACATACGTGAATAGCGTTCTATGAATAATTCAACAATGTTCTAGTCAATTGATAACATTACATGCATTACCTAGCAATGTTATAATTTAAACACGATTCTATATATGGTAGTTATGGCTTTCCCTCCTTGGCGCTCAGTATTGTAGGGTTACCAGTACGACTGTCAGCATGAATGGTCCAGAAGTACTGCTAACTTACCTAGGAAACGTCTTGATATAACTGAAAACTTGTTGAAAGTGGCGTAAAACATCAGACAAACAATTACATTTCTTCTGAATGCTCCAATAGCACATTTTCCTTACAATCTATGTTTCGTTAATAGTGATACATATTTGTTGATTATGTAATCACAATCACAAAAAAGTTACTTTCAAGATAAATTCTTTTAATTGCCATCACCATTTAAAAACATCATGAAATCGCTGAAAGCTTGTATTTAGCCTATAGCATGAAGGGAAAGATAAATCTAATGAATACTTTGTAACTTTCTAGCTTTCGGCATGCAGCTTGACGACGTTGAAGACGCACTTAATAATCCTCCAGAAAAACTGAAGGAGTTTTTCGCTAAGAATGGTTTGTATTTCCTGCATACTATTTAGATATCTAGCTCAACCATTTTGCTTGGCTTTGTTTATTATAGTTCATAGCTTTCGTGACTGGCTCTTGTCTTGGTTTTCATCCACACTTTTACATAGGATTTCCATACATATGCATTCCAACGCCAGGGAAGCAGTCGTTTTCTGAAATAATTGTGACAAAAGGAGAAATTGCTCATAATGAGCAATTTATCCTTTTGTCGCAATGTTTCCAACTTATTTCAATAAAATATACTTGTATTTTCAAAGTCGTCTGCCTTAGACTTGAAGACTGTGGGAAAGGGTAAATCATATCTACGTTACAGATTATAAAGATGGGTGTAGCTATACATATCTACGTTACAGATTGTAAAGATGGGTGTAGCTATACATATCTACGTTACAGATTATAAAGATGGGTGTAGCTATACATATCTACGTTACAGATTAAAAAAGATGGGTGTAGCTATACATATCTACGTTACAGATTATAAAGATGGGTGTAGCTATACATATCTACGTTACAGATTATAAAGATGGGTGTAGCTATACATGTTAATCTTTTTTGCTTTTCATTTCTTTACGAAAACCAGCCAAGGTATTCTGTACAATCATTAAAGCTCTCTTTTCATTCACACATCTATAATTTCATCATCATTATTTTATTGTTATTCGCATTTAGAACTGGTCAGATAATTGAAATAAAATACAGTGTTTGCGGACAGTTTAGTGATCTGATGAAATCTTTTAATGTCACGTGTATGTCTGAAAAGATCATATTTATTTTGGAAAAGATAAACGATAATCGAATCGATTTGTCTCGCGTCTCGCGATTTTGGGGTATTTTTGTACACTCAAACAGTGTAGACTCCAATGAACCTGTGAACACGCACAGTCTCCAGAGTCGTCACTTCAGAGACTCCGGTACTGTTTAGATCATTGAATTGCTAACAAGGATGGGCCTGATCAGACTGCGTGAATGTGCAGATTGAACGGGGTTTCATCCTTTGGCAGATTCTCAAAGTAAAATGTTTTTTTTCCAATGACGTGTTTCACATTAAAATTTGTTTTCCGCGTATACATGACATCAAAAGAGAAAAATATCGACTTCAATCAATAATAATCGATTTCGTATCCTTACGATTTTGAACGCGACCAAATGAGTCATTTGAATTTCAATTAGAACGACCAGTTCCATTTGCAGCAATGTTTCCATTGCAACTAACTCGGGGTGTTTTCATTTCAGCTAAGAAGGACAACAAGCAGAAGACGGAACTATAAATCAATGATTGGCTTTAATTTATTCGATTTTGTTGTATTTATCTATTTTCAAATAAAATTTTCGTAAAACTAAACAAATCCTCTTTGTTTTCCTTTCAGTCCGAGACATTGCGGCTGAAGATACGATGGTTCCCTTTTACTGATCGGAACTTGACATATAGACATGTTTGTTTTATCTGAATACACAAAGCAAAAATAAAAAAAATATATAGAAAAAAAGGGAAAAGATAAAATAAAAAAACAAAAAACGTTACTAGCCTTAAGACATGGAAATATAAACAACGTAGCAATCGAAAGAAATTACTTACTTTTTTAAGGGTTACCTTTCTACTGGTTGTTGGTATTCTTTCATCCTTCATTGATTCAGATATCATTTTAGACGTCTTACAATTTATTTGATTTGATAGCTGGGATTTAATTCAAAATGAAAAGTATGAGGACAACAAAACATGTCTATATGTCACGTGCTACCAATGTGACTAATTAATCTTGACGATTGATTTACAGATAACCGAATAGAACCGAGAATTCCTTCAGACTTCACCCTTCTAAATCCGAATAGAACCGAGCATTCCTTCAGACTTCGCCATTCTAAATCCGAATAGAACCGAGAATTCCTTCAGACTTCGCCCTTCTAAATACGAATAGAACCGAGCATTCATTCAGACTTCGACATTCTAAATCCGAATAGAACCTAGCATTCATTCAGACTCCGTCATTCTAAATCCGAAATGCAGACACTTTTCGACACATCACTAGCATACGACTTTTGAAAACATTGTGGCGATAGGGGACATTTCTCATCATGAGTAACAACTCCTTTTTTCAACTCTATTAAATAATTTCATTTTCAATTATAGAGCCTTTCTATACTTGTCTCCATATGTTTTGAAAGTCGTCTGCTGTTGATTTGTTGTATGTGGGAAAGAGTTAATAGACCAACTCATAGGGACGCCCGATCCTAGTGACTTGATATAGAACCTAAATTTGAGGAATATTCTTATTTTCTAAGTATTAATCTACCTGATTGGCGCAACAGTTATGGTTTACCCAATCGGAAATATATATACTTTGTGAATTTAGAATAACGATAGGATTGCAAACTTGCATTTATAGACGTTTAATGGCGAAAACAGTTTAAAAGGAAAACAATCTTGAGAAATACATGCAATTAGCAAATATTCTGGGAATATGAGGAATTGCTCTAAGTGAACATTTTCTCGTTTTCCCACAGTAATTTCAAAACTGTCTGCTGCATGGCGTGTTATGTCGTCTGTATCGGGGGACATTTCAAACAGGCATAGAGGCAGACATCTTGTAAGAAAATGTTCATCTAATTAAAGATGCGTATTTTGAATTGACCAAAGATATTGCTTGAAGAAATTGTTCCTATTAATGGAATCACGTTGATCTTGATACAACTTGCTGTTTCGCTTGACTTTATCTGATTTTCTCGACCGACTAGTGTCGCGCACCATCTCTTTGGCGCATGCAGAAGGCAGCCATAGGTTGCAACTTAAAGTCACGTGATTACACAAAGGCGGTGCTCTGATTGGTTCCCAACGATCCAATCGGAACCCTGAGATTTAGATGACTAGAAAATTTCTACAACGTTTTCAACTCTGTTCGGAATTTGGTATTCCATTTTAAGATTTTACAATTTCATCAATTGGTAATTTCAAAGCGGACGGCAACGAAATATTATATCAGGAAAACGGTTGTATTATAGTGATGTACAATATTGTTGTTGTGGTTTTCAGGGGACAGATCAGACCAGCCACAAGGCAACCCAATGGGAAACATCGGAGATTTACTGAAAAACGTCGACATGGGACAAATGGCTGACATGCTCAAGGGTAAGTAGTAAAGTCCGCAATTTTCTGCGCTTCCTTGGCTCGTTCGGAAACGTCACTGACTGTATATACACGTCTTCCTGTCTGTCGTTTTGAGCAATTTCCTCTTTTGTCACTATGTTTTCAAAAAGCCGTCTGCTGCAGAGGCGTCAGAAAGGGACTATATGAGGGAAAGGGTTAATTAAATAAGATATCATCAATAATTCATTGTTCGGAATAAAAATTTATATCTAATCCATTTGGAATTCAAGTTTAAATTAAACAGTCCAACCTGTGTTTAGAGACCACCCATGGAAAGAGAACGATCTGGTGTTTGTTCACAGGTGGTCTTTAATTACAGGATAATTTATGCAGGGTAATTGGGAAATTAAAAATGTGGTTGCTATAGACAGGGAATTGCTAAACAAAGGTGGTCTTTCGGACAGGTTTGACTGTAAATATCATTTTATTTTGGCAGGTGTTGACGTCAACGCCATGATGAAAAACATTGACCCATCCACCATCAGCGGTCTTATGCAAAACATGGACATGGGCCCGATGGGCGATATCATGAAAAACATGGACATTGGTGCTATGATGAAGGATGTCGACATTAACAGCCTCATGAAGAACATGGACATGGGCGCTATGGGAGATATCATGAAGAACGTCGATGTCGGTGGTATGATGAAAAATATGGACAT
The DNA here is from genome assembly GCA_031761405.1 of Serripes groenlandicus. Lineage (NCBI taxonomy): Eukaryota > Metazoa > Mollusca > Bivalvia > Cardiida > Cardiidae > Serripes > Serripes groenlandicus. The sequence continues at coordinate 65,367,996 of JASEVX010000003.1, forward strand.
GGGTGCCATGGGAGATATCATGAAGAACGTCGATGTCGGAGGTATGATGAAAAATATGGATATGGGTGCCATGGGAGATATCATGAAGAACGTCGATGTCGGAGGTATGATGAAAAATATGGATATGGGACCCATGGGAAATATAATGAAGAATATGGATATGGGTGCCATGGGAGATATCATGAAGAACGTCGATGTTGCTGGACTCATGAAGAACATGGATATGGGAGCCATGGGAGATATCATGAAGAATATGGATATGGGATATATGGGAGGTATCATGAAGAATATGGATATGGGAGCTATTGGTGGTATCATGAAGAATATGGACATGGGAGCTATTAGCGGTATCATGAAGAATATGGATATGGGCGCCATGACTGATATGATGAAGAATGTCGATATTGCCGGAATCATGAAAAATATGGATATGGGATCCATGGGCGATATGATGAAGAATATGGATATGGGTGCTATCTCAGGTATGCAGTCTCGCTTCGTATTGTTTTTACGTATTGAAAGACTCTATGGGTTCACTAAATAAAGCTTGATAAGTTTGAATAATTCTAGAGCAGACACGCTCGACGCAAATTTTATTCTGTCATTGGCATCCATCTTTATTAGTAAAATGCATCAGCACTGTTACAAAAATGTAATTTGTTTTTCGGTCTTGTTATACAAATTTTTTAACTTTTCTCAATCAACAATATATACTCTACTGTAATAGACATCCAGAGGTTCCTGCATAACCCTTTCAAACATACAAAGATTTTATCTGACGCCTCTGCAGCAGACGACCTTTGCCACAATGCTTCAGAGATTTTTCGAGTTTTTGTCTAAATCTTCTCAATGTCGCCTGCTTCAGAATTGTTTCACATGTGTCTGTCTGAAAAATGGTTAAACTTTAAAGGTGCTGAACTCCAGATTATAGATAGTATAGTCAAAGTTTTACAACTGTTCAAATGTTGTGTTGACATATTAGAATCATAATTCTAGGATAAAATTAGATTAATAATTTCTCTTTCCAGCGCAATAAACATCTAAATACTGATCGATTATATTTCATTTTTTACTGGGTAGACATACCCAGTCAGTCAAATTGTGATCATTTTCATGACGTTCAATTGACCGTTTTTCAACATTTACTGCCAAAATAGTTTTGAACTATCTATTACTTACTTTGTTGTCGCAATTAGCAATATTTACAGAAGTCTCAACATTTTAATTTTGATTTCCATCTGGCTGAGGTCAGCACCTTTAAATATTCATGCAATTTACACTAGATCTCATTATTTGTTTGATAGGTATGATGAAGAACGTCGATCTTGGTTCAATCATGAACATGGCCAAGGGAATCCCCGCCATGATGGCCAAGGAAATCCCCGCCATAATGGAAGGAAAAATCCCAAGCCTCGATGCCATCAAATCTGTGTTCGGAATTCCCGAAGACACTTCCACAGAAGACATTAAAAGCATGATCCTCGAGAAATTGAACGCTGCCGGTGTTCCATGTAAGTATCAAATGATATTCAATACAGATCAGTTATACATACGGATAATTTGATCGGAGTATGCACTGATCGCCATTTAAGTTAATGTTTTGCTGATTTGTTTTTCATTATGTGATGCATATTTGTTGTATTTGCTTTCAATATATTTCTTAGATGTTTTTAAAGTCGTCTTTTGCAGTTTGTTATACAGTATATTGGAAATGGTTACGTAAAACTTTAGTTTTTGTCTTCAACTTTACAGTGGACAGCCCCGTGAAACTGTTGGAATACATCCAAGAAAAGATCAAGATGCTCCCACTGCCAGCCGATATGGACCCCACTGATATGTTGAACATCGTCCACGGACAAATGGAAGCCATGGGAGTCCCAGGTTAGTGCTTGCGTCCAGCTTTTGCATTTGGAAAAGCTGATATAAAATGTTAGCAATATCAAGATATAAATGTTGATTTGCGCAGTCAAAAAATACTGCGCCTGATGAGACGGCACAGTTGCGCCCGCTGGATTGGTATCTATACTGGTGTTACAGACTTCCAAATTCCGTTCCAGCAGGCCTTTAAATGAAAAAGAAAATTTAATATTTGATAATTCTCCTTTTCACAATGTTTCAAAATTTTGTCTGCTGTAGATGGATTAAAATTGTTCACACGGGGGAAATATTTATGACGGAAATGTTCATACGATTATTTAAGAAAAAAGTTGATTTTCACTGGTCATGCAATTATGCTTTGATATAAAAACACGCCAAGGAAATGCATTTTGTATCGCTAAAATGCTATTACAATACTTTGGAACTCGGGTGGTGTTAACATTCATACAAACATTGTTTTTGCTCATGATAGAAATATTTAGATCTGAGATTATCACGTGACATATGTTTTTTATCATTACAGAAGATCCATCAAAGCTCCAGGAATTCATCTTCGAGAAGATCGGACTCAGTGATATTAAAGATATTGAAGAACTTAGTAAGTTTACTTTATTGTTAATAGGGAATTGTAGTCTGGTACCCGGCGTACTATAATAAATGAGTACGCCTGTCATGATCCAACAATGGCGACTAGACTGCTATCATTCCCTTATATATCGCTAGGTAAATTAGTAAATGAAGTGCCATGCATAACATTTAACATACGAATGCTTGTACAGCTATTCTTAGTGAATTAAGGATATCAAGTTAGTTGGTTTGTTGAACCTTTAAGTTGGAATTGCATTCTCATCGTTTTATACGATCATAACAAGCAAAAGGCAACGATATGTTGTCATGTAAGCTCGAAATACACTTTAACCATTTTATACGACCGTATCAAGTTAGAAATGCACTTTAATCATTTAATACGTCCATATCAAGCTCGGAATACACTTCAACCGTTTAATACGTCCATATCAAGGTCGAAATACACTTTAACCGTTTAATACGTCCGTATCAAGCTTAACACTCAAAACGGTTTATTGTTCCATTACAACAGGAGACCCCGCTGTTCTCGCCAAGATTATGCAGAAGAAAGCCTTCGCTGTCCTGGGTATCGACGAGAATGCCGATCCAAATGAGGTCAAGGACAGAATCAAGAAACAACTCATCGAAGAGGCTGAGAAACTCGGAGCTTCTCTCCCTGATGGTATGTGACTGGTTTAAATGTAGACAAAATTAACTGTCACAGACAGTTCCTTAGTTCTGCATGTTCTTGTGACGTGGCTGAATCGTTTGATATCACCCATCTCGTGATAAATAGTGGCGTCCCATCTTAAGAAACAATCACAAAATCTCATATAAACCTGTATTGTAAATAATGGACATAGCACACATGATTAGCGAATACTCTCTAGTTAACCTTTTCCCGCACGAAGAAACTTTTCGCCACATCTGTAGCAGACGTATTATAAACAAGTTGTCCAATGCAATGATTCAACTTTCAATATTATATATTGGGAAGGGTTTAACTGTATAAACTGTACAGTTACTGTGTCTTGAATTGTTGGAAATAGACATTTACTCATTCCCACATATAGACGTTTTCTGACGCCTCTGTAGCAGACGACTTTTGAAAAAAGTGTGACAAATTGAAAAATGGTTCACAAATAGCACTTTCTCATGTTGCCACAATGTGTTCAACTCCATTCGATAATTATAGTTTCATGATAAAGAAATTTTCCATATTTTTACCAAGATGATGTCAAAGTCGTCTGCTCCAGAATGGTTGTATGTGGGAAAGGGTAAATGTCAAGTAGTGATCATTTCTCGACGTCAAAGGGGCAACTTGAAGTTAACGATGTGTAATCAAAATATCTGGTTTTTTTCCTGACCCACACCAGAAATAATAAAACCAATCGACTCATAACACCAACCCCACTTATTCTTTCAGATTTCACAAAGGAAGCTGTAATGGAAGAGATGGACAAACTTTTGACCAAGGAACTGAACGCGTTTTTGGGAACTGATGCTAAATCCATTGTACCAAAGGAACTCCACGGTGCTGTACAGAATAAATTGATGGGCATGGGATTCCCAGTTCGTAAGTACATTTTGTTTATCCACCATTAAAGTTTAATACGTCCGTAGGTGCTACCTATTTACGAAGAAACCAAAGAAGACCAAAAGTGTACAGCATATCAAAACCAAAAATATCGATTTTAAAAATGATAATGTTCAATGCGTGTTTTGCATGACTGTGGAAAGTAGAACACGTTCGTATACGAGAAAATCTCACCGGGAGAATGAGTTTACGTTTTCTGTAATTTATGAAATATTAGTTAAGCGCAAAACGTATTTTTTTCGCCATAAATATACATATTCTATGACATAAAAAACATATCAATACATGTGAATTGAATTGAAAGCTTAAAGATTATAGTAATTCTTTTATTATTATTATTATCATTATTATTATTATTATTACATTTGATGTTGTCATCATCGCCATAACCTGTTTTTATTAATTGGTCTATTTATCTATATTTCAGATAATTTCGGTTCGCTCAAGAAACACGTTATTGATATGGCCATGAAACACCTTATGAACAAAGGTAAATGGGGATCAAAACATACAGAGCTTTAAGTCAATGACTGTGTCAATAACCAAAGTGTATTAATTAACGTGTAATTCTTGTCATGTACTGTTTACATACGGGCTCTCTGAAGTTTCGTTGGTAAACTAGTTTTAAGACCAGTTCTTAGAAGTTACGTTCGTTGAAACATGCCAGTAGTTACATTGTTTCAGTAAAATAGCTGTTAAATTGTCGCTAACATTATTTACAATATCTGGTTAAAACGTCATTCTAATTGAACGCTGGAAAGTCAAAACAATTAAGAATGGCTTAACTTGGTAAAGACTGAGAACTTGAACCCTTACATCCTTAAACACAGAGATCGTTGGTACACACAGTTGCATGTACAATTGTGAAGTTCAACGTATGCCATAAAAACGGTAATGTGAGCTATTTTCTTATTCTGGTATACCAAAGGTAGGTCTAGCCACAGGTGTTGATAACATTTGGAAAAAACCCATACGACCGTGTTACTATAAATAACCCCTCTTTGAGGTATTATTTTAGATAAATGATATATGAACCATACTATTTTTAGACTATGACATAATGCTATTTTTAGAAAAGGTTTTATTACAAATGTAAATTCAGATGCCTGTGGCCAAGCTTTGAGTTATATCAGAGTTAGAAAAATATGTTTTTTATGCCATCGTTCTTATTTATTATATATTTATTATGCGAATTCTTAATTTATCTGTATGTATATACAAGTACTTTGTTACTATAACATTTTTGTGATAAAATAAATGATAAATAAAAAATATTTTAAACAATTTATACTTCTATGAAAACTTATCATTGACTATACCTTAGCATAAAACCGTAATTCAAAAGTCTCATAAAATGAAAGCACTGACAATTAACAATTTGAAAGTTTGAACATGCATACAGATAACAAAGATTTTGTATTTGTTTTTTTATCGTTTATTATATCTTATCTTATTTCTCTAACTATTATCACCATCATCATCATCATGGCACAAGCTTTCATTTTGTCATCGTCCTGTGTAGCCGATATATGTAGATTTTCTCCCCCGTCCCCTTTGCAGACTCCTTTCCTCCCATCTCCATCGCCGAAATCAATCACTATTCGAACAACGTAACCGGAAAATCAACCACAGGGCAACAGCGAAAAGTGTAGATACAGATCAAAAATCGCTTCCAAGCGTTCTGTTCTGTTCTGGTTATGCACTCTTACCTTATAATGTAACCCATTCCAAGATACAACAGTTCTTGGACAGACGACTTTGAAAAACATATAAACAAACATGTGGCAATATTCCATCTATTTGTTGAAAAGTCCGTGTGTGAAGGGAGTCAGTTAACAGTGAACTAACAGGAAAATCGTTGAAAACCGTATTGAACTCATTTGATCATTTAATCAATATAATATTTAAATTCTGCAATTTACTACTTATGTATTCAAAATTTATATTCAAAATAATGCGAAAAATTGAGGGGCGGAACTTGGGCACTTACCGGATTTGTTATTTCTCAATTAAGTTTTTAAGGTGTATATAAGTGAAAAACACAAAAGAAAAAACAATACTGATTAAATTGTTTATTGTGCGAAGGCAATCATAGTTTGATCTTATCGGCACAAGTCTATTGAACCAGCTACATTATTCAAACGCTTTACTATGGATAACTTCATCTTCATCTTTATCTAATTCATCGTTCACTTCTATCTTTGACATTTCGACAGATTGTTTCCGATTAATTTGTCTAAAGTAGAACAAGTTACACCCTGGAACTTATTACAAACGAGCCTGGGCAAATGTCAAAAAACTCAAACTCGATGTAATAAAAGCCTGTAATTTACTAAAACATGTTAATTAGAAAAAAGAAGCTCGGTTTCATATCTTTTAAAGTTATCATGAGCTATTTTACAAAATTGTTTATTTAAAGTAACCAGGATAATAAGAGCGTATTTGTAATGACATCTATCAAGTGCTTCGGAAAATATACCGAGCATTTGGGTTGTATTTATCCAGGTTCAATAAATATCAAGTTCATTCATGCACCACAATTGTATATACCCCGTAATTCTATTTTTGAAACAATGTAGTTTTAACCACTTTACCCAAATCTGTGATAAAACAGTAAATATGACTTAATTTATATCCAAAGAACACTTCATTTAACGACCGTTAATTCATCTTGTCTTGAGTGGTTGCTTGATTCAAATTGAAGTAAGAAAAAGAAAAAATAGAAGATGGATCTAACTTATTTTGTTGCAAAACAACTCTTACATTTTACATAAGCGATGTGTTGCTTAAATGTACCATACATATCAGCCCTCATTGATTGGTCGTTCATATATCCTGTCATGAAACAAACCTACTTCAAACATCTTTCTTTTCCCGTGTGAATTTAATAACATTTAATTTTTATAAGATCTAAATATTTTCATTTAACATAACTAAAGTGGTAAAGTTCCCACATAAAACAAACTTGCAGCAACACGACTTGGCTTATGGAACAACTTTTACAAATGAATACATGATCATTAAATAGAGTTGAAAACCTTTTTTTACAAAGGGGGAACTTGTTAATCGTGAGCAATTTCTACTTTTGCCTCAGTGTTTTCTAAAGCCGTCTGTTTCAGATAACAAAAACATGGGAAAAGTTGAGTTAGACGTGTAAATTGATATTTCATAGTGAACCTTCCTGCAGCATAATCTCGTCCGATATGCATAGTAAGAAAGTACGCTGAAGTCTAATGAAGCTAGACATTCATATATGATATTTCATAGTGAACCTTTCTGCAGCATAATCTCGTCCGATATGCATAGTAAGAAAGTACGCTGAAGTCTTATGAAGCTAGACATTTATATATGATATTTCATAGTGAACCTTTCTGCAGCATAATCTCGTCCGATATGCATAGTAAGAAAGTACGCTGAAGTCTAATGCAGCTAGACATTCATATATGATATTTCATAGTTAACCTTTATGCAGCATAATCTCGTCCGATATGCATAGCAAGAAAGTACGCTGAAGTCTTATTAAGCTAGACATTCATATATGATATTTCATAGTGAACCTTTCTGCAGCATAATCTCGTCCGATATGCATAGCAAGAAAGTACGCTGAAGTCTTACTAAGCTAGACATTCATATATGATATTTCATAGTGAACCTCTCTGCATTATAATCTCGTCCGATATGCATAGTAAGAAAGTACGCTGAAGTATAATTAAGCTAGCATTCGAATCAACTAAAGTTGACCGCGGTAGAGCGTCAGCCTCAGGTTGGATCCCTGGCCAAGTCATACCAAATACTTAAACATGGTAGTAATGGCTGCCCTCCTTGGCATTACGGGTTGCGAGGTTAGTATACTGACTGGTCTCAGTATAAATGGTCCAGTATTACTGGCGACTTACCCAGGAAACGCCGTGATATAACTGCATAATTGTTGAAATCGCCAAACAATCAATAAAATCAACTCTTTTTAGAGCGAATGTTTTTATAAACCCTTTCCCACAAACAACTAATCTGAAGCAAACGCAATTGAAAGAATCTGCAGGAAAAATATTGAAAATCTCTATATTTACAAAAGTATAGTTTTAGAAAAGGGGTTGAACATATTGTGAAACAGGCATTTTCAACAGTGTCTGCTGTCGAAAGTTTAAATATTGCATAGAGTTGAAAATATTGTGGCAAAAGGAGTAATTTCTTTTTTAGTAATAATGTTTTCAAGAGTCGTCTGCTGTCGAGACGTCTAAATTCGTCTGCATGTGGTAAAGCGTTAATACGACCCCCGGGATTATGTGATTACACGCCCCAAATAACACCAATAACACACTGATGAATACTACCTCACCCCGATTAACACTTGCCCACATACATACACTTTCTGACGACACTGCAGCAGACGACTTTTGAAAACATCGTGATAAAAAGGAGAAATTGCTAAAAATGAGCTAAAAATGAGCAATTTCTCATTTTCCCACAATGTTTTCATCGCTATACAATTATTGCACTTTCATAAGTAGATATTTCTGGTTAGATGTTTTCAAAGGCGTCTGCTTCATTTTTGATGTATATGGGAAAGGGTAAATAATAGATGCTCTTTCACTGGTTCAAGCGACTGATTATACCTCTCTTGATGGCGGTATTCGAAAACATTAGGGGAAAAGGTGAAATCGCTTAACAGATTCAGTATCACCACAGCAGTTGTTTTTTTCCACAAATACAAACTCTGAAGCCCTTGATTTCACCTTTACGTAAGATGTTTACGATAAATGAACTTCGCAGTGAAACCAAACATATGACATTATTGCATTCAGGTTGTAAATAATGTTATGCCCCTTTTCTCACACAGCTCTCCCAATGGTGATGAACTTCTTCATGCCCAGACCACGCCAACAAATGCCACCACAGATGCCACCACAAATGCCACCACAGATGTTCCAGATGCCACCTCAGATGATGCCACAGATGCCACCAGTTGTTCGTAAGTATACATATCATTATATATAAGTTCTTCTTGCGCTATAGAATCATCAGATATCTTTAGGAATTCAAAGATCTTTTACTCTGAGTTTGTCATCATTTGTTCAGAATATTATAATTCAAACAGTTCTGTTTGTCTAAAAGAGAGCATAAAGCAGAGACGCTTAATTTTTTAAATTTTTAATAAAAGATAAAATTATTCATGTTTTAATCATACCATTGAATTTACGGAAGTTGCCTTTTTGAAAGCCATGCATTATTCGAAGTAAATATATTCATGACGATTATTGTTTGTTAATTAATTATATCTAGTTAAGATTACATCATTCTAATTTACAGCCATCAACCTTGATATTGAAGTTAACGTTGACCAGCCACCAATGATGCAAATGCCAAGATATCTCCAAGGTAAGTAACTTCTACCTCTCTCATAAATAGAGTTACCATTCGTTGATCCCTCATTCAATGTATGAATGAACCAATGCTAGAGCGCCATTTACAAAAGCCAATGGTACTTATTCCTTGTCATCCATATACGCGGTAGGGAGTATAATGACCAATGTCCTTAATCACAAATGCAATAATGGACAAAGAAGCCCATGTGGGCGAGTGTTTTTCCAACGAACTTTGTATTATGTTATATTATATGTTATGCACGTGTCACTTTAATATTACTTACTTACTTACTGATATTCATATAAGCTTCCACTTGTGAATTGGAGATAGGTCTCGGTAAATTTAGACTCGAAGTCAACTTTCTAGAAAGAAAGTGCAAAAATGACATGTTATCATACCCATTGACCCATGTTTTTAGACCTTGTGGTAAGAAAAACTGAGTTGGGGAACCGAATATTGAATTAAATCGTTCTACACAAGGACGATTTCTTTATTACGAACAATGTAACTAGATTTGTTTTTATGTTTTAGGCGCTGAGCATGCCGTCCACCACCCCGACATGGAAAGTTACGATGACGCCAGTGTGTACCACCACATCATGGCCGTCAGACAAGCTCTCCGATACGGTGAGATGCCCGAAGAAGCTCTCCAGGAATTGGTCGAGGATTTAATGAACGCGTATGTATTTGTTTTTAAAAGATGGAAATAGTTTTATCGAAATGCGTAGTTTAATCAGACTGAAGTAACGACAACACTTAGTATACTCTTTAACACGGGTTTATGGAGTACTAGAACTGTTTCAATATTTCAGTGCCAATGGCAATAATGTGGTTTTTGTAAACAATACAGATACAGGTAGGTCAGCTCGTAACGAGCTGTCTCACATGAAATCAGCATTGATTGGCCAATAGGTTTCAAAATATTCAAAAAGTCTTATTAGTAGGAATTAGAAATGACAATATCGGCTGAATGAATTAGCGGAATAGGGACGGGAATAGCGGAACTTACCGACGTTTTCCTTGGACAGAATTGATTTTCACGTTTTTAGTAGCAGTTATCCTTTTGAGAAATAGCTTTAGTCATACACATGTAATGTGATGTGTTTTTAGGGCACTATTTTCCCAGTATACTTCATGTTAATGGTATATCCCTTTCCTCATTTAGAGGTAACATTGTGACCCTGGTATGTCAAAGGTCGAATGGTATTCTTAACAAGTTCAATGAAATATTGATCCTTGATGGGACAGGATTAAAATTATATATAAAGTTGTCAAGACTTTTTAAATAACAACTATGCTTTGTTTATTTACAGTCGATTGAAGACCCGTGTTTTGTCCGTTAGAAATATGTTTTTGAGCGACCGTATGGCCGCCATGGAGCGTGATATGGAGATGATGTCCGACGACGTTCCCGAAATGGTCCCAATGAGATCCTTCCAACAAGACCCAATCCGCAGAATGATGAGACCCAGAGTATTATAAATACGAAATAGCCGAGTGATTCCGAATGGTTCCGAGCGGGATGTCGTAAATTTGAACCGCCAAAAGACCATCTAAAGAGGATAAATACGAGTTTTACTTCAAGGATTACTTAAAATGGGAAAAAAATATAACTTGAATTCCATTTCGTTTCGTTATTGTTTTAAGTAATTTTAACTTATTTATTAGTATTTAGCTTCATAGAGTAAACAGTCACAATTCTGAGCAGGATTTTTATTTCCTTTGATGTAATTATATATCCAGAAAAACACGCAGTTATCAATGCTCTGATGCCAGTTTGTGATCCAATCGTTATCAATCATATATGAATGTAGCTAGTCACCTGTTGATAAAACGAAAACATTTTGTTTCTGTTTATTTATGACACAATTATGTTATTCAATTATTGTTTAAGTCTACAATAAGTCTGTGACTTATCTTTTGAATAAATCCTCATTATATTCCAATTACTGTTTGTTGTGATTCCATTATTGATTCCTTGCACAGGTGCTAGTCTTTTAAAAATCTAAAAATAGAATTTGACACTATATATAGTCAAATGCTATTTTTAGATTTTAAACGAGACTGGCACCCGTGATTCTTTGACGCTCGGCCACTATTGTGTCCGACGATTGACACAATAAATCCATCCTTAGCCTCATTCGTCCTTTGCCGATTGGCTAGATGGCTAAGATGAGTGAATACAGATTTGTTAGTTTGGGGTTTTACCCCGCTTTCAACAGCTAAGGTCATATAGAGACGGACAGGAAAGATGATATTGGTCCCTTCCCACCTATATATACGCGTTTGAACGCATCTGCAGCAGACGACCTTTGGGAAAAAATGTCAAAAAGAGAAATTGCTCATAAGGTGGAATTTGTCTTTTTCCCCACAATGTTTTCTACTCTATTGATTAATGATACTTTCTAGTAAGGATATTTTCAATACTTTTTGCTACATGTTATATTAACAAAGTCGTCTGCTTAGGATGATGATAAGGATTGATCTGAAATTTGAAACGCCACATACCTTATCATCGGAGTTAGGGCCTCGTGCATACATCAGCACTTCTAAAGCACCAATGGTATAGCGGCCATTTTCGGTAACTAAATAAATGATACAGACGACTTTTAAGACCTCTGCAGCAGACACTTGTTGTCAATCATTTTGGAAAAAAGGAACAGTAATTTACTGTGTTCAAAGCAGACGACTCTATCATAATCATATCAGGTAATGAGGTAAAGAATGATTTAACTCTTTTGTCAGAATATCAATCTTTATTTGTAAATGTTTGTTTGTTTATATGGATGTATACGCCGCTTTCAACGTTTGTTCTGTCATATCACGGCGTTTCCTGGGTGACTTACCAGTTCCACTGGTCCATTTATCCTATCATTAGTGAGTCAATCGTAATGCTATGTCACACCATATATAGCTTCTTTCGAATAGAGCTACCCCAGTGAGCTATATTCGAAGTGAGGTCTATAGGGTGTGACAATGCTAACCCCGCAATTCTGAGCTCCAAGGACGGAAGCCATTATAAACTTTTTTTTATGAAACGACCCAGCCGGAGATATATTTCCCGACCTCCTGCACCCGAGTTAGACGCGTCACCACTTCACCAACGAGGCAATTTATTAGTCACCGGGCAGAAGCCTGCGACTTATGCTGTTTATAGCTTTTCGGAAATGACATGGGAGGACGAGTTTTTATTAGAAAAAAACTAATTTAAATGTCTTGAACATTTTTTTTACTCGCATTTATGTTTTTCGTTTTATTTACGAAGACAAAACAGTCCCTATTAGACTTGCAGCAGACTGTTATGTGTCAATACCGAGATAAAAATCACGTCGAACTCTCCTTTAAATAGCAATTTTAACTTACTGATGTTGTGAAGAATGCATTTAATAATGTTTATCCATGTATATCTAAAATATGAACTGTTTCTAAGCTAAAACTGTTGATCACGTGACTAGCGAATACCGACTGCGTAGATCAATCTCCTTTGTAGAGAGACGTTCTTCACACTCACTTACAAATAGTTAATTATAGGTGATTTAAAATGTTTATTTGGTTCGAAACAAATGAAGAAAATGTCAAACTGAGATAAAACTTGTTTTAATAGAAATTACCTTGAATAAACACTCTCTGCCTATAAAAAGCGTGTAAAGAACGACAACTCTGCGAACAAGAATGATTCACGAATCGAGTCTTTCGTACACAATTATTTCGTCCTTTACACTTTTAAATGTGTCATTAGATTCCCTACAGGCATTTTGCTTGCGATCTGCATATTGGTATGCATCATTGACACGAGAGCGCTCATCATACTATAATTTTTAAACACGGATTCAAAATTTCTGTCGTCTTTTTATTTATTTTTTAATCGATATTTTGGGTATGTATAAAATGAGACGAAAATCACGGATTGAAAATTATTGTCGTCTTTTTAATAGTTTTTTTTAAAATCGATATTTAAGATCATTAAAGTGCTGTGTTATGTTGGAATTAACATTTGTACGAAAAGTTAAAAATAAATGGAACTCTGTAAGAAATATGTTTTCCCGTTCGTCAAACAATCGACAGCATTAGTCTGTTTACGCCCGAGCCTAAAATTTGACTGTATCGTAGTCATTTCATGTCATTTCCGTAACACTTCATCTTGGCGTATAACGTCAATGGAGCGACGTCGTTTCCCGCAAAAAAAGTGGTATCAACATGAAAGACCCCAAATTCCTATACATGAGCTATTGACTCACTCATTCAAAGTATAATTATTTATCAAACATTGTGGCAAAAGGATAACTTTCTCATAAGGAGCAATTGTTCTTTTGGCGACAATCTTTTCCTAAATCGTCTGTGACCCCTTACATAATTTGTTCCAGTCATATTGACTGGTTGAAAAAGGCAGTCGCCAGGTGGCATCAGAAAAGGGCTGATCTATTTGCTTCTTTAACATAATGTAGGTGATCGATTAAGGATCATCTTGGCCCTCATGTTTTAACCTCGTTCATTATAAATGTATTCCTTGATTTTCTTAAAGTCTTAACTTTATTATTTTCTGTTCGTAATAATAAACGACAGCAATACGAATTCCAAATATGTTTTGGTAATGCAAGAAACTTGACATCAACATTATTATTGTCTAGTTAATTACTTAGAAATCCTTTTTTATGGCCAAAGTATGCTCTTTAATTTTTGTTAATAATTATCTTGCGGTTTTTTTCGTAAATAGGTAGCACCTATAGATATATTAAATCAAAGTACTGAAGTACTGAAGGTAGAATTGCGATCGTTTAAGAAGAGATACAGAAGTGCATATATGAATATTTATTTTACAAAATGTTGACGAACAGACAGACGGAGAGACAGACATCGCCAATCTATAGACCGGAATTGCTAGAGCAATCCGGCCAAAAAAAAAAAAAATCATCAATTTTAGCAGTAAAATCTTGCCAAGAAGTAATGAATTGAGAACAAAATGTGCTGAGAGGTCCATAATTTCAAACTTGCTAAGATTTGGTCTGTGCAATGAATGTACAAATTGAAAAATGTATTGTTGACATGTATTTTCTACACCATCATTGTAATGTTGTTTATCATAAATAAAATTATTCCTTTTTTTAAATAAACTTTTAATCAAAATGTGTGTCTCAGTGTTGTATTTCTTCAGCAGTTTGACAGAAACAAAGCCTAAATCTGAAATTGTGTCAATGTGTTATTTGTCAACTCTGTCCCATAAGTTTTGCTTGTGATTTGAACTCTCATAAAAAAAGCACGGAAAGGGACAACTTTCCCAACTTTGATTAAATATGTTTTCAATTAAATTGTAAAAAATCTTTTTCTTGTTTTTTGAAAGTTTTGTCATTATTATTTAAGACGGACATTATATACTAGAATAGCCAACTGACTATCATTTGAAAAAGTGTTTCTTATTTAAACCTTTCCCACTTGCATTCGTAATTGCAGCCGACGACTTTTGAAAACATTGATGCAGAAGAAGAAATTGCTCATAACAAGCTTTCTCCTTTTGCAACAATGTTTTCAACTATATTCAATGATTACACTTCCAATAAATGTGATTTTCTGTATCTTTGCTCAGATTTTTTTTAATTCGTCTGCTGCAGAGTTTTTATATTGTGGGGTGGATTGTGATTTGTTAAAGGGCAAGCAGGATTGGGAATTGAGTGTTGCACTTATCCTAATGAAACACTCGCCTGCCTGTGCATGTTTTAGCTTAACTTAACTTGTTAATGTTCTTTCCATCATCAACTTAGTCATCTGTTAGTAATCAACTCTATGAACGAAATAATCGCGTCAAAATCTTGAATCGCGTCAAAATCATAACGAACAAACTGTCAAAATCTAATTTTGAACTGTGTAATACAAATTTAGAATAAAAGGATGAATCAGTTATGTTGTAACAACCAATATCCGCGGGTCATTTACCTGATTTTGGCCGAAAGAAATGATCGATTTCTTGCAAGATTTATTCGTTATTCGTTCTGCCTATTATAATCAAAGTATTCTAAACGCTTTATAAACAAGTGATTTAAAGCGCTCAAATCATTTGATGAAATGTGTTTCTTTAGACGCGGACCTTGTCGAAAGCACCTATCCAAAATGCAAAGCGTTGTCGAAGGAATAGATGGACTGAGAGAAAGAGAAAGAAAAGGCTTAGCAATGCATACTATCTTTATGAATAAGGACATGAACGAATATGTTTGGACTAGCGCCTAGAATTTCGTACTAGCCGATCCTTCATTCCACTCGCTTATGCTAGCGGGCGAGTGGATGTTTACATCTCTGCCGAGAGGTAAAAAAGGGTTACAATTTACAAAGGGTAATTGCGCGGTGCAGTCCTATATTGGCGTAGTGATATCTAAATAATTGTGTACACTTTAAATATGATATTTACACTTACAAGACTTGTTATTTTCTATTATAAGCTTGAATAATCGGATTTTTTTTCGTTACTCTATGTTTGCTTTTGTGAGCATTCGTAAATTAGTCAAACCAAAAATTGCACTTAATTGTTGGTGGTGAAGGGCATATACATCACGTGACTTCAAACTCACTATGACTATGGCAGCCTCTGCGCATGCGCAAGTCTACCAAAAAGGAAGGAAAGACTTACATAGAGTTTAATTAACATTGTTTTCATGATACGGGATTTAAATCCCAAGTGGAAGAGATTCTTGCGATATAAAAACGAGTGCGCCATAGCGCACGAGTTTTTATATGCAAGAATCTCTTTCACGAGGGATTTAATTCCCAAATCATGAAAACAATGTTTATTAAACTATATATTATATACTCGGCGATAATTTTCGTTTTTAAACGACAATACCCCTGTGCAGCTCATTGATTTTTAGCTCAGAAGTAGAGAGATCTGAATGACGTAATCTGCCAGTTTTGCAATGACGTCACTATAGACGTCACCGACAATGTGTACATTGATTGAAATAAACTTGTGTCATGTCGATTCAAGCTCTTATTTGCGGATTTGAAAGTGCAATTGTGGATTATTTAACGGTTCATCATGGAAATAAAGTGTTAAGTAGTGAAAACGGAGCTTAAAAGTGTTTAAAAGAGATTTAAAAAAAGTAGTTCCGAAAATCCGGCTAGTGAGCTATATCGCACTCTAGGCGATATTGCTCAGTAGACAAAAAGCATGTTATAGGTTTTCTCAAGTTGGGAAATCTCTATATTTTATCATTCAGTATATAATATAATAAATTAACATGTTGTATGGTTCAGTTTATGTTCGAAATTATGTTTGATATTATACAACAATTTCAATGAAATTTAACTGTTTAGCTGATATTATATTTCGAGGGTGGTCTAATTTATAAATATTGGACTACATTTTAACATTCAGCGATTTAACCCTTTTCTCATTGTTTTAAGAGTAGATTGCTGCAAAGGTGTCCAATGTTGACTTTAATAGGGGAAAGGTAAAATGAAGTGCTATTGCATGCACATCCTAAATTGTCTGTTTAGTGGTTTTATTGATAAATAATAAATTTCAAATATTCTAACAAACATCTTTAAAAGTGTATGTGGAATTCACAAATCTTATAATTATTCCTTAATGAAAGCACTGTATACATACTACATACATATATACAAGTTATGATACATTTTCACTTGACCTCACCCCTGATGTTCCAATATGCCCCTCAGTTGATAACTGTTTTTTCAACTACTATACTGTAAGTATTATGCATAATTGCAGTATGGATTTCCGGCGACATTTATGCGTTGCATCAACTATCTCTTGTTTTTATTTGATGTCGATAGTCAAACATCTGATCGTTAAGGGTATTTTTTTCCTTTTCCGTGACGTTTTCAAACTTTATCGTGTACATATGCATCAAAAATCGTCTGCCTCAGAGACTGGAAGAAAAAAAAATCCAAAAAGCAACACCCTTTGAAAAAAATTGCAATAAATAATAAAAACACTAACATTTATTCGAAAACAACGGTAATTCTACTTTGCTCGCGATGTCTACGATAATATCAAATAAATGATGTAGGTAGGTTGGTGATTGATTGGTTCTTTACGTAGCTTTCGACAACAATTCAGATTCAGATGAGACAGCTCATAACGAGCTGTTTCTCCTGTAATCTGTACTGTTTGCCACTTTTACAATAATTTGACCACATTTCCTATTTGACGAAACATTGGAGTGGTCCATTTTTCAACATGGAAGACTAGAATTTGTGAAATTCGGCAGTGAAAGAGTTACTTAAACACGTTGAAAGTGTCATATCGAGGGCTTGGCGTGAAACGGTTGTAACTAAAAACCTATTTTGAAAACCCTTGTTTAGGGGCCATTTTGACCATTTTGTAAACAATGCAAATTTAGGTGCCATTGCTCAGAACGAGCAATGGCACCTAAATTTCCATTGTTTACCAAGTAAAATGATCTAACGCTTATAAAGACATTATGTCGAGGTGATTAACCTTGTTAAAAAAATACCGATTTTAGTTACAACCGTTTCACGCCAAGCCCTCGATATCGTATTATAAGTATTCTTCTGAATTACTTCCAATGTAACAATCGTCCTCGATGTTTGACCAATTCCTCCATATCAATGATATTCAAGGAAGTCATTCGTTGAATGAATAGTCAAATGTAGACAAAGATTAGATTGCATGAAAATGCAGGCTGATCTGTGTCTACATTGTTCGTAAATGTCGTGAACAGTATGTTGACCAATTGAGCAGGGCGAAAAGCAACTGTAATTCCTTTACGACCAGTGTAGATCCGGATCAGCTAGTGCATCGGCGTAGCCCGATCTACCTCTACATTGTTCGGCAATTCGATCCATTTAGATCCTTAGCGTGAATGCGCAGGAAAGGGTATTCCCATCAGGTGTTATGATAACGTTTATGTTGGTTTTCCTGGAGCAATGCTTAAATCTGTTATCATAGTGACATAAGTCGTACAGTATAATATACAAATTAATACTAAAGAAATACCACAAGTAATGACAGTAACCACAGCTATTAATAGACCTTATTTACTAGTCCATGCTGTGTTCACGAGTCGTGTGTTGTTTCATAAGCAAGACTTTGAATTATCGTATAGCAGGATAAGGGCTAATTTAACCGATGATATTCGTCATGTCTTACAATCTTATCCTGCAAACGTCTCTTCCATATATGGAGAAGCACTTATCTTGGTAAAGTTTCACCTTGTCCCATTGCTTCATTTTACCGTAACACACCATTAATAATTGGAACAATCTAACACGTGTCTTCTTGCGCAACTTCCGGTTAACTTCCAAAGCTGTATTAATCAGCCATATTGCTTTCGAGTATATAGCGTTTGTTATCAGCCAGTTGTCGATGTCAATACAATCTGTAAGATCTGTGAACACACGTATACGGTTATTTTCTACTAATCTATTTTTCGACATTGTTTCATAGAAATGGTAGTTATGGTGAACCTGAACGAGAACTGGTACATCGTGTTCTAAAACAGCAAATCCACCAACATTATAAACGCTCGCATTCGCCATCACCCCAGCGACGTCATTTTGCTGACGTATGAAGTTCAAACAATAGTTAGCATCCTTGTAAGACCAATCAGAAGCCGTGTTGTTTTCAATGGACGGAAAGTTTTTATATGAATTTATTGCACGTAGAAATAAAAATATGAATATCGACGACTGCAGATGGGAACATTTTAGTTCTTTGCTTTGTAGCTATATTGTTATATAATGGACAGTTAATGCAAAAATAATAGCTTGTAGAATGAACGAATTATGAATAAACCGTGGCGCATTGTGGCCAACCACACTGTATATAAACAACAGTAGCATATGTGACATTAATAGTGTATAGAAAGGTTTGTTGTTTAATGACTGTAATACTTCAAAAAACGGTATTACCACCAAGACGATTAAATAAAATAGATATATTCAGTACCAGACTAATTCTATCCTCCCAAAATATATCAGAAACGCTATTCGAATTTTCTGTTCTAAGGATGGACCTTGCCTTGTGACATAAAACATTAAACGTGAGCCATTGCACTGGGGGAAATATAAAGAAACCATAGTGACAAAAATCGTCTACTATACAAACTCATACCGAAGAAATACCGCCAGAAATGATTGTAACCATGGCTTTTAATTTACTTACCATGCTGCCTTCATGATGTTAATCAATGGGAAAAAGTAAAGACACTAAAAACAGTGACACACCAGGCCGTGTGTAGCACGTAAATCCAACGATGACTCCACCGATACAGGGCTTCAAACACAGACCCGCTGAAAAGGACGGTCTTTGTTCATCAGGAGTTGGTTCTATCGTGTCACTTGTTGCATTCTGTTCGACATGTTTATTCTTTCTTGAAATTGGTGATAACTGCTTTTTTGGAAGGTGATTATTATGTAATAATTTCCTTCTTATGTGATTGCCTGCTGACCCTAATGGAATATGCCCTATAACATATATATATTTCTATAGGAACTTTGTTATACATACGCTAATTAATATAGTGCAATACATTTAAAGTAAAATCTACCTAATAATCTGTTCATGTACAATCAGTTGATGAAGTATATAGTTTGTACACTTTATTTTCAAACTGAAACTGTATTTGCGTCTTTTAAAATGAATTTTATTTTAAGAAATACAAATATTTCTGCAGTAAACATTATTATATATATTCCTACGCGCCATGCTTTTGTAAACAACACCGACACACCGGATCAGAGACATATACACCAACTAGGTCAATTCGAGTAAGTATTTACATAATTTATATATACATGTATATATATATATATATATTTACTAATTGAAGCGTTGCGGGAAAAGGAGAAATTCCCTCTCTGGTATTTTCAAAATCGTCTGCTGCTGGTTTCTAATATTTACCTCATAATTTGTTAACACATATTTTCCATGAAAGTAGTTTTTTGCATTAACTACTTACAGACGCATCATTTGGAATCCTGGGATAAATTCCTCATGTTTTGTCAGAATGTTGTCAATAGTTATATGCTAGGAGAAGCGTTGTAAAGGGTAAATTAGAGACTGAGTATGTACAAAGAATTGATTGATTGGGCTTTAACGCCGTTTTCAACAATTTTTCAGTAATATCACGGCGGCCAGTTCACCTATTCATGTTTCCTGGCTTTCTCACACAAGTAATCCACACAACAATGTTTCCAAGCAACGGCTGCTTTTCCACATACACTGTTAGCAATTTGTGAAAGATGAATGACGATTGTCACAATGACTTTTGTCAGACGACGGAAAGAATGTTGGCCGAGCTGGGGTTAGAACACACAGCCCCTGGATTGACAGCTCTACGTCGCTATCGACTGAGCTATCGGGGAAAAGGAGAAAGATGTGGAAATCATTTTTCCTGAATTGGAATGGTAAACTCGAACTCACGCACACTGGATAAAGACCCTAACGTGTTGTCTCTTTAGATATTGTGCCTTTTGAAAAAAAAATGTTGTGGGAAAAGAAACCTTTGTTTTAACATGCATTGGCTCTTTTTCAACAAAACTTTTCAATCAATCAATCAGATTTTATCCGAATATCTAATTGTTTTAAAATGTCTAATATTTGGGAGTGTTTGAATCCACACTTGACGCGTAACACACATCAAAATAAAATTCTTTCTAAAAGAATCTTAAAATTTACATTTAACCAGAGAAATATTTATAAATGCATAATGCTCTAACATTTTAAAAGCTATTAATTAAATTCAAACTATCATAATCTCCTAGTTTTAAGGGCAATGATGAAGATGTGGAAATCATTTCTCATGTTCAACATGGCTAATGTACAGATACAATTAAGAATTGGATAAATGTGCCCCAAATGTGCCCAAGCATAGCGGAACACTTATAAATGTATTTTTATGTCTATGATTTAACTTATCATAATGATAATCAAATAAAAAAAATGATTCATTGAATCTAACACTAATAATTGCCCCCTTAAAATGCCCCCTAATTCCCGAATTTGACCAAGTAGAGAATAAATCCAGGAACAAAACCGCGCGAAATACTTTCAATAATCGTGTGCTACTGAATTGTCATATGAAATTATTTAAATTTTATAACACTTTCTTAATGAGCTTGTAATGTGAGAATTGATTTAAATTGAGGGCACACTTATACTTAATCATGATTTCATTCATAGAGAAAATTAACGTTCTACGTTTTAACCTCATACAGACACAGTTTTTCGAACATTATTGCAAATGTAAAATGTATTCATGTTTACATTCATAGAGCTTTGTATACCTTTTAAGCCCTTAAGCATGTATAGATATGTTTATATATGATGTCTCGCATCCTCAGTATCCAGGCTATTCATAAAATATATATGATACCCTGGGCAAACTGGCTAGTGAAAGTTCGTAAAGCATGCACCACGATTTCCTCCGTAACTACACTGTAATTTTCGTATCGCATGAGGTGTGTGTCTTGCGGCCAATCAAGTGGCTGCATTTCACCTCATAAATTATTCATGAGTACGAGATTTGTACAGCCAATTTGCCCAGGGTATCATATATTTTATGAATAGTCTGGGTACCGAGGATGGATGTCTCGATAACCTTTGAAAGACGTTCTACGCATTGTCCTTATGCAGACGCATTGAAAGTTTTAAGCTCTTTTGATAGACAGTGGCTGACATAGATTCTTTTCTTGACGAGCTAATTCTCCTATTGTTACAAGGTTTTAACTATACTTTCATTTATAGATCTGTTTATATATAATGTATCGATATGCTTTGTCCTTATACAGACGCATATAAAGTCGTCTTTGTAAGATTTTAAGAACATGATTTCAACCCTTTTCCACAAACAGAGGCTTGTTTGTCAAGGCAATTCTGAACTACTGTGTCAAAAGTTTGATTTGCTCATGACGAAAAAAAAAAAAAAAAACCTATTGTTACAATGATTTAACATTATTCTCATACATATATGTATATATCTTTATGATGTGTTGCTGGGATATATTAACAACATAGGTGACAGTCCACACAATGACCATCACCCCATATAAACATATGTCTCCGACAGGACAGTCGGAATGAAAGCATTGTAATCAAAAATTGCAAAAGTTCTATTAAGTTATTTTAGACTGATGAACTGTCATTCATAATTTTCTTTATACATGCGATCTAGTTGGAGTTTCGACCGCCTCGGTGGTGTAGTGGTAGAGCTACCGCATCGAGTGCGTGAGGTCGCGGGTTCGATACCCCGCTGGGTTATTCCAAATACTAAAAAAAACCCGGTAATAATGACTGCCCTCTGTGGCGCTCAGGGATAGCATTACGACTGACTGGCTGGTGTCAGGATAAATAGACCAGTTGTATTGGTAACTTACCCAGGAAATGCCGAGATATAACTGAAACGTTTGTAAAAGCGGCGTAAATCAGAAAACAATCAATCAATCAACTAGTTAGAGTTTCTATCGATTTAATCAACGATCAAATAGAGATCATAAATAGGTAAATAGTTGTTGAAGCCCTACATTCTGTCAGAGACCTAAAATAGGTTTTGATTATGTCTAGATCATTTTTTAATCTAAAATAATTTCTTGAGTATCCGAGGTTTTGCTGAACCTTTAGGAAGGTCAGAACATTGATACACATTTAGAGAATGACTTATGTGATAAAAATCGGTGAAGTATTTTTCTTAAAGTCTAGTATTTAATATAGCGTTACATTTTGTAACCCCCAGGCCAAGAAAAGTTCCATTAATGTACCCCTTATAGGGACGTATTCATTCATACTAGAAAATTATTCTAATTCATAATTTACATTGTCTAGTAGAGTTGTCGCTTTTCATTGTAGTCATTCTTGCAATTCCACTGATATTGGTATTAAAGGTTTATAAGCAGTGATCGGAGTTTTTTAATATCTATATTGTTTTTTTTTTTATTGGACAAACACATTTTATTTATTGTTAGAATGTGAATAAAAGAGAAAGCATAATATATTGACAGACATGACTGAATTGTATTCTTTTCAGTGCATTCTATGTCTAAATATGAAAAAAAAAATGCTTTCCATGTTATTTACAAAAGAATTATTTTGTTTTCAATGCAGTTTTTAAATAGATTGTATGTATGCAATACTCCTCACTTCTTGACAGTGTTTGCTTACTAATGTAAATATAATTTTGTATATTCAGATGTCAAACATTTAGATTTTTTATTCTTCGTATATTATTGTATGAATGGTAAACTTCCAAAATTATATAGTATAAACATATTTACTAAACAACAAGCGTTTGTGTTTTTCTACTATATTTGTTTTATTTATTCTTTTTATGCAAGTTTATCTATTCCGATACTGCAGCAAAATAAAGAAGTTTTAAAGACTTAAATTATTTCATTCATTTATTTTCCAATATATTTGCTCTCGTTTGATCCTATCCATATATCCTAGCCATGATATGTTCATACCTTGCATACATTTCATTATCTCATCTACACCTGGCTGACATCACTCTAAAATCACCTTCCAGCAGTACTTTCAGTACTTTGACCTTTTCACCAGTCACAACCAAACCGGTTCCATTCTCATCTATTCCATGGTTTCTATCTTTCAAAGCACCCGCTGTCATTTGTTTAATTTTAATTATATTTCCGTTCAAGTCGGAATATCCTTTACTTTTCTTTACTCATATATTAACTCGCTGACAACTGTCCAGCAGATGACTTTTGTAAACATTGTGACAAAAGTACAAATTGATCAAAACGAGCAATTTCTCCTTTTGCCACAATGTTTTCAACTCTTTTCAGTGATACAAACTATATTCATAGAGCTTTCCCGTGTGTTTACCTAGATTCTTTTAAATCGTCTACTGCAGATTTGTTGTATGTGGGAAAGGGATAAGGTACGTTTAGGGAGGTATGATCAAAAAGCTGTGACAGGTTGCGGAAGTATATTTGACGGATGGGCGGATCCCTGATCAGGCTATATAAAGTTGGCTGTAGGAATCGATGTAGCATACTTCAAACTGGACTTCGGGACTAACAAGGTATGGATGAGTTTCAATTATTTGATGTTGACATTAGGGATTTATAACAATAAGTTCTCTTCGAAACACATTACATTACATTAACATTTACAATGATTTCTCTGCATGTTGGTAGCATACTTCAAACTGGACTTCGGGACTAACAATGTATGGATGAGTTTCAGTGACTTATTGTTGACTTTATGTTACAATTAGTTATCTTCGAAACATATTACATTACATAAACATTTACAATGATAACATTTTATTTTCTGCATTTTGGAAGTAATTTATTTGTCTGATATTGATTTAAGCTTTGTGATGCCGTAAGCTGTATACGTCAAGATACTGCATATCGCCGTATATAGCTCAATTATGAAAGATGATGATGATGATGATGATCATCATCATCATTGTTGTCGTCAGCAGCAGCAGCAGCAGCATCGTCATTAACACAGTGTTGGGAATGCATGTAGCTGTTGTTGTTGCTATAATTGTTGCGGAAGTTTGTAGTTGTGTTTTTGCTATTCCTGCTGCTGCTGTAGTAGAAGTAGTAGTAGTAATAGTAGTAGTGTGTCTGTCTGTCTGTCTGTCTGTCTGTCTGTCTGTCCGTCTGTTCGTTCTATGGTGGTTACTTTACTTCGTTATACATATTTTGGGCATTAACACAATTATGACAATCAGTTTGTTTAGACTGATACACATTTTTTGGCCGTTGCGCCGATTTTAGGCACAGGCACGTGATTAATTTTGAATTGTGGCCCGTTTTTGGTCATTCCTGACGGAGACCGTTTTCAGGTGAACCTGTGGTGAACTTTGTCGTTTGTATACTAGTAATGGGTCCATAACGTTACATAAGTGTGTTAAGTTATACATTGGTATACTTTAGTTAAGTTAGTTCTTAGCTTCTGAAAAGTGAACTACATGTTCATGAAACAAATTTATAAAGCAAATTCACTCATGTAAAAATACTTAGGTATACTATTTGCAGTAGTTTTTATGATAGAAGAAAATATTATTACTACCTTTTTTGAGACCGCTGCTGATGTTGATCATGTTCATTGTGATGGTGAGGAGGAGGATACTGCTGCTGCTACAATTGTTGATTTTTCTTCTAGATTTGATAATGATTTCTGTTTTAACTATAATTAGGCCTATGTTTTGTTTATGGATCATTGAAAGTCTCATGATTAGTTTTTATATGTTTGTATATGTAGTATTATGTACTAAATTAGCTACCTTCATTAAATAAAGATTTAATTATTATTATTATTATTACTACTACTACTATTACTGCTACTACAACAACAACAACAACTACTACTACTACTACTACTACTACTACTACTACTACTACTACTACTAGTACAACAACTACTACTACTACTACTTATAATAATAATAATAATAATAATACCACCACTTCTGCTACTGCTACAGTTACTGTTACTGCTACTAGATCTACTACTACTACTACTATGACGAAGATTATGATGATGGTATAATCACAATTATGTTTAATACTGGTCACTCACCATATACGTTAAGACGAAATACCTAGGCTATATACGGCGTAAGCTATATACGGCGTCACAAAGCTCTCTTTTGATACAGAACGAAGAAGATTCAGACATGGAATTCGAAAACGAATTTATACTTTTTACAAGTATGTTATGTTGAATCACACAAACTATTTCGATTGCTTGTTTCTTATTTCAATAACTTGAAAATGATTTGGATTTGTTAACCGTTGTGTTAAACAATATATGTACTTAAAAACAATGTATATGAATAAGACTAATGTAACATATTTGAAGTAACTAGCATTGTAAAAAACCCAATGCCGAACGTATAAAATATAAATGTGCATACAATTAAAAATATTAAGCACGAAGAAACGAAAAATAAAAATTTATTGCCACATTAAAGTTTTTGGATTTTATTTTTCATTAAGACCTCAGCAAATCGCCCATATTAACATAGATCTGTCCAATTTTAACAAGAGTATTTTGTTTTTTATTCTACAGAAATGAAACTATCAATCATAATACTCGGTGCCATCCTGGCTACCACCCTCGCCGAGCACAATGGTAAGTAAACTACTTTATTATACTGTAGGAGCGACGTTGCAGGAATATTTATTATATCTGTGAACTAATATTTTTCTCTAAACATTCTATGACTTACTGGTGTACACTATAGAGCCGGATTAGACTTCTCGAATGCAAACGAGTGTTATAAAAATTCCGACAGACATACTATTATTGGATTTGGTCTCGAAACCACGCCTTAAAGCATTTGTAATCAGTGAAGAACCAGATAAACTTGCGCCTTCATTCTCTTTCATATGGCTATTCACTGTTTGATTAATTAGTCATAGACTGTCTCATGATGTCTCAGACAGATGTTGTCCATTCGGACCAGCTAAAATTCATGCATCTGCAGCAGATGACTTTTGAAAACGTTATGGCAAATGGATAATTGCTCATCTTTTTGCTTGGATACTTTCAAAGTCGCCTGCTGCAGGTTTGTTGTATGTGGGAAAAGGATAAATATGATAAGTTGGTTTTCGTGAAGCTATTGTTATACATTGATTGTCAAGTTCTGCAAATGAGTATTTTTAATTTAACGATTTGATATATAGCCAGCGCGTCCTCTAAACATGGTAAACGCCCGACAAAGTGTAACTTAATTGTGTAGGTTATTTTATAATCGTAGACCTTTGCTAGCATCTCTTTATTATCCTGACTTTCAGAAGTATCTAGTTAACAGCCGAATTGAACATATCAGTTCTGAAATATTAATAAACTTCTCTTGCTTTTCAGGAATTTCTATTAAATGACAATTATCGTACAAAATATGTTAAGAAGATTTTCAAGCTGGACAGTTTAGGCTAAAAATAAATATATATCTAATTATTTCTCGTGCGTAACACTAGAGTCATACATTCAATATTATCCCAAGCATCGGGATATGCTTGTTTGTCAAAGGAAGACAACAAACTTATACAACTTGATACGTACGTCCTTTCCTACATATATAACATTTGCAGCAGACATCTTTAAAAACATACTGGCAAAATGTGAAAACTCTGCATAAATAAAATTTTAATTATTAAATCAAGTCGAAAACATTTTGGCAAATGGAGAAATTGCTCATAATGAACAGTTTCTTCTTTTTCTACGTTGTTTTTAAAAGTCGTTTGCTGTAGAGGCGTCAGAACGAGTCTGTATGTAAGAAAGGCTTAAATTGAAAACTAGGACTTCATTGATAGAGTAATTCTCTAATGGATTTGATTATTTAATGATAACTTCATAAGACGTAAATAAATTCACCCTGAAGGCTATGACGGACAACCATGTGATACACACATATACACCGCAAGTCGTCGGTTACTTCCGGGTGTTTGATTGACGTTAATTTCTGTGTTGATGCTTCTCTCCGCCATACTGTATTCATACGCTATTGTCTACAGCGTCGAAAATATATTTCAATGTACATGTATATATATAGATATAGCTATTTGAAAAAGGTCAAACTTAAGATCTCATTAGATGTTAATTTCGATTTCATGTACATGTATTGTATTATATGAATCCTAGATCTATATCATATGAAGTGTAAACAAATTATAAACACCATCCATTGATGTTTAGGCGAAAGAAATATGGTCTTACATATATCTCTTTACAACTAATGCATCTTTCATAAATTCACATGAGCTTCGTAGTCATTTAATTTCAACGAGTTTTTTGTCAAGAAAGTATCGAAACATTCTTCTTTCAAATACTTGTCAAAAGTTGTCTTTTCCCCCAAAAAATGTAATTGAAACAAAAAACAACCATGGCACTACTTATATAATATCTTTATCACAATGTCTCAATACAAATATTTAAGTCATATTTTAAAATATTTCTTTGCCTTAACAGGCACTTTAATATGTATATATATTTATAATTATCTAATGACTTTTGCTTCCAATAGGTTTAGCATTATTATGAGGTACCGTTTGGGAAGACTTTCACAGAGCTTTAGAACATATTTTAATCAGACCAGCTTGTTCTTTTCAGGAATGCCCAACATTCAAAACATGCCCAATATAAACATGGTAAACAATCTTAAAGATGGGAAAATGCCCGAAATTCCAGCTGGCATGAAAATAAGCGATCTTAAAGATGCTTTTTACGACTTGCCACCCTCTATGAAGGAAAAACTCAATGAAATGGCTCAGTGTAAGTTAGTCACTGTGTATACATACGTGAATAGCGTTCTATGACTAATTCTACAATATTCTAGTCTATTGATAACATTACATGCATTTGATTTCAATACAGAAAACAAATTACAATTACACCATCTGTACGATCTTATAACTTTACATTTCGAAACAAAACCTTTATTCGACGCAGGTATATCACCTAGCAATGTTATAATTTAAACACGATTCTATATATGGTAGTTATGGCTTTCCCTCCTTGGCGCTCGGTATTGTAGGGTTACTGACTCGTAGTTGTCAGAATGAATAGTCCAGAAGAACTGGCAACTTACCCAGGAAACGTCTTGAAATAACTGAAAACTTGTTGAAAGTGACGTAAAACATCAGACAAACAAATATATTTATTCTGAATGCTCCAATAGCACATTTTCTTTACTATGTATATTTCGTTAAAGATGATACATATTTTTTTTATTATGTTATCACAATCACAAAAAGTTACTTTCAAGATAAATGCTATTAATTGCCATCATCATTTAAAAACATCATGAAATAACTGAAAGCTTGTATTTAGCCTATAGCATGAAGGGAAAGATAAATCTAATTAATACTTTGTAACTTTCTAGCTTTCGGCATGCAGCTAGACGACGTTGAAGACGCACTTAATAATCCTCCAGAAAAACTGAAGGAGTTTTTCAATAAGAATGGTTTGTATTTCCTGCATACTATTTATATATCTTGCTCAACCATTTCGGTTGGCATTGTTTATTCCAGTATATAGCTATAGCTTTCGTGACTGGCTCTTGTCTTGGTTTTCATCCACACTTTTACATATGATTTCCATACAGATGCATTCCCACGCCTGGGAAGCAGTCGTCTTCTGAAATAATTGTGACAAAACGAGAAATTTCTCATAATGAGCAATTCCTCCTTTTGTCGCAAAGTTTCCAACTTATTTCAATAAAATATAGTTGTATTTATAAAGCATGTCTGTATGTTTGCCTAGATATTTTCAAAGTTGTCTGCCTTAGATTTGAGGTCTGTGGGCAAGGGTTAATCATATCTACGTTACAGATTATAAAGATGGGTGTAGCTATACATATCTACGTTAGAGATTATAAAGATGGGTGTAGCTATACATATCTACGTTACAGATTATAAAGATGGGTGTAGCTATACATATCTACGTTACAGATTATAAAGATGGGTGTAGCTATACATATCTACGTTACAGATTATAAAGATGGGTGTAGCTATACATGTTAATCTTTCTTTCCCATTTCTAAACGAATACCACCCGTGGTACGACGTACACTCATTAAATCTTTCTTTTCATTCACAAATCTATAATTTCATCATCATTGTCATTACTTTATTGTTATTCGCATTTGGAACTGGTCTGATAATTGAAATAAAATACAAAGTAAGCTGACAGTTTATTGATCTGTTGAACTCTTTTAATTTCACGTGTATGTCTGAAGAGATCATATTTATTTTGGAAAAGATAAACGATAATCGAATCAATTTGTCTCGCGTCTGACGATTTTGGGGTCTTACTGCACATTCATACAGTGTAGACTCCGGTGAACCTGTGCATACGCACACAGTCTCTCCAGAGTCGTCACTTCAGAGACTTCGGTACTATTTATATCATTGAATGGCACAAGTATAGGCCTGATCAGATTTCAAGAATATGCAGATTGAACGGGGTTTCATCCTTCTGCTGATTCTCAACGTGAAGTTTTTTTCAAAGTCTATGACATCACAATTTGTTTTCCGCGTAAACGTGACATCAAATCAGAAAAATATCGATTGAATCAATAAAAATCGATTTCATATCCTTATGATTTTGAACGCGACCAAATGGGTTATCTGAATTTCAATTAGAACGACCAGTTCCTTTTGCAGCAATGTTTCCATTGCAACTAACTCGGGGTGTTTTCATTTCAGCTAAGAAGGACAACAAGCAGAAGACGGAACTATAGATCAATGATTGGCTTTAATTTATTCGATTTTGTTGTATTTATCTATTTTCAAATAAAATTTTCGTAAAATTAAACACAACTTCTTTGTTTTCCTTTCAGTCCGATACATTGTGGCTGTAGATACGATGGTTCCCTTTTACTGATCGGAACTTGACATATAGACATGTTTGTTTTATCTGAATACACAAAGCAAAAATTAAAAAAACTAATAGCCTTTATACATGGAAATATAAACACAAGCCCCGTAGCAATCAAAATAATTTACATACTTTTTTTAAGGGTTACCTTTCTGCTGGTTGTTGGTATTATTTCATTGATTAAGATCGCATTTTAGACGTCTTACAATTTATTTGATATGATAGCTGAAGTTTAAATCTAAATGAAGAGTATGAGGACAACAAAACATGTCTAAATGTCACGTGCTATCAATATGACTAATTAATCTTGACGATTGATTTACAGATAACCGAATATAACTGAGAATTCATTCAGACTTCGCTATTCTAAATCCGAATAGAACCGAGAATTCATTCAAACCTCGCCATTCTAAATCCGAATAGAACCGAGCATTCATTCATACTTCGCCATTCTAAATCCGAATAGAACCGAGAATTCCTCCAGACTTCGCCCTTCAAAATCCGAATAGAACCGATCATTCATTCAGACTTCGCCATTCTAAATCCGAATAGAACCGAGAATTCCTTTAGACTTCGCCATTCTAAATCCGAATGGAACCGAGAATTCCTTCAGACTTCGACATTCTAAATCCGAATAGAACCGAGAATTCCTTTAGACTTCGCCATTCTAAATCCGTATAGAACCGAGCATTCATTCAGACTTCGCCATTCTAAATCCGAATAGAACCGAGCATTCATTCAGACTTCGCCATTCTAAATCCGAATAGAACCGAGAATTCATTCAGACTTCGCCCTTCTAAATCCGAATAGAACCGTGAATTCCTTCAGACTTCGCCATTCTAAATCCGTATAGAACCGAGCATTCATTCAGACTTCGCCATTCTAAATCCGAATAGAACCGAGCATTCATTCAGACTTCGCCATTCTAAATCCGAATAGAACCGAGAATTCCTTCAGACTTCACCCTTCTAAATCCGAATAGAACTGAGCATTCCTTCAGACTTCGCCATTATAAATCCGAATAGAACCGAGAATTCCTTCAGACTTTGCCCTTCTAAATCCGAATAGAACCGAGCATTCATTCAGACTTTGTCATTCTAAATCCGAATAGAACCGAGCATTCATACTGACTTTGTCATTCTAAATCCGAATAGAACCGAGCATTCCTTCCGACTTCGCCATTATAAATTCGAATAGAACCGATAATTCCTTCAGACTTCGCCCTTCAAAATCCGAATAGAACCGATCATTCATTCAGACTTCGCCATTCTAAATCCGAATAGAGCCGAGAATTCCTTCAGACTTCGCCATTCTAAATCCGAATAGAACCGAGAATTCCTTCAGACTTCGACATTCTAAATCCGAATAGAACCGATAATTCCTTCAGACTTCGCCATTCTAAATCCGTATAGAACCGAGCATTCATTCAGACTTCGCCATTCTAAATCCGAATAGAACCGAGCATTCATTCAGACTTCGCCATTCTAAATCCGAATAGAACCGAGAATTCCTTCAGACTTCGCCCTTCTAAATCCAAATAGAACCGAGAATTCCTTCAGACTTCGCCATTCTAAATCCGTATAGAACCGAGCATTCATTCAACTTCGCCATTCTAAATCCGAATAGATCCTAGCATTCATTCAGACCTTGCCATTATAAATCCGAATAGAACCGAGAATTCCTTCAGACTTTGCCCTTCTAAATCCGAATAGAACCGAGCATTCATTCAGACTTTGTCATTCTAAATCCGAATAGAACCGAGAATTCCTTCAGACTTCGCCCTTCTAAATCCGAATAGAACCGAGCATTCCTTCAGACTTCGCCATTATAAATCCGAATAGAACCGAGAATTCCTTCAGACTTTGCCCTTCTAAATCCGAATAGAACCGAGCATTCATTCAGACTTTGTCATTCTAAATCCGAATAGAACCGAGCATTCATTCAGACTTTGTCATTCTAAATCCGAATAGAACCGAGCATTCTTTCAGACTTCGCCATTATAAATTCGAATAGAACCGATAATTCCTTCAGACTTCGCCATTCTAAATCCGAATAGAACCGAGAAATCCGAATAGAACCGAGCATTCTTTCAGACTTCGCCATTATAAATTCGAATAGAACCGATAATTCCTTCAGACTTCGCCATTCTAAATCCGAATAGAACCGAGAATTCCCCCAGACTTCGCCGTTCTAAATCCGAATAGAACCGAGCATTCATTCAGACTTTGTCATTCTAAATCCGAATAGAACCGAGCATTCATACAGACTTTGTCATTCTAAATCCGAATAGAACCGAGCATTCATTCAGACTTCGCCCTTCTAAATCCGAATAGAACCGAGAATTCATTCAGACTTCGACATTCTAAAACCGAATAGAACCGAGCATTCATTCAGACTTCGCCCTTCTAAATCCGAATAGAACCGAGAATTCCTTCAGACTTCGCCATTCTAAATCCGAATAGAACCAAACATTCATTCAGACTTCGTCATTCTAAATCCGAATAGAACCGAGCATTCCTTCAGACTTCGACATTCGAAATCCGAATAAAACAGATCATTCATTCAGACTTCGTCATTCTAAATCCGAATAGAACCTAGTATTCCTTCAGACTTCGACATTCGAAATCCGAATAGAACCGAGCATTCATTCAGACTTTGTCATTCTAAATCCGAATAGAACCGAGAATTCCTACAGACTTCGCCCTTTTAAATCCGAATAGAACCGAGCATTCATTTAGACTTCGCCCTTCTAAATCCGAATAGAACCGAGCATTCCTTCAGACTTCGCCCTTCTAAATCCGAATAGAACCGAGAATTCATTCAGACTTCGAAATTCTAAATCCGAATAGAACCGAGCATTCATTCAGACTTCGCCCTTCTAAATCCGAATAGAACCGAGCATTCATTCAGACTTTGTCATTCTAAATCCGAATAGAACTGAGCATTCCTTCAGACTTTGCCATTATAAATTCGAATAGAACCGAGCATTCATTCAGACTTTGTCATTCTAAATCCGAATAGAACCGAGCATTCCTTCAGACTTCGCCCTTCTAAATCCGAATAGAACCGAGAATTCATTCAGACTTCGAAATTCTAAATCCGAATAGAACCGAGCATTCATTCAGACTTCGCCCTTCTAAATCCGAATAGAACCGAGCATTCATTCAGACTTTGTCATTCTAAATCCGAATAGAACTGAGCATTCCTTCAGACTTTGCCATTATAAATTCGAATAGAACCGAGCATTCATTCAGACTTTGTCATTCTAAATCCGAATAGAACCGAGCATTCCTTCAGACTTCGCCATTATAAATCCGAATAGAACCGAGAATTCCTTCAGACTTCGCCCTTCTAAATCCGAATAGAACCGAGCATTCATTCAGACTTTGTCATTCTAAATCCGAATAGAACCGAGCATTCATTCAGACTTTGTCATTCTAAATCCGAATAGAACCGAGCATTCCTTCAGACTTCGCCATTATAAATTCGAATAGAACTGAGAATTCCTTCAGACTTCTGCCTTCCTTGACCGACTAGTGTCGCGCACCATCTCTTTGGCGCATGCAGAAGGCAGTTTAAAGTCACGTGATTACGGCGGTGCTCTGATTGGTTCCCAGCGATCGAATCGATCCCTGAGATTTAGATGGCTTTATGTTTACTATTACGTCACTCATCTAGGAGCTCCGATTGGTACTTCATCGAATGAAAGGAACGAGCTTAAGCCACCACTTTATAAAACAAAAGCTTTGGTCACAACAAAGCATTTCTAAAAGAAAATATATCACTTTCAATCTCTTCAAACGAATAAGAAGTCGGAATTGGTATTATTTGATTTCAATGGTCGGGTTGAAAAAAAAAAAAATCTCCCAAGCGACCAATAAGTGGGATTAAAAGAATAAACTGTATGCTATCAATAAACGGAAGATAATTTGAACCGTCCCGCGAGTAAACCAACATTGTGGACATTACATAAAGTATCGACCCGGATCAGCCTAAGCATACCGCGCAGGCTTACCCGGATAGACACTTTTTTCTGTTTCAGGAATTATTACTGTATACCTCTATCCCCCTGAGATGTGTTGGCCCGGATAAGTCTGCGCGGACTGCGCAGAGGCCATAATGTTGGTTTTCTCGCGGGACGGCTCATTTATGTTCGACTAGAGCATCTATGAGTGACACTGCAGGGTTCATCATCATATGTGGTTGTTTACCCTCGCCTATCGGCATTAAGCCATTTGGCGAGCAGCTATTGTTCTCTCTCCAATTATTTTTTATTTATGGGGGTAGACTATATTTTGATTTTTTTCAATTTTTTTATCATGATATATATTTGACTTTTGATATTCTTTGTTTATTTTTCATTGTTGCATATCCCGCTTTCTGTTTATATTTATATTATTATATGTGTGTATATAGGTGTGTGTGTGTGTGTGTAGTTAAAATATTTTGTCAAACAATAGATAAAACTAAAGGTAAAATGAAAAAGTGCAAAAAAACACTGCCTAACAGACCTCTACAACGGCGCCCCTGATTGGCCGAATTTCAATCCGCTTTTCCGGACAAGCTCGACCATCACACATAAATATATGGTGAAAGACGGCTTGGCCAGATTTAGCGTCCAGCCAATCACAGGCCCCGTTGTACAGGTAACTGTTATACCCTTTAGCCGATGTAGACTAGTAAAGGGCGAACATATATATATATATTATTTTATCATAAGAGTGATAAAACACTATGTATTTTTAAAAACAAACATATCTTTTTTTTTTTTTCACTGCAGGGTTCGCTCGCTTGATTTAATTTAAAATAAATCGACAACACCAAAATACAATATTAAAAATGCCATTTAATAAATAATTGACGGACAAATTAAGACTGCTCAAAGATCATTATGAACAGTGTATGCAATCATGTATCTTAAACCCAACAATTTGTAAATGAAACTGTCACATGATGAATTCATAACAAGAAACAAAACATAGAAATCTATAATCTGACCTTGTTATGAATTCATTCTGTAATAATTGAATTTACACGGGCAATATAACTTAAAACAGTTATAACTCATTGTCGAGTATTGGCAGTCACTGACTCTTAGAGTTTTTAGAAATGCGGCGGTAAGCATCGAGGAGACCGTAGTTGTTACGGTTAAATTTTGGTAGCCGAACTATAACCGTTTTCACAGGTTTTACTTTTGTAAGTTATTCGTGCAACCATTTCAGCGATGAAGTCGAATTTTGAAAATATCGGGAAAATGAGAAAATTCTATAAACGAGAAATTTCTCAATTTTCTACAACGTTTTCAACTCTGTTTGGTATTTGGAATTCCATTTTAAGATTTTACAATTCCATCATTTGGTAATTTCAAAGCGGACGGCAACGAAATACCATATCAGGAAAACGGTTTTATTATAGTGATGTTGTACAATATTGTTGATGTGGTTTTCAGGGGACGGACCAGCCCAACCACAAGGGAACCCAATGGGAAACATCGGAGATTTACTGAAAAACGTCGACATGGGACAAATGGCTGACATGCTCAAGGGTAAGTAGTAAAGTCTGCAATTTTCTGCGCTTTCTTGGCTCGTTCGGAAACGTCACTGACTGTATATACACGTCTTCCTGTCTGGCCAACATCATGTTCCGCAACAGTCTCGATGGAGATCAGAGTGCATGACTGCGAAGCCTGATCTGCATCTTCGGTTGACGCAAAAGCCCCATTTGGGGTTTTATACGAGCACAGCACATTGATAGCTTCGTCGAAATGTTATGGCTAAGAGTTTCTTGGTACGCTAACTGAACTTTACTTTCGGACCAGAAAGCCGTAAACCTTTCGCTGCCCAGGGCAATTAAAGGCTTTTGCAGATAATGCAGATTCAGGTGAGACAGCTCATATAACGACTTGTCCCTCCTGAAATATGCATTGTTAGACATTATATTTTACCAAATTTCCTGTTGGACGAAAAATGGAGTGGTCCAATTTTCAACATGAATGATTCGACTTTGCGAAATTTGGCAGTGAAAGAGTTAGACGTCTCCGTATCACTTAACTTATCAATTATAATCAATAAAGTAAAATATGATCATTATCTTTGCACATCAATCCGGGATCAGGTAAATATTGTCGAGTTTTAAGCCTTTCCCTCATACGATAATTCTGCAGCAGACGACTTTGATCATCTTTTGTCAAAAAGTAGAACATCTCTATAATTGAATGGATAACCTATGACTAAAAGTGGTAAACATTGTTGCAAAAGGTCGTTTTGAGCAATTTCTTCTTTTGTCACTTTGTTTTAAAAAGCCGTCTGCTGCAGAGGAGTCAGAAAGCGTCTATATGAGGGAAAGGCTTAAATAAGATATCATCAATAGTTCATTGTTCGTAATAAACATTTATATCTAATCCATTGGGAATTCAAATTTGAATTAAACAGTCCAACCTGTGTTTAAAGACCACCCATGGGAAGAGAACAATCTGGTGTTTGTTCACAGGTGGTCATTAATTACAGGGTCATTAATGCAGAACATGACTAATTGGGAAATTAAAAGTGTGGCTGCTATAGACAGAGAATTGCTAAACAAAGGTGGTCTTTCGGACAGGTTTGACTGTAAATATCCTTTTATTTTAACAGGAGTTGACGTCAACGCCATGATGAAAAACATTGACCCATCCACCATCAGCGGTCTTATGCAAAACATGGACATGGGCCCGATGGGCGATATCATGAAAAACATGGACATTGGTGCTATGATGAAAGATGTCGACATTAACGGCCTTATGAAGAACATGGACATGGGCGCTATGGGAGATATCATGAAGAACGTCGATGTCAGTGGTATGATGAAACATATGGATATGGGCGCTATGGGAGATGTCATGAAGAATGTCGATGTCGGAGGTATGATGAAAAATATGGATATGGGTTCCATGGGAAATATAATGAAAAACATGGATATGGGATCCGTTGGTAATATCATGAAAAACATGGATATGGGTGCCATGGGAGATATCATGAAGAACGTCGATGTTGCTGGACTCATGAAGAACATGGATATGGGAGCAATGGGAGATATCATGAAGAATATGGATATGGGATCTATGGGAGATATCATGAAGAATATGGATATGGGAGCTATTGGTGGTATCATGAAGAATATGGACATGGGAGCTATTAGCGGTATCATGAAGAATATGGATATGGGATCCATGGGCGATATGATGACAAATATGGATATTGGAGCTATCTCAGGTATGCAGTCTCGCTTTGTATTGTTTTTACGCATTGAAAGACTAAAGCTTGGTTAAGGTAACTGTGAGTAATTCTAGAGCAGATACACTCGACGGAAATTTTATTCTGTCATTGGCATCCATCTTTATTAGTAAAATGCATTAGCAATGTTGCAAAAATGTATCTGTGTTTTGGTCTTGTTATGCAAATGAATTAACTTTTCTCAATCAACAATATATACTGTACTGTAAAAGACAACCGCGAATCCTAGCATAACCCTTTCAAACATACAAACACTTTCTGACGCCTCTGCAGCAGACGACCTTTGCCACAATGATTTAATTTCTATTCCATTCACAGAGATTTTTTGAGTTTTTGTCTAAATCTTCTCAAAGTCGTCTGCTTCAGAATTCTTGCACATGTATCTGAAAAATGGTCCAACTTTAAAGGTGCTGAACTCCAGAGTATAGATAGTATAGTCAAAGTTTTACAACTGTTCAAATGTTGTGTTGACATATTAGAATCATAATTCTAGGATAAAATTAGAGTAACACTTTCTCTTTCCGGCGATATAAACATCTAAATATTGATCGATTATGTTTAATTTTTACTGGGTAGACATACCCTGTCACCCAAATTGTGTTAATTTGCATGACTTTCAAGTGACTGTTTTTCAACATTTACGCCCAAAATAGTTTTGAACTATCTATTACTTACTTTGTTGTCGCAATTAGCAATATATACAGAAGTCTCAACATTTCAATTTTGATTTCCATCTGGCTGAGTTCAGCACCTTTAAATATTCATGCAATTTACACTAGATCTCATTATTTGTTTGATAGGTATGATGAAGAACGTCGATCTTGGTTCAATCATGAACATGGCCAAGGGAATCCCCGCCATAATGGCAGGAAAAATCCCCAGCATCGATGCCATCAAATCTGTGTTTGGAATCCCAGAAGACGCTTCCACAGAAGACATTAAAAGCATGATCCTCGATAGATTGAACGCTGCCGGTGTTCCATGTAAGTATCAAATGATATTCAATATGGGAAATACAGACCAGTGTAGAACCAGATCAGTGATACATACGGATAATCTGATCGGAGTATGCACTGTTCGCCATTTAATTTAATGTTTTGCTGATTCGTTTTTCTCATTATGTGATGCATATTTGTTATACACTATATTGGAAATAGTTACATAAAACTTGATTCAAATAGAGACTTTCAATATATTTCTTAGATGTTTTTAAAGTCGTCTGCTGCAGATTTGTTACACAGCATATTGTAAATGGTTACGTAAAACTTGAGGTTTTTTTCTTCAACTTTACAGTGAACAGCCCCGTGAAACTATTGGAATACGTCCAAGAAAAGATCAAGATGCTCCCACTGCCAGCCGATATGGACCCCACTGACATGTTGAACATCGTCCACGGACAAATGGAAGCCATGGGAATCCCAGGTTAGTGATTGAGTCCAGCTTTTGCATTTGAAAGAGTTCATATCCAATTTTAGCAAATCAAAAAGCACGAGATGAGACGGCACAGTTGCGCCCGCTGGATTGGTATCTATACTGGTGTTACAGACTTCGCAAACTCCGTTCCAGCAGTCATCTTTCATTAACCCTTTACCACATACAGACGCCTTCTTACGCCTCTACAGCAGACGATTATTGAAATCATTGTGGCAAAAGGAGAAATTGATCATGATGAGCAATCACTCTATTTGCCACAATGATTTCAACTCTATTCAATAATCATACTATCATTTATAGAGATTTTCTATATTTTGGACTTGATAATTTCAAAGTCATCTGCTGCAGATTTATTATATGTGGGAAAGGGTTAAAGGCCTTTAAATGAAAAAGAAAATTTAATATTTGGTAATTTATAATCATGGTTAAAGTAAGGAGTTAAAATATCATTGGAAAATGTGTTTATACTCATCATGTGATAATTCTCCATTTCACAATGTTTCAAAATTCCGTCTGCTGTAGATGCGTTAAAATCGTTTACACAGGGGGAATATTTATGAAGGAATGTTCATACGATTAGTCAAGAAAAAGGTTGATTTTGACTAGTCATGCAATTATGCTTTGTTATAAAAACACGCCAAGGAAATGAATTAATGCTCTTACAATACTTTGAAAATCGGGCGATGTAACAATTCATACAAACATTGTTTTGGCTCATGATAGAAATATTTAGATCTGAGATTATCACGTGACATATGTTTTTTTATCATTACAGAAGATTCATCAAAGCTCCAGGAATTTGTATTCGAGAAGATCGGGCTCAGTGATATTAAAGATATTGAAGAACTTAGTAAGATAACGTTATTGTTAATAGGGAATTGTAGTCTGGTACCCGGCGTACTATATTAAATGAGTACGCCTGTCATGATTCAACAATGGCGACTAGATTGCTATCCTTCCCTTATTTATCGCTATTGAATATGTAGTAAATTAGTGAATGAAGTGCCATGCATAACATTTAACATACGAATGCTTGTACAGCTATTCTTAGTGAATTAAGGATATCAAGTTAGTTGGTTTGTTGAACCTTTAAGTTGGAATTGCATTCTCATCGTTTTATACGACCATAACAAGCAAAAGGCAACACTATGTTGCCATGTAAGCTCGAAATACACTTTAACCATTTTATACGACCGTATCAAGTTAGAAATGCACTTTAATCATTTAATACGACCATATCAAGCTCGGAATACACTTTAACCGTTTAATAAGTCCATATCAAGTTCGAAATACACTTTAACCGTTTAATACGTCCATATCAAGCTTAACACTCAAAACGCTTTATTGTTCCATTACAACAGGAGACCCCGCTGTTCTCGCCAAGATTATGCAGAAGAAAGCCTTCGCTGCCCTGGGTATCGACGAGAATGCCGATCCAACTGAGGTCAAGGACAGAATCAAGAAACAACTCATCGAAGAGGCTGAGAAACTCGGAGCTTCTCTCCCTGATGGTATGTGACTGGTTTACATTTAGACGAAATCAACTGTCATAGACAGTTCTTTAGCTCTGCATGTTCTTGTGACGTGGTTGAATCGTTTGACATCACCGTTCTCGTGATAAATAGTGGCGTTCCATCTTAAGGAACAATCACAAAATCTCTTATAAACCTGTATTGTAAATAATGGACATAACACACGTGAATAGCGAATATTCTCTAGTTAAAGGTGTGTTTAATCCTTTCGCGCATGAAGAAACTTTTCGCCACATCTGTAGCAGTTTGTTATAAAAAAATGTGTGACAAAAGAAGACATTACTCACTATGAGAAATTTCTTCTTTTGCCACAAGTTGTCCAATGCAATGATTCAACTTTCATTAATATTATACTTTTCCAATTGTTTGCATAGAGGACATTATCAGAATCGTCTGCTGTATATATATTATATATTGGGAAGGGTTTAACTGTATACAATGTACAATTATTGTGTCTTGAACTGTTGGAAATAGACATTTACCCATTCCCACATATAAACGTTTTCTGACGCATTTGTACGACCTTTGAAACAAATGTGACAAATTGAGAAATGGTTCACACATAGCACTTTCTCATGTTGCCACAATGTGTTCAACTCTATTCGATAATTATAGTTACATGATAAAGAAATTGTCCATATTTTTACCAAGATGATGTCAAAGTCGTCTGCTCCAGAATGGTTGTACGAGGGAAATGGTAAATGTCAAGTAGTGATCATTTCTCAACGTCAAAGGGGCAACTTGAAGTTAACGATGTGTAATCAAAATATCTGTTTTTTTTCCTGACCCACACCAGAAATAATAAGACCAATCGACTCATAACACCAACACCATTTATTCTTTCAGATTTCACAAAGGAAGCTGTAATGGAAGAGATGGACAAACTTTTGACCAAGGAACTGAACGCATTTTTGGGAACTGATGCTAAATCCATTGTACCAAAGGAACTCCACGGTGCCGTACAGAATAAATTGATGGGCATGGGATTCCCAGTTCGTAAGTACATTTTGTTTATCCACCATTAAAGTTTAATACGTCTGTAGGTGCTACCCATTTACGAAGAAACCAAAGAAGACCAAAAGTGTACAGCATATCAAAACCAAAAATATCGATTTAAAAAACGATAATGTTCAATGCGTGTTTTGCATGACTGTGCAAAGTAGAACACGTTCGTATACGAGAAAATCTCACCGGCAGAATGAGTTAACGTTTTATGTAATTTATGAATTATTAGTTTAACGTAAAACGTATCTTTTCGCCATAAATATACATATTCTATGACATATAAAACATATCAATACATGTGAATTAAATTGAATAATTAAAGCTTATAGTATTTATTTTATTATCATTATTATCATTATCATTATTATAATTATTATTACATTTATTGTCGTCATCATCGCCATGACCTTTTTTTTATTAATTGGTCTATTTATCTATATTTCAGATAATTTCGGTTCGCTCAAGAAACACGTTATTGATATGGCCATGAAACACCTTATGAACAAAGGTAAATGGGGATCAAAACATACAGAGCTTTAAGTCAATGACTTTGTCAATAACCAAAGTGTATTAATTAACGTGTAATTCTTGTCATGTACTGTTTACATACGGGCTCTCTGAAGTTTCTTTGGTAAACTAGTTTTAAGACCAGTTCTAATAAGTTACGTTGGTTGAAACATGCCAGTAGTTACATTGTTTCAGTAAAATAGATGTTAAAGTCATTCTAATTGAACGCTGGAAAGTCAAAACAATTAAGAATGGCTTGGTATAGACTTAGAACTTGAACCCTTACATCCTTAAACACAAATATCGTTGGTACACACATTTGCATGTACAATTGTGAAGTTCAACGTATAACTATTGTATGCACAGCAATTTCAGAATTTGATGCCATAACAACGGTAATGTGAGCTATTTTCTTATTCTGGTAGGTCTAACCAAAAAAGTTGATTACATTTGGAAAAAA
This sequence comes from Serripes groenlandicus, assembly GCA_031761405.1. NCBI lineage: Eukaryota > Metazoa > Mollusca > Bivalvia > Cardiida > Cardiidae > Serripes > Serripes groenlandicus. Next base: position 65,410,933 of record JASEVX010000003.1, read on the forward strand.
CCCATACGACCGTTTTACTCTAAATAACCCCTCTTTGAGGTATTATTTTAGATTAATGGTATATGAACCATACTATTTTTAGACTATGACACAATGCTTTTTTAGAAATGGGTCTTTCACAAATGTAAACTCAGACGCCTGTGGCCAAGCTTTGAGTTATATCAGAGTTAGAAAAATATGTTTTTTATGCCATCGTTCTTATTTATTATATATTTATTATGCGAATTTTTAATTTATCTGTATGTATATACAAGTACTTTGTTACTATAACATTTTTGTGATAAAATAAATGATAAATAAAAAATATTTTAAACAATTTATACTTCTATGAAAACTTATCATTGACTATACCTTAGCATAATACTGTATTTCAAAAGTCTCATAAAATGAAAGCACTGACAATTAACAATTTGAAAGTTTGTACATGCATACAGATAACAAAGAGTTTGTATTTGTTTTTTATCGTTTATTATATCTTATCTTATTTCTCTAACTATTATCACCATCATCATCATCATGGCACAAGCTTTCATTTTGTCATCGTCCTGTGTAGCCATTATATGTAGATTTTCTCCCCCGTCCCCTTTACAGACTCCTTTCCTCCCATCTCCATCGCCGAAATCAATCACTATATCAACGACGTAACCGGAAAAGCATCCACAGTGCAACAGCGAAAAGTGTAGATGCAGATCAAATTGCGCTTCCAAGCGTTCTGTCCTGGTTATGCACTGTTACCTTATAATTTAACCCTTTCCAAGATACAACAATTCTTGGGCAGACGACTTTGAAAAACATATAGACAAACATATGGCAATATTTCACCTATTTGCTAAAAAGTCCAAGTTTGAAAGGAGTCAGTTAACAGTGAACTAACAGGAAAATCGTTGAAAACCTTATCAAACTCAGTTTATTATTTTTAATATGTATTCAAAATTTATATTAAAAGTAATAAAACAGGTATTTTCAAAAGTGTCTGCTGTCGAAAGTGTAAATATTGCATAGATTTGAAAATATTGTGACAAAAGGAGTAATTTCTCATTTTGTCACAATGTTTTCAAAGGTCGTCTGCTGTCGATGCGTCAAAATGCGTCTGCATGTAGTAAAGCGTTAATACGACCCCTGGGATTATGTGATTACACGCCCCAAATAACACCAATAACACACTGATGAATACTACCTCACTCCGATTAACCCTTGCCCACATACAGACACTTTCTGACGACACTGCAGCCGACGACTTTTGAAAACATTGTGACAAAAGGAGAAATTGCTAAAAATGAGTAATTTCTCATTTTTCCGCAATGTTTTCAACTCTATTGCACTTTCATTAGTATATATTCTGGTTAGATATTTTCAAAGGCGTCTGCTGCAGTTTTGTTGTATATGGGAAAGGGTAAATAATGTGTGCTCTTTCACTGGTTCAAACGACTGATTATACCTCTCTTGATGGCGGTATTCGAAAACATTAGGGGAAAAAGTGAAATCGCTGAAAGAGATCACAACAGGCGTCTAAGTCTTCGTTTCAGCAACATTATGGGGTGCCATAATAATATCATGAGAAACGTTTTTTTCACAAATACAAATTCTGAGGCCCTTGATTTCACCTTTACGTAAGATGTTTTCGATGTATGAACTTCGCAGTGAAACCAAACCTATGAAATTGTTGCATTCAGGTTGTAAATAATTTTACGCCCCTTTTCTTACACAGCTATCCCAATGATGATGAACTGCTTCATGCCCAAACCACGCCAACAAATGCCACCACAGATGCCACCACAAATGCCACCACAGATGTTCCAGATGCCACATCAGATGATGCCACAGATGCCACCAGTTGTTCGTAAGTATACATATCATTATATAAGTTCTTCTTGCGCTAAGGAATCATCCGATATCTTTAGGAATTCAAAGAACTTTTAATCTGAGTTTGTCATCATTTGTTCAGAATTTTATAATTCAAACAGTTCTGTTTGTCTAAAAGAGAGCATAAAGCAGAGACGTTTAACTTTTTACATTTTTAATAAAAGATAAAATTATTCATGTTTTAATCATACCACTGAATTTACGGAAGTCGCCTTTTTGAAAGCCATATGTTATTCGAAGTAAATATATTCATGACGACTATTGTTTTTTAATTAATGATAACTAGTATAGAATACATCATTCTAATTAACAGCCATCAACCTTGATATTGAAGTTAACGTTGACCAGCCACCAATGATGCAAATGCCAAGATATCTCCAAGGTAAGTAACTTGTACGCCTATCATAAACAGAGTTACCATTCGTTGATCCCTCATTCAATGAATGAACCAATGCTAGAGCGCCATTTACAAAAGCCAACGGTACTTATTCCTTGTCATCCATGTACGCGGTAGGGAGTATAATGACCAATGTCTTGAATCACAAATGAAATAATGGACAAAGAAGCCCATGTGGGCGAGTGTTTTTCCAACGAACTTTGTATTATGTTATATTATATGTTATACACGTGTCACTTTAAACAAATATATACTTACTTACTGATATTCATATAAGCTTCCACGTGTGAATTGGAGATAGGTCTCGGTAAATTTAGACTCGAAGTCAACTTTCTAGAAAGAAAGTGCAAAAATTACATGTTATCATACCCATTGACCCATGTTATTAGACCTATTGTGGTAAAAAATAAACTGAGTTGGGGGATCGAATATTGAATTAAATCGTTCTACACAAGGACGATTTCTTTATTACTAACAATGTAACTAGATTTGTTTTTATATTTTAGGCGCTGAGCATGCCGTTCACCACCCCGACATGGAACGATACGATGACGCCAGTGTGTACCACCACATCATGGCCGTCAGACAAGCTCTCCGATACGGTGAGATGCCAGAAGAAGCTCTCCAGGAATTGGTCGAGGATTTAATGAACGCGTATGTATTTGTTTTTAAAAGATGGAAACAGTTTTATCGAAATGTGTAGTTAAATCAGACTGAAGTAACGACTTAGTATACTCTTTTCACTATTTCAGTGCCAATGGCAATAATGAGGTTTTGCAAACAATACCGATACAGGTAGGTGAGCTCGTAACGAGCTGTCTCACCTGAAATCAGAATTAATTGGCCAATAGGTTTCAAAATATTTTAAAAGTCTTATTAGTATGAATTAGAGTGACAACACCGGATGAAATAATCAGCGGAAAAAGTGGTTAAACAAAAAGACGTTTACCCTGGACTGAATTGATTTTTAGCTCGACTATTCGAAGAATATGAGAGCTTTACTACTCGCCCCGTCGTCGGCGTCGGCGTCGGCGTCCGGTTAAAGTTTTAGGGCAGGTTGGGATTTTCATTCATAAGTATTTGTGCTAGGGCTTTCATATTTGGAATATAGTTACATCTTATACCTTTCTTCACATTGAATGCTAAAGATGCTGAGTGTGACCTTCCTTTTGGGAAAACAAACATGATTTTCAGGGGTTAAAGTTTTAGGGCAAGTTGGATTTTATTTTTTTTATTTTTTTTCTCAATAAGTACTTGTGCTAGGGCTTTCATATTTGGAATATAATTACATCTAATACCTTTCTTTATATTGTATGCTGAAGATTCTGAGTTTTACCTTCTTTTTGGGGTAAAAGACATGATTTTGGGTGGTTAAAGTTTTAGGGCAAGTTGGCATTTTCATTTAATTTTTTAATTTTTCTCTATACTAATTTGTGCTAGGGCTTTAATATTTAGAATATAGCTACATCTTATACCTTTCTTCACATTGAATGCTGAAGATGCTGAGTGTGACCTTCTTTTTGGGGTAAAAAACATGATTTAAGTTGGTTAAAGTTTTGGGGCAAGTAGGATTTTATTTTATTTTTTTTAACTTTTTCTGAATAAGTACTTGTGCTAGCTAGGGGTTTCATATTTGGAAAATAATTACATTTAATACATTTCTTCATATTATATGCTGAAGATGCTGAGTGTGACCTTCTGTTTGCGGTAAAACACATGCTTTTGGGTGATAAAAGTTTTAGGGCAAGTTGGCTTTTTCATTTAATTTTCTAATTTTTCTAAATAAGTACTTGTGTTAGGGCTTCCATATTTGGAATATAATTACATGTAATACCTTTCTTCACATTGTATGTTGAAGATGCTGAGTGTGACTTTTAGGGGGTAAAAAACATGATTTTTGTTTGATTTTGAGAATTTTAGATAAATTCTTAATTTTTGGTTACATTTCTTTCTAATTGTGATCATTTATTTATCAAATATAATTCTTCAACATATCAAACGGGTTTTGCATGGTGTCAAACATTAGGAAAACCTTTTTTTAAGGTTTTGCTAATTTTGGACTCGGTCAGTTTTAACATTTGCGTTTAGCTCAACGTTAAAGTTACATCATTCAAATCACTTCATACTTCACATATTTGTTAAGGACCATCGTACAATTAGGTTAGATAACTCCATTGTATCCTAAATATGGAGTAATGGCCCTTGATTGACTTAAGAAATTTTATTTTTAAATTATATCTAAATGTATGTATATCAATTCAGTTGCTTTTACATACAGAGTATATAATATGATTTAATAGTACTTAAGTGCAATATAATGAAATAGTGCTTTATGTGAATAAGCGGCATGTAGTCGAGCGCGCTGTCCTCCGACAGCTCTTGTTACGTTTGTAGTAACAGTTATCCTATTGAACTCTAGCTTAGTCATACACATGTTATGTGACATGTTTTTAGCGCACTATTTTCACAGTATACTCCATGTTAATGGTGTCTCCCACCCCACATTAAGAGGTAAAAGTGTGACTCTCGTATGTCAAATGTCGAATTATATTCTTAAAATTATTCATAAATTTAAGATTTTTCAAATAACAACTATGCTTTGTTTATTTACAGCCGATTGAAGACCCGTGTTTTGTCCGTTAGGAATATGTTTTTGAGCGACCGTATGGCCGCCATGGAGCGTGATATGGAGATGATGTCCGACGACGTTCCAGAAAGGGTCCCAATGAGATCTTTCCAACAAAACCCAATCCGCAGAATGATGAGACCCAGAGTATAATAAATACGAAATAGCCGAGTGATTTCGAATGGTTCCGGGCGAGATGTCGTAAATTTGAACCGTCATAAGACCGTCTCAAGAGGATAAATACGAGATTTCTTCAAGGATTGCTTAAAATGGGAACAAATATAACTTGAATTCCATTTCGTTTTGTTATTGCTTTAAGTAATTTTAACTTATTTATTAGTATTTAGCTTCATAGAGTAAACAATCACAACTCTGAGCAGGAGTTTTATTTCCTTTGATGTATTATATATCCAAAGAAACACGCAATTATCAATGCTCTGATGCCAGTTTGTGATCCAATCGTTATCAATCATATGAATGTAGCTAGTCACCTGTTGATAAAACGAAAACATCTTTTTCTGTTTATTTATGACACAATTATGTTATTTAATTATTGTTTAAGTCTACAATAAGTCTGTGACTTATCTTTTGAATAAATCCTTATTAAATTCCAATTACTGTTTGTTGTGATTCCATTATTGATTCATTGCACAGGGGCCCGTCTCGTTTAAAATCTAAAAATATCATTTGACAATATATATAGTCAAATGCTATTTTTAGATTTTAAATGAGACTGGCACCTGTGATTCCTTGGTGCTCGGCCACTATTGTGTCCGACGATTGACAAAATAAATCCATTCTTAGCGTCATTCGTCTTGGGCCGATTGGCTAAATGACTAAGTTGAGTGCACACAGATTTGTTAGTTTGGGGTTTTACACCGCTTTCAACATATAAGGTCATATAGAAGCGGACAAGAAAATTGATATTGGTCCCACACCTTATAATTACACAAAGATAAAACAATATAAGGTATAAAGCAAATACCACCCTACCTGCTGGAGCTCAAGAATTGCATTGACTCCAATCATTCAGACCCTTTTATCCGGCTCTTACGGTTCAAGCAAGGGTCAGACTGTGGCTGCCATTCTTATTAAGTGTCCCCCATTCCCAGGCAGGTGGACAGCGAATTCCAACCGTAGAGTTTTTATAACCGGCGTATACCAAAATCAATGCCTCGGTGGTGTAGTGGTATAGAATCTGCCTAGGATGCGGTAGGTCGCGGGTTCGATCCAACGCCGGATCATACCAAAGACTTTAAGAATGGTAGTTGGCTGCCCTACTTGGCACTCAGAATAGCGGGGTAAGCACTATGACTGCCTGGCTGGTGTCAGGATAAATGGACCAGTAGTACTGTTGACTTACTCAGGAATCGCCGTGATAAAAATTAGTACCAAACAATCACTCTCTATCCAAATCACTCTTGGCCTCGTCGCAATCTTACATAGATCTGCAACATTCGTCAATGTCGACAGAGGACTAAATAAGGGGAGTTGACTGGTCTTTTCCCCCATGATATCGCTCTTATTACTCAACCGAAGCCTATGTTGTTGGTACTCAAAATAATCGTCTCACTTATATTGACCTTTCCCACCTATATACGCGTTTGACGACCTTTAGGGTGAAAATGTCAAAAGAGAAATTTGTCTTTTTTCCACAATGTTTTATAATCTATTGAATACTGATACTTTCTAGTAACGATATTTTCAATAATATTTGCTAAATGTTTTCAAAGTCGTCTGCTGCAGATTTGTTGTAAGTGGATAATGATTGATCCGAAATTTAAAACGCCACATACCTTATCATCGAAGTAAAGGCCTCGTGCATAAATCAGCACTTCTAAGCATCAATGGTATTGCGGGCATTTCCGGTAACTAAATAACTGATACAGACAACTTTTAAAAGACCTCTGCAGCAGACACTTAATTGTTGTCAATCATTTTGGAAAAAAAGGAGCAGTAATTTATTGTGTACTCAAAAATGTTATTAAAAACAGAATGTTTCCAAATTTCGCCGGCAGTGTGTGTTCAAAGCAGACGACTCTAGCATAATCATACCAGGTAATGAGGTAAAGAATGAATTAACTCTTTTGTCAGAATGTCAATCTTTATTTGTAAATGTTTGCTAGTTTATATGGTTGTACACGCCGCTTTCAACATTTGTTCTGTCATATCACGGCGTTTCCTGGGTGAGTTACCAGTTCCACTGGTCCATTTATCCTATCACTAGTGAGTCAATTATAATGCTGACCCCGCAATGGAGTGAAGCCATAATAACCTTTGTTCGATGAAACGACCCAGCTAGAGATATTACCCACGACCTCCTGCACCCGAGTTTGACGCTTCACCACTACACCAACGAGGCGGTGTATGCACCAAAAGTCGTCTGCTTCAGAGATTAGATGAAAACAGCGTGTTTTTTGTTTTTTTTGGCAATAAATAATTATTTATTCGAAAAGACCGGCAGTTCTACTTTTCTCGCGATGTAATATCATATTAATGGTGTAAGTAGGTTGATTGATTGATTGGTTGATAACGCCGTTTTCAACAATAATTCAGTTATATCACGGCGTTTCCTGAATATGTTACCAGTACTACTAGTCCATTTATCCTGACACAAACCAGTCGGTCGCAATGCTAACCCAGCAACCATGAGCAACCATGAGCAACAAGGAGGGCAGCAGGTGAAATTTTCTTAACAGCCGTGGTCGAGTGGTAATCGTTGGGAAATGTGTGACCGGGGCGTCACGTTATGGTAGAGCAAGGCAAATTTTCTAGCCTCGTTTTGGTTTGACACCTAAGGATTGGCATACGTGTTCTGTCGTCGTGATAACTGATGAAAAACGCCGTTAAGCCCTTGTTCTAACACTATTGACAATTTCTCTTCTATACACAAAGAAGGATTTGAGCGTGATCTAAATGCAATATATCACTCTAAATTTCCGGAACTACTTTTGGCTGTTGAAATTCCCTGCCGCGTATTTTTCATACAACGTTTCTTAGTGCGCATGCGTTATTACGTTCGGCTTGACATTTTATGAATGAAGTCACGAGGTTTTGTTGTAAATGCCGTTTAGAAATTTGAATTGTGACGGTGACGTTACTTTTTTAAATGATGTTATTCATGTGCTTTACCAACATTTTTGACGAGCTCGAAAACGTTGTGTTAGAATGAGACAGTAACAAATTGCCCATGATGAGTTAAAGAACAATTGAAAAAGGTATAATAAAAATAAAATGTTCATAGACTGTTAATAAAACTGATTTCAAAATGTTTTGTTAGTTGAGAAAATCGAATATTTCCAAAACAAATACAATGGGGAGTAAAGATAGAATAGCCTACAAGTGATTTTATCAAGAAAAACAACGTCATGTCAAAACATAGTTCCCCCTTAATTTATATCCCTTTAAGTTATAAACAAGTGCTAGAATTGAAATAGATCTCATTTTGAGTGATATACCGGCTCTTATATCACGATGTGTCGTTCAGGTGTGTATAAATTATTCACTCAGGCCATTCGGCCTTCGTGATTAATTACTACACACCTGAACTCCAAATCGTGATATACGAGCCGGTATATCACTCAAAATGAGATATATTTCTTAAATTAAACAATTTGAAAGTGACATAGCGTTTAACAAGTATTCTGCTGAATTCCTTCCAATATTACCATCATCCTTGAGTATTGACCAGTTCCTCCTTATTTATGATATCTATGATATCTATGGAAAAGTCTTTACTTATTGTGTTGAATGAAGAGTAAAAGTGTAGACAAAGATAATATTGCATGAACATGCAGGCTGATTTTAGTGTACATTGTTCGTAAATGTTGTGTTTAAAAACTCCCGTCATGTAAAGCATGATTAACAATTAAGCAGAGCGAAAACCAGCCTTAATGCCTTTACGACAATTGTAGATCCAGATCAGTTAGTGCATCGGTGTAGCCCGATCTGCGTCTACATTGATCGCCAATTAGTCAGATTTAGATCCTTAGCGAGAATGCGCAGGAAATGATTTTCCCATCATGTGTTATAATTACGTTTATGTTGGTTTTCCTGGAGCATCGCCTAAATCTGTAATTTATCGTATATCAGGATATGTACTCAGATATACGTAGCATTTATCGATTTGTTGGTTTTACAAATCATTCATAATTTTAGGTGAAGAAGAAACAACGTAAGCTTGCACCTAACGTACTTTGTTAGGTAAATCAGAATACACCCAATAATAAGGTAAAAGAAACCAGTGGCATAAGCCGTACAATATAATATACAAATTAATACTGAAGAAATACCACAAGTTAAAACTATGACCATAGCTATTAGTTATTTACTAGTCCATGCTGTTTTCATGAGTCTAGTATAGCATCGGAAGAAAATATTTAAGTTTTCGTTTAGCAGGATAAGGATTATAGAGAAGCACTTATCTTGGTAAAGTTTCACTTTGTCCCACTGCTTCATCTTACCGTAACACACCATAATTAATAATTGGAACAATCTAACACGTGCCCTCTTGCGCAACTTCCGGTTAACTTCCAAAGCCGTATTAATCCGCCATACTGCTTTCGAGTATAAAGCGTTTGTAATCAGCCAGTTGGCTTCATATTCCAGAATAGTGGCACTCTTTATTGTTTCTGATTGGAAATGCTTTGTTTTATCCGTCGAATAAGGTTTTTTGATAAAAATACGGTTATTCAAGTCCATGTAAGACCAATCAAGAGCTATGTTGTTGTCAATGGACTGAAAGTTTTGATATGAATTTATTGCTCATAGAAATAAAAATATGAATATCGACGACTTCAGATGGGAACGTTTTAGTCCTTTGCTTTGTAGATATATTGTTATATAATTGATAGTTAATGCAAAACTAATAGCTTGTAGAATGAACGAATTATGAATAAACCGTGGCTCCTTGTGACCGACCACACTGTATATAAACAATAGTGTCATATGTGACACTAACAGTGTATAGAAAGGTTTGTTGTTTAATGTCTGTAATACTTCAACAAACGGTATTACCACCAAAACGTTTAAACAAGATATATTCAGTACCAGACTGATTCTATCCTCCCAAAATATATCAAAAACGCCATTCGGATTTTCTATATTAAAGATGGAACTTGCCTTGTGAAATAAAACATAAACATTGAGCCATTGCACTGCGGGGAACATAAAGCAAACATAGCGACAAAAGTAATTTACTTGTCCATGCTGCCTTCATGATGTAAATCAATGGAAACAATGTAAAGACTAAAAACAGTGACACACCAGGCCGTGTGTAGCACGTAAATCCAACGATGACTCCACCGATACAGGCTTCAAACACAAACCCGCTGAAATGGACGGTCTTTGTTCTGGAGTTAGTTCTATCGTGTCACTTGTTGTTTTCTGTTCGACATGTTCATTCTTTCTTGAAATTGGTGATAACTGCTGTTTCTTTTCACCACTCACAACCAAACCGGTTCCATTCTCATATATTCCATGGTTTTTGGACTGGGGCTTTAACCACTGGTCATTAGTAATAACACCATTTTGTTTCGGAGTTGGCAGCCTGCCAATTGCTGTTAACACCCAACAACGCATTTAAGGTTGAGACTGCACGAGACAAATAGTTCATCGTGGATTCAACAAAACTGCATTTAACCCTTTCCCACATACAACAATTCTGCAGCAGACGACTTTGAACCTATTAAGTCAAAAAATCTCTATAATTGAATGGATAACCTATGACTTAAAGTGGAAAACATTGTGGCAAAATAAGAAATTGCACGTTTTGTGCAATGTCTTCTTTGGTCA
>JASEVX010000003.1:65421811-65492219 GCA_031761405.1 Serripes groenlandicus
TAAGGTACGTTTCGGGAGGTGTGACGAAAAAGCTTTGACAGGTTGCGGAAGTATGTTTGACGGATGGGCGGATCCCTGATCAGGGTATATAAGGTTGGCTGTAGGAATCGATGTAGCATACTTCAAACTGGACTTCGGGACTAACAAGGTATGGATGAGTTTCAGTGATTTGATGTTGACATTATGGATTTATTACAATAAGTTTTCTTCGAAACACATTACATTACATAAACATTTACAATGATATTTCTGTTTTAACTATAATTAGGCCTATGTTTTGTTTATGCATCATAGAAAGCCTCATGATTAGTTGTATATGTAGTATTGTGTACTAAATGAGCTACCTTCATTACATTAATATTTTATTATTATTAAATACTTCTACTGCTACTAGATCTACTTCTACTACTGCTACCACGACGATTAGGATGGTGGTATAATTACAATTATGTTTAATACTGGTCACTCACCATGTGAGTTATATACGTTAACACGAAATACCTATTTCAAAAGTATATGTATATATCCAACGTATACAGCTCACACGTAAGCTGTATACGGCGTCACAAAGCTCTCTTTTGATAAAGAACGAAGTAGATTCAGACATGTAATTCGAAAGCGAATTTATACTTTTTACAAGTATACTATGTTGAATCACACTATTTTTTTTCTGATAATTATTTCGATTGCTTGTTTCTTATTTCAATAACTTGAAAATGATTTGGACTTGTTAACCGTTGTGTTAAACAATATATGTACTTTTAAAAATAGTGTATATGAATAGGATTAACGTAACATATTTGAAGTAACTAGCATTATAAAAAAAAACCAATGCCGAACGTATAAAATATGAATGTGCATACAATTCAAAATATTTAGAACGAAGAAACGAAATATGAAAATTTATTGCCACATTTAAGTTTTTGGATTTTATTTCGATTTTCGTTCCATTAAGATGTTGAGCCACATCTTGTTAAATGTTAAACCATTGCAACACGTCTTATGCAATCTCTAGTATTAACGGCACGCAATTTGCGGTCTTAAAGCACCTGCGCATAGTGAAAACTCGGGCAAGCCTGTCTCAACGGAGTATTCCCCATTAGTGTATTCGTATATGCACATTTAGCTTTAAATTATGTCATAGCGGAGTGTCATTAAGACCACAACAAATCGCCCATATTAACATTGATCCATCCAATTTTAGCATAAGTATTTTTTCTTTTTATTCTACAGAAATGAAACTATCAATCATTATACTCGGTGCCATCCTGGCTACCACCCTCGCCGAGCACAATGGTAAGTAAACTATTTTATTATACTGTAGGAACGGTGTTCCAGGAAGACCAAACCTAGCCTATTTATTTTATCTGTGAACTAATATTTTTCTTTAAACACTCTATGACTTATTGGTGTACAATATAGAGCCGAATTATACTTCTCGGATGCAAACGATTGTTATAAAATTCCGACAGACATACTAGTATTGGATTTGGTCTGGAAACCCAGCCATAAAGCATTTGTAATCAGTGAAGAACCAGATCAACTTGCACCTCCACGCTGTTTCAAATGGCTTTTCACTGTTCGACAAAATAGTCATAGACTGTCGCATGATGTCTCAGACAGATGTTGACCATTCGGACAAGCTAACCTTGATGCATCTGCAGCAGATGACTTTTGAAAACGTTATGGCAAATGGAGAATTGCTCATCTTTTTGCTTGGATACTTTCAAAGTTGTCTGCTGCAGGTTTGTTGTATGTGGGAAAAGGATAAATATGATAAGTTGGTTTTCATGAGGCTATTGTCATTGATTGTCAAGTTCTGCTAATGAACTTAATTGTGTAGGTTATTTGATAACCGTAAACCTTTGCTAGCATCTCTTTATTATCCTGACTTTCAGAAATATCTAGTTAAGAGCCGAATTGAACATATAAGTTCTGAAATATTAATAGACTTGTCTTGCTTTTCAGGAATTTCCTATTAAATGACAATTATCACGTACAAAATATGTGAAAAAGATATTCAAGCTGAACAGTTTAGGCTAAACATAAATATATAACTAATTATTTCTCAAAAACAGTTTGGCAAAAGGAGAAATTGCTCATAATGAACAATTTCTTATTTTCTACATTGTTTTTAAAAGTCGTTTGCTGAAGAGGCGTCAGAACGAGTCTGTATGTAAGAAAGGCTTAAATTGAAAACTCGGACTGCATTGATAGAGTAAGTCTCTAATGGATATGATTATTTAATGATAACTTCATAAGTAATAAATAAATCCCCCTGAAGGCTATGACTGACAACCATGTGATACACACATATACACAGCAAGTCGTCGATTACTTCCGGGTGTTTGATTGACGTTAATTTCTGTGTTGATGCTTCTCTCCGCCATACTGTATTCATGTACATGTATATATATAGCTATAGCTATTTGAAAATGGTCAAACTTAAGATCTCATTATATGTTAATTTCGAATTTATGTACATGTATGTTATTATATGAATCCTAGATATATATCATATAGGGACGCCCGATCCTAGGGACAAGCCTTGATATAGAACCTAAATTTGAGGAATATTCTTAATTTCAAAGTATTAACCTATCTGATTTGCTTAACAGTTATGATTCTGCCAATCGGAAATGTATATACTTTGTGAATTAAGAATTACGATAAAATTGCAAACTTGCATCTATAGATGCATAATGGCGAAAACCATTTTATAAGGAAATAACTCTCGAGAAATACATGCAATAAGTTGTGAAGCAGTAGAAAATATTCTGGGAAGTTAAAAAATGCGCTAAGTAAACAATTCATCGTTTTCCAAAACGTCTGCTGCACGGCGTGTTATGTCGTCTGTATCGGGGGCATTTCAAACAGGCATAGAGGCAGACATCTTGTAAGAAAATGTGTATCTTATTAAAGATGCACAATTTGAATTGACCAAAGATATTGCTTTAAGAAGTTGTTCCTTTTAATGGATCACGTTGCTCTTGATACAACTTACTGATTCGCTTGACTTTATATAATTTCCTCGACCGACTAGTGTCGCACACCATCTCTTTGGCGCATGCAGAAGGCAGTTTAAAGTCACGTGATTACGGCGGTGCTCTGATTGGTTCCCAGCGATCGAATCGAAATCCTGAGATTGAGATGGCTTTATGTCTACAATTACGTCACTCATCTAGGAGCTTCGTTTGGAAGTAACGAGCAAAAACCACCTCTTTATAAAACAAAAGCTTTGGTCACAAATAAGCATTTCTAAAAGAAAATATATGACTTTCAATCTCTTCAAACGAATAAGAACTCGGAATATGTATCATTTGCTTTCAATGGTCGGGTTGAAGAAAAGACAAACTGTCCCAAGCGACCAATCGGTGGGATTAAAAGAATTAACTGTATGATATAGAAAAACGTAAGATAATTTATTTTCGACTAGAGCATCTATACTTTACACTGCAGGGTTCGCTGGCTTGATTTAATTTAAAATAAATCGACAGCACCAATATGATATTGAAAATGACATTTAATAAATAATTGACGGACTGCTCAAATGTCAGCATCTGAACAGTGTATAGAATCATGTTTCTTAAACCCAACAATTAAGGTAAAAAACAAAATACAATGAAAAAGTTAAAATGTCATATATGAATCAAAGATAGGACGTATTTTAAGAATTTTAAATATATTTATTACCCATGTAAATGAAACTGTCAGATGATGAATCCATAACAAGAAACACAATATAGAAATGTATGAATTCATCCTGCAATAGTTGAATTTACGCGGGCAATATAACTTAAAACATTTATAACGCATTGGCAGTCACTGAACTTAAAGTTTTTTTGAAATACAGCGGTACGCATCGAGATGAACATAGTTTTGGTACCCGAACTACTACCGCTTTCACAGGTTTTACTTTTGTAAGTTAATCATGCAACCATTTCATCGATGAAGACGAAATTTAAAAATATTTCGGAAAATGAGAACATTCTATAAACGAGAAATTTCTCAATTTTCTATTACTTTTTCATCTCTCTTTGGAATTTGAAATTCCATTTTTAGATTTTAGAATTCTATCACTTGGTAATTTAAAAGCGGACGGCAACGAACTATCATATCAGGAAAACGGTTAATTATAGTGATGTACAATGTTGTTGTTGTGGTTTTCAGGAGACGGACCAGCCCAACCACAAGGGAACCCAATGGGAAACATCGGAGATTTACTGAAAAACGTCGACATGGGACAAATGGCTGACATGCTAAAGGGTAAGTAGTAAAGTCCGCAATTTTCTGTGCTTTCTTGGCTCGTTCGGAAACGTCACTGTCGATCCACGAGTTCCTGTCTGACCAACATCATGTTCTGCAACAGTCTCGATGGAGATCAGACTGCACGAATGCGAAGCTTGATCTGCATCTTCTATGTACGTAAAAGCCTCATTTTGGGGTTTTAAACGAGCACAGCATATTGATAGCTTCGTCGCAATGTTATGGCTAAGAGTTTCTTGGTACGCTAACTGCATTTTTTACTTTCGGACCAGAAAGCCGTAACCCTTTCGCTTCCCATGGCAATTAAAGGCTTTTGCAAATAATGCAGATTCAGGAGAGACAGCTCATAACGAGTAGTTCGGAATATACATTTATATCTAATCCATTCGGAATTCAGATTTGAATTATACAGTCGAACCTGTGTTTAAAGACCACTCATGGGAAGAGAACGAGCTGGCCTTTGTTCACAGGTGGTCTTTAATTACAGGGTCATTTATGCAGTAAATGAGTAATTGTGAAATAAAAACTGTGGTTGCTATAGACAGGGAATTGCTAAACAAAGGTGGTCTTTATGACAGGTTTAACTGTATATATCAATTTATTTTAACAGGAGTTGACGTCAGCGCCATGATGAAAAACATTGACCCATCCACCATCAGCGGTCTTATGCAAAACATGGACATGGGCTCTATGGGCGATATCATGAAAAACATGGACATTGGTGCTATGATGAAGGGTGTGGACATTAGCGGCCTCATGAAGAACATGGACATGGGCGCTATGGGAGATATCATGAAGAACGTCGATGTCGGTGGTATGATGAAAAATATGGATATGGGCGCTATGGGAGATATCATGAAGAACGTCGATGTCGGTGGTATGATGAAAAATATGGATATGGGCGCTATGGGAGATATCATCAAGAACGTCGATGTCGGTGGTATGATGAAAAATATGGATATGGGTGCTATCTCAGGTATGCAGTCTCGCTTCGTATTGTTTTTACGTATTGAAAGACTCTATGGGTTCACTAAATAAAGCTTGATAAGTGTGAATAATTCTAGAGCAGACACGCTCGACGAAAATTTTATTCTGTCATTTGAATCCATCTTTATTAGTAAAATGCATTAGCACTGTTACATAAATGTATCTTTGTTGTGGTCTTGTTATACAAATAAAATAACTTTTCTCAATCAATAATACATACTCTTCTGTTATAGACATCCAGAAGTAAATATTCCTACAAAACAATGGTAACTCGAACAGTTTATGATTTTATAAAACTTGTTTTTAAGTAACGCTTTCCCTCATATAAACGCTTTGTGACGCCTCTGCATCAGACGAGTTTTTGAAAACATAGTGACAAAAGAAGAAATTGCTCAAAACGAGCAATTTCTCCTTTTGCCACAATGTTTTCCACTTTTAGTCATAGGTTATCCATTCAATTATAGAGAATTTCCATTTTTTGACAAAATATTTTTGTCGTATAAGGGAAAGGGTTCAACTTGTTGATATCCTTGCAATTTACAGTAGATCTCCTTATTTGATTGACAGGTATGATGAAGAACGTCGATCTTGGTTCCATGATGAATATGGCCAAGAAAATCCCAGCCATGATGGCAGCAAAACTCCCAAGCTTCGATGCCATCAAATCTGTGTTCGGAATACCCGAAGACGCTTCCACAGAAGACATTAAAAGCATGATCCTCGAGAGATTGAACGCTGCCGGTGTACCATGTAAGTATCAAATGATATTCAATACGGGAAATGCAGACTAGTGTAGATCCAGATCAGTTATACATACGGATAATCTGATCGGAAAATACACTGTTCGACATTTAAGTGAATGTGTTGCTAATTTGTTTTCCTCATGATGTGTACTTTCATATATTGACACACTAATCTCAAGTTTCATTTGTTTAACCCTTTCCGTCATATAGACACTTTATGACGCCTTTGCAGCAGACAACTTTTTGAAAACATAGTGACAAAAGAAGAAATTGCACAAAACGTGCAATTTCTCCTTTTGCCACAATGTTTTCCACTTTTTGTCATAGGTTATCCATCCAATTATGGAGATGTTCTATGTTTTGACAAAATACGTTCAAAGTCGTCTGCTGCAGAATTGTCGTATGATGGAAAGGGTTAAGATTCGTTAAGACGCGTCTGCAAATTGAAAATGTTGTGACCAAAGGAGAAATTGCTTTAGATAAACTTTTATTCATAAAGATTTTCAATATGTTTTCATAGATGTTTTCTTCAGATTTGTTATACAGTATATTGTAAATTGTTACGTAACACTTGAGTCTTTTTCTTCAACTTTACAGTGGACAGCCCCGTGAAACTGTTGGAATACGTCCAAGAAATGATCAAGATGCTCCCATTGCCCGCCGGTATGGACCCCACCGACATGTTGAACATCGTCCACGGACAAATGGAAGCCATGGGAATCCCAGGTTAGTGATTGAGTCCAGCTTTTGCATTTGGAAGAGTTCATATCCAATTTTAGCAATATCTCGATATAATTGTTGAGTTGGGCAGTCAAAAAGCATTGGGCGGGATGAAAAGGAACAGTTGCGCCCGCTGAACTCGTATCTATACTGGTGTTACAGACTTCGCAAACTCCGTTCCAGCAGTCATCTTTCATTAACCCATTCCCACATACAGACGCCTTCTGACGCCTCTGCAGCAGGCGACTATTGAAATCATTGTGGCAAAAAGAGAGATTTCTCCATATGCCACAATGATTTTAACTCTATTCAGTAATCATACTATCATTTATAGAGATTTTCTATATTTTGGACTTGATTATTTCAAAGTCGTCTGCTGCAGATATATTATATGTGGGAAAGGGTTAAAGGCTTTTGCTGTAATAAATGAAAAAGAAAATTTAATAATTGGTAATGTATTATCATAGCTAAGGATACGGAGTTAAAATATCATTGGAAAATGTGTTAATAATCAACATAAGCAAATTCTCCATTTTACAATGTTTCAAAAATTTCGTCTGTAGATGCGTTAAAATCGTTTACACAGGGGAAATATTTATGATCGAATGTTCATTCGATTAGTCAAGAAAAAGTTTGATTATGACTGGTCATGCAATTATGCTTTGCTATAAATAAAATGCTCCAAGGAAATGCATTTTTGTATCGTGAAAATGCTCTTACAATACTTTGGAATTCAGGCGGTGAAAAAATCCATACAAACATTGTTTTACTTATGATAGAAATATTTAGATCTGAGATTATCACGTGACATATGTTTTTTATCATTACAGAAGATTCATCAAAGCTGCAGGAATTCGTCTTCGAGAAGATCGGACTCAGTGATATTAAAGATATTGAAGAACTCAGTAAGTTTACTTTATTGTTAGCAGGAAATTGTAAATGGTACCATAATAAATGAGAACGCCTGGCATGATCTAACAATGGCGACTAGATTGCCATCCTTCCCTTATTTATAGCTATTGCATATGAAGTAACTTAGTAAATATAGTGCCATGCATAACAATAAACATACGAATACTGTACAGGTATTCTTAGTGAATTAAAAACATTAAGTTACTGGTTTGTTGAACCTTTAAGATGGAATTGCATTATAATCCTTGTATACAACCATAACTAGCTAAAGGCAACGATATATTGCTATGTAAGCTCTAAATGTACTTTAACCAATTGATACGACCGTATTAAGTTTAAAATACACTTTAATGATTTAATACGACCGTATCAAGTTCGAAATACACTTTAACTATTTTATATGAACGTATCAAATTCGAAATTCACTTTAACCATTTGATGTGACCATATCAAGCTCGAAATATACTTTAACAATTGAATACGACCATATCAAGCTCGATATACACTTTAACCGTTTAATACATCCAAACAAGCTTAACACATCAAAACAATTTAGTGTTCCATTACAACAGGAGACCCCGCTGTTCTTGCCAAGATTATGCAGAAGAAAGCCTTCGCTGCCCTGGGTATCGACGAGAATGCTGATCCAACTGAGGTCAAGGACAGAATCAAGAAACAACTCATCAAAGAGGCTGAGAAACTCGGAGCTTCTCTCCCTGATGGTATGTGACTGGTTTAAATGTAGACAAAATCAACTGTCACAGACAGTTCTTTAGGTCTGCATGTTCTTGTAACGTGGCTGAATCGTTTGATATCATCCTTCTTGTGATAAATAGTGGCTTTCCATCTTAAGAAACAATCGCAAAATCTCTTATAAACCTGTATTGTAAATAATGGCCGTAACACACATGATTAGCGAATATTCTCTAATTAAGGTGTTTTTAACCTTTTCCCGCATGAAGAAACTTTTCGACGCATCTGTAGCAGACGTATTATAGAAATTGTGTGACAAAGGAAGACATTGATCAATATGAGACAATTCTTCTTTTGCCACAAGTTGTGCAATGCAATGATTCAACTTTCATAACTATTATACAGAGTTTCCAATTGTTTTCATAGAGGACCTTATCAGAATCGTCTGCTGTATATATATTATATATTGGGAAGGGTTTAAATGTATACTTTGTACAGTTACTGTGTCTTGAATTGTTGGAAATAGACATTTACCCATTCCCACATATAGACGTTTTCTTTGTAGCAGACGACTTTTGAAACTATTGTGACGAATTGAGAAATGGCTCTAAAAGAGCACATGTTTATTTTGCCACAATGTGTTAAATGCTATTCGATAATTAAAGTTTCATTATAAAGACATTTTTCCATATTTTTGCCAAGATGATTTCAAAGTCGTATGCTGTAGAGTTGTTGTATGTGGGAAAGTGTTAATTTCAAGTAGTGATAATTGTTCAACTTCAAAAGGGCAAGTTAACAATGTGATGTCAAAGTAATCTGCTTTCTCCTGACCCACACCAGAAATAATAAGATCAACCGATCCATAAACACCAAAATCACTTATTATTTTAGATTTTACAAAGGAAGCTGTAATGGAAGAGATGGACAAACTTTTGACCAAGGAACTGAACGAGGTTTTGGGAACTGATGCTAAATCCATTGTACCAAAGGAACTCCACGGTGCCGTACAGAATAAATTGATGGGCATGGGATTCCCAGTTCGTAAGTACATTTTGTTTATCCACCATTAAAGTTTAATACGTCTGTAGGTTCTACCTATTTACTAAGAAACGTGCACAGCATATTAAGACAAAATATATCGATTTTAAAAAAGATTGACAAGACGGTGATAGTGTTCAATGTGTGTGTTGCATGACTGTGTAAAGTAGAACACGTTCGTATACGAGAAAATATCACCGGCTGAATGACTTTTATGTAATTCATGAATTATTAGTTTAGTGTAAAACGTATTTTTTCGCAATAAATATAAATATTCTATGACATATAAAACATATCAATACATGTGAATTGAATTGAAAGCTTAAAGCTCATGGTAATTCTCTTATCATTATTATTATGATTACATATATTGTGTTCATCATCACCATTACCTTCACCAGCGTCAGCATTGTTATCATTAGTATTCATAATGTTAATATTGATATATTAATCATTTTATTAATTAATCTATTTATCTATATTTCAGATAATTTCGATTCTCTCAAGAAACACGTTATTGATATGGCCATGAAACACGTCATGAACAAAGGTAAATGGGGATCAAAACATACAGCGCTTTAAGTCATTGACTTTGTCAATAACCAAAGCGTATTAATTAACGTGTTATTCTTGTCATGTACTGTTTACATACGGATTCTTCGAGGTTTATTTGGTACATTAGTTTTAAGATCAGTTTTTAAAAGTTGCGTTGGTGGAAACATACCATGAGTTACATTTTTTAGTAGAAATAGTTGTTAAATTGTATCTTATATTTTTGTTCTACTATGGATAACTTCATCTCCATCTTCATCTAATTCAACGTCCACTTTTATCTTTAACATCTCGTCAGATTGTTTTCGATTAATTTGGCTAAAGTAGTACAAGTTACACCCTGGAACTTATTACAAACGAGCCTGGGCAAATTCCCAAATCTCAAACTCGATAAAAATGAATGCCTGTAATTAACTAAAAAAGTTTCATTAGAAAAAAAGAAGCTCGGTTTCATATCTCGATATAATAAATGCCTGTAACTTACTAAAGAACGTTCATAAGAAAAAGAAGCTCGGTTTCATATCTCGATATGATAAATTTCTGTAACTCACTTAAGAATGTTCATTAGAAAAAAAGTATTAAAGTAACCAGGAAAATAAGATCGCATTTGTTATGATAAATATCAAGTGTTTCGGAAAATATATAGAGAATTTTGGTTTCATTTATGAAGGTTCAATACATATCAAGTTCATGCATGCATCACAAATTAATATACACCGTATTTCTTTTTTTGAAACAATGGTATTTAAACCCCTTTACCCAAACCTGTGATAAAACAGTAAATATGACTTTATTTATATCCAAAGAACACTTCATTTAACGACCGTTAATTCATCTTGTCTTGAGTGGTTGCTTGATTCAAACTGAAGTAAGAAAAAGAAAAAATAGAAGATGTCTCTAACTTGTCTTGTTGCAAAGCAACTCTTACAATTGACATAGACGATGTGTTTGCTCAATATACGATACATAAAAACCCTCTTTCTTTTCCCGTGTGAATTTGATAACATTTAATTTTATTCGATCTATATATTTTCATTTAACATAACTAACGTGGTAATGTTCCCACATAAAACAAACTTATAGCAACACGACTTTGACAACATATAGGCTTATGGAAAACTTCTACACATGCATACATTATACTTTAATAGAGTTGTAAACATTTTTTGACAAAGGGAGCCAATGTTCACCATGTGCAGTTTCTACTTTTGCCGTCGTGTTTTCTAAAGCCGTCTGTTTCAGATAACAAAAACATGGGAAAAGTTGAGTTATACGTGTAAATTGATATTTCATAGTGAACCTTCCTGCAGCATAATCTCGTCCGATATGCGTAATAAGAAAGTACGCTGTAGAAAGTGTAAATATTGCATAGAGTTGAAAATATTGTGGCAAAAGGAGTAATTTCTTCTTTTGTCACAATGTTTTCAAAAGTCGTCAAAATGCGTCTGCATGTTGTAAAGCGTTAATACGACCCCTGGGATTATGTGATTACACGCCCCAAATAACACCAATAACACACTGGTGGATGAATACTACCTCACTCTGATTAACCCTTGCACATACAGACGCTTTCTGACGACACTGCACCCGACGACTTTTGAAAACATCGTGACAAAAGGAGAATTTCAAAGGCGTCTGCTACAGTTTTGTTGTATATGGGAAAAGGTAAATAATGTGTGCTCTTTCACTGGTTCAAGCGACTGATTATACCTCTCTTGAGGACGGTATTCGAAAACATTAGGGGAAGAGGTGAAATCGCTAAAGAGATTCAGTATCACCACATGCGTTTTCATTTCAGCAAAATTTGGGGGGGGGGGGGGGGGGTTATTATATGGTATTATATCGAAATACATTTATTATTATGTTATGTGAACCTTGTTTTTTTAGCATATGACATAATAATATCATGAGAAACGTTTTTTTCCCCAAAAACAAACTCTGAGGCTCTTGATTTCACCTTTACGTAAGATGTTTACGATGTATGAACTTCGCAGTGAAACCAAACATATGACATTATTGTATTCAGGTTGTAAATAATGTTATGCCCCTTTTCTCACACAGCTATCCCAATTGTGATGAACTTCTTCATGCCCAGACCACACCAACAAATGCCACCACAGATGCCACCACAAATGCCACCACAGACGTTCCAGATGCCACCGCAGATGATGCCACAGATGCCACCAGTTGTTCGTAAGTATACATATCATTATATAAGTTCTTCTCCCGCTAAGAAATCATCAGATATCTTTAGGAATACAAATAACTTTTACTATGAGTTTGTCATCATTTGTTCAGAATTTTATAATTCAAACAGTTCTGTTTGTCTAAAAGAGAGCATAAAGCAGAGACGTTTAACTTTTTACATTTTTAATAAAAGATAAAATTATTCATGTTTTAATCATACCATTGAATTTACGGAAGTCGTCTTTTTGAAAGCCATGTATTATTCGAAGTAAATTTATTGTTTCTTAATTAATGATAACTAGTAAAGATTACATCATTCTAATTAACAGCCATCAACCTTGATATTGAAGTTAACGTTGAACAGCCACCAATGATGCAAATGCCAAGGATGCAAATGCCAAGATATCTTCAAGGTAAGTAACTTCTACGCCTCTCATAAACAGAGTTAACATTCGTTGATCCCTCATTCAACGAATGAATGAACCATTGCTAGAGCGCCATTTACAAAAGCCAATGGTACTTATTCCTTGTCAGTCATATACGCGGTAGGGAATATAATGAACAATGTCCTTAATCACAAATGAAATAATGGACAAAGAGGCCAATGTGAGCGATTGTTTTTCCAATAAACTTTGTATTATGTTCTATTATATGTTATACACGTGTCACTTGAAACAAATATTTACTTACTTACTTACTTACTTACTTACTTACTGATATTCATATAAGCTTCCACGTGTGAATTGGATATAGTTCTCGGTAAATTTAGACTCGAAGTCAACTTTCTAGAAAGAAAGAACAAAAATGACATGTTATCATACCCATTGACTCATATTATTAGACCTATTGTGGTAAGAAAAACTGAGTTGGGGGACCGAATATTGAATTAAATCGTTCTACACAAGAACGATTTCTTTATAACGAACAATGTAACTAGATTTGTTTTTATGTTTTAGGCGCTGAGCATGTCGTCCACCACCCCGACATGGAACGATACGATGATGCTAGTGTGTACCACCACATCATGGCCGTCAGACAAGCTCTCCGATACGGTGAGATGCCCGAAGAAGCTCTCCAGGAATTGGTCGAGGATTTAATGAACGCGTATGTATTTGTTTTTAAAAGATTGAAACTGTTTATCGAAATGTGTAGTTTAATTAATCAGACTGAAGTAACGACTTAGTATACTCTTTAAGACTAGGTATATGGTGTGCTAGCACTGTTTCACTATTTCAGTGTCAATAGCAATAATGTGGTTTTGGCAAACAATACAGATACAGGTGAGTCAGCTCGTAACCTGAAATCAGCATTTATTGCCCTATAGGTTTCAACATATTCAAAAACTCTTATTTGCTGGAAATAGAAATGACACTACCGGCTGAGAGAATAAGCGGGATAGGGATTAAACTTAACAACCTTTGACATAATTGATTTTTACGTTTTTCGTAACAGTTATAATATCCTTTTGAGATCTAGCTTAGTCATACAAAGTGATATGTTTTTAGCGCACTATTTTCACAGTATACTTCATGTTAATGGTGTATCACTTTCCTCATTTAGAGGTAAAATTGTGACTATGGTCGAATAGTACTCTTAAGATTATTCATATTTATATATTATACTTTGTTTATTTTACAGCCGATTGAAGACCCGTGTTTTGTCCGTTAGAAATATGTTTTTGAGCGACCGTATGGCCGCCATGGAGCGTGATATGGAGATGATGTCCGACGACGTTCCCGAAATGGTCCCCATGAGATCCTTCCCACGAGACCCAATCCGCAGAATGATGAGAACCAGAGTATTATAAATACGAAAATAGCCGAGTGATTTCGAATGGTTCCGAGCGAGATGTCGTAAATTTGAACCGCCATAAGACCGTCTCAAGTGGATAAATACGAGATTTTCTCAAGGATTGCTTAAAATGGGAAAAGAATATAACTTGAATTCCATTTCGTTTCGTTATTGTTTTAAGTAATTTTAATTTATTTATTAGTATTTAGCTTCATAGAGTTAACAGTCACAATTCTGAGCAAGATTATTATTTCCTTTGATGTATTACATATCCAGAGAAACACGCAATTAACAATGCTCTGATGCCAGTTTGTGATTCCAACGTTATCAATCATATGGATGTAGCTAGTCACCTGTTGATGAAACGAAAACATTTTGTTTCTGTTTATTTATGACACAATTATGTTATTCAATTATTGTTTAAGTCTACAATAAGTCTGTGACTTATCTTTTGAATAAATCCTCATTGAATTCCAATTACTGTTTGTTGTAATTCCATTATTGATTCCTTGCACAGGTGCCAGTCTCGTTTAAAATCTAAAAATAGCATTTGACAATATATAGTCAAATGCTATTTTTAGATTTTAAAACGAGATTGGCACCTGTGATTCCTTGGTGCTCGGCCACTATTGTGTCCGACGATTGACAAAATAAATCCAGCTAAGCCTCATTCGTCCTTTGCCGATTGGCTATATGGCTGAGATCAGTGCACACAGAATTGTTTGTGTGGGGTTTTTCAACGCTTTCAACAGCTAAGGTCATATAGAGGCGGACAGAAAAGATGATATTGATTGAGATAAAACAATATATAAGGTATGAAACCAATACCAGGGGCGTAGCTCACTTTAGGCACTGTACTTCATTGTTTGTTTATATGGTTGTACACGCCGCTTTCATTGTTTGTTTATATGGTTGTATACGACGCTTTCATTGTTTGTTTACATGGTTGTACACGCCGCTTTCATTGTTAGTTTATATGGTTGTATACGACGCTTTCATTGTTTGTTTATATGGTTGTACACGACGCTTTCATTGTTTGTTTACATGGTTGTACACGCCGCTTTCATTGTTTGTTTATATGGTTGTATACGACACTTTCATTGTTTGTTTATATGGTTGTACACGCCGCTTTCAACGTTTGTTTATATGGTTGTACACGACGCTTTCATTGTTTGTTTATATGGTTGTACACGACGCTTTCATTGTTTGTTTACATGGTTGTACACGCCGCTTTCAACGTTTGTTTACATAGTTGTATACGCCGCTTTCAACGTTTGTTTACATGGTTGTATACGCCGCTTTCATTGTTTGTTTACATGGTTGTACACGCCGCTTTCAACGTTTGTTTACATGGTTGTATACGACGCTTTCATTGTTTGTTTATATGGTTGTACACGACGCTTTCATTGTTTGTTTACATGGTTGTATACGCCGCTTTCAATGTTTGTTTACATGGTTGTATACGCCGCTTTCATTGTTTGTTTATATGGTTGTACACGCCGCTTTCAACGTTTGTTTATATGGTTGTACACGCCGCTTTCATTGTTTGTTTATATGGTTGTATACGCCGCTTTCAACGTTTGTTTACATGGTTGTATTCGCCGCTTTCATTGTTTGTTTACATGGTTGTATACGCCGCTTTCAATGTTTGTTTACATGGTTGTATACGATGCTTTCATTGTTTGTTTATATGGTTGTACACGACGCTTTCATTGTTTGTTTATATGGTTGTACACGCCGCTTTCAACGTTTGTTTACATGGTTGTATACGATGCTTTCATTGTTTGTTTATATGGTTGTATACGACGCTTTCATTGTTTGTTTATATGGTTGTACACGACGCTTTCATTGTTTGTTTACATGGTTGTACACGCCGCTTTCAACGTTTGTTTACATAGTTGTATACGCCGCTTTCAACGTTTGTTTACATGGTTGTATACGCCGCTTTCATTGTTTGTTTACATGGTTGTACACGCCGCTTTCAACGTTTGTTTACATGGTTGTATACGCCGCTTTCATTGTTTGTTTATATGGTTGTACACGACGCTTTCATTGTTTCTTTACATGGTTGTACACGCCGCTTTCAACGTTTGTTTACATAGTTGCATACGCCGCTATCAACGTTTGTTTATATGGTTGTATACGCCGCTTTCAACGTTTGTTTACATGGTTGTATACGTCGCTTTCAACGTTTGTTTACATGGTTGTACACACCGCTTTCAACGTTTGTTTACATGGTTGTACACGCCGCTTTCAACGTTTGTTTTCATGGTTGTATACGCCGCTTTCAACGTTTGTTTATATGGTTGTATACGCCGCTTTCAACGTTTGTTTATATGGTTGTACACGCCGCTTTCATTGTTTGTTTACATGGTTGTACACGACGCTTTCATTGTTTGTTTATATGGTTGTACACGCCGCTTTCATTGTTTGTTTATATGGTTGTACAGGCCGCTTTCATTGTTTGTTTATATGGTTGTACACGCCGCTTTCATTGTTTGTTTATATGGTTTTACACGCCGCTTTCATTGTTTGTTTACATGGTTGTACACGCCGCTTTCATTGTTTGTTCATATGGTTGTACACGCCGCTTTCATTGTTTGTTTATATGGTTGTACACGCCGCTTTCGTTGTGTGTTTATATGGTTGTACACGCCTTTCATTGTTTGTTTATATGGTTGTACACGCCGCTTTCATTGTTTGTTTATATGGTTGTACACGCCGCTTTCATTGTTTGTTTACATGGTTGTATACGCCGCTTTCAACGTTTGTTTACATGGTTGTACACGTCGCTTTCAACGTTTGTTTACATGGTTGTACACGCCGCTTTCATTGTTTGTTGATATGGTTGTACACGCCGCTTTCATTGTTTGTTTATATGGTTGTATACGACGCTTTCATTTTTTGTTTACATGGTTGTACACTCCGCTTTCAACGTTTGTTTACATGGTTGTACACGCCGCTTTCATTGTTTGTTTATATGGTTGTACACGCCGCTTTCATTGTTTGTTTATATGGTTGTACACGCCGCTTTCATTGTTTGTTTATATGGTTGTAAACGCCGCTTTCATTGTTTGTTTATATGTTTGTACACGCCGCTTTCATTGTTTGTTTATATGGTTGTATACGAAACTTTCATTGTTTGTTTATATGGTTGTACACGCCGCTTTCATTGTAAAAAAGCGTCTAACAACCCCGATTATTCACTCGGAATACCTTGTTGTTCTTTGTAAGGCATTTTGACAACTTTAAGTTGTACCTTATCTCTGTGTTTATATGTCTCTGCAATAAATAATAAACATTCTAACATTTATTCGAAAAGACCGCTAGTAGTTCTACTTTTCTCGCGATGTCTAAGATAATATTAAATAAATGGTGTAGGTAGGTTAATTGATTGATTGTTTCTTTACGCCGCTTTCAACAACAATTCAGTTATATCACGGTATTTTCTGGGTATCTTACCAATACTACCGGTCCATTTATCCTGACACCAGCCTGTCAGTAGTAATGTTAACCCAGCAACCAAGAGCACCAAGGAGGACAGCAGATGTAGCTTTTAATTGTCTTAACAGCCATGGTCGAGTGATACTCGTTGGGAAATGTGTTCGTTCCGTCATTGTAGAGCACCCTTCAGCAAGAAACATTTTCAAGCCCAGTTTTGGTTTGACACCTCAGGATTGTCATACGTGTTCTGTCGCCGAAATATAACTGAACAACTGTCGAAAACGCCGCTAGGCCCTTATTTAAACAAACTGAAAGCGTCAGTATCGTATGACAAGTATTCTGCTGAATTCCTCCATATCTATGATAGCTAAGAAATATTCTTTACTTATCTTATTGAATGAATAATAGTTAAAATGTAGAAAAAGATTAGATTGCATGAAAATGCAGGCTGATTTTGGTCTAAATTGTTCGTAAATGTTGTTTAAAAGCCGTCATGTAAAGCATGATGAACAATTGAGCAGAGCGAAACCCAATTGTACGGCCTTTACGACCAGTGTAGTGTAGATCCAGATCCAGATCAGCTAGTTCATCTGCGTAGTCTGATCTGGCTCTACACTGTTCTCCAATTAGTGACAGAAGGTTAAACAAACTTCTCTTAATCAGTATCCTGTTTTTTCCCTCAGATGCTTTAATCACATAACGGTTGGTTTTTACAAAAGCCTATTAGGACCATCTGAGAAAAAAAATATATTGTAAAGTCGTAATAACGCGAACAAAGGCGAAGTAACGCGAAACAAGGCGAAGTAACGTGAAACAAGGCATAATAACGCAAAGTAAAGGCGTAATAATGCGAAGTAAGGCGTAGTAACGCGAATAAAGGCATTATAACGCGAAAGAAAGGCGTAATAACGCGAAAATAAAGGCGTATTAACGCTAATAAAAAGCGTTATAACGCGAAATAAAGGCGTAATAACGCGAAAATAAACGCGTAATAACGCGTAATAACGCTAAACAAAGGCGTATTAATGCTAATAAGAGGCGTTATAACGCGGGAAAAGGGCGTAATCGTAGATCAGCTAATGAAAAAACATTGCGCATTGGTTGATCTGGGTCGTATATAGTAGCTCAGCCAATGAAAACACATGGCGTATTAGCTGAGTTGGGTCGAAAATCGTAGCTCAACCACTCAAAACACATAGCGAATTGGTTGGTCAGGGTTGTAGGTCAGCTACTCAAATCACATAGCGGATTGGCTGATCTGGCTCGTAGATCTGAGCTCAGCCAATGAAAAAACATACTTAGTTGGTTGAACTGGGTCGTAGATCGTAGCTAAGTCAATGAAAAAACATAGCGAATTGGTTGATCTGGGTCGTAGATCGTAGCTGAACCACTCAAAAGACATAGCGAGTTGGTTGATCTGGGTCGTAAATCGTAGCTCAGCCAATGAAAAAACATAGCGAATTGGTTGATCTGGGTCGTAGATCCATGGTTGAAAAAGAGTCTTCAAAGCAATAATCGGTTTATATATATATAGCTAAAAAGGCGTTATTACGACTTTATTTCGCATTATTACGCCTTTTTTTTCCGCGTTATAACGCCCTTTTTCCCGCGTTATTACTACTTTATTTTCGCGTTACTACGCCTTTCTTTCGCGTTATTACGCCTTTCTTTCGCGTTATTACGCCTTTCTTTCGCGTTATTACGCCTTTCTTTCGCGTTATTACGCGTTTATATACGCGTTATTACGCCTTTATTTCGCGTTATAACGCTTTTTATTAGCGTTAATACGCATTTACTTTGCGTTATTATGCCTTGTTTCGCGTTACTTCGCCTTGTTTCGCGATATTTCGCCTTTTTTCGTATTATAACGCCTTTTCTTTTGCGTTATTACGAGTTTACGATATATTTTTTTCTCAGATGGTCCTAATAGGCTTTCGTAGGTTTTCATGGAGCATCGTTCAAATATGTTCCCTTTCCCTCACATAACAAAATTGAAGCAAACTACCCGAAAATATCTACAAAAATATAAGAAGAATATCTGTAAAAGAAATTACAAGTAGTAAATACAGATGAAAAATTATGACATAACGAGAAATTGCTCATTATGATTACATTGTTATCCTGCTGTTTAACACAAACGTCTCTTCAAGATATAGAGAAGCACTTATCTTCGTAAAGTTTCACCTTGTCCCACTGTTTCATCTTACCGTAACACATCATTAATAATTTGAACAATCTAACACTTGACTTCTTGCGCAACGTTCGGTTAACTTCTAAAGCCGTATTAATCCGCCATGCTGCTTTCGAGTATAAAGTGTTTGTTATCAGCCAGTTGGCTTCATATTCCAGAATAGTGGCACTCTTTATTGTTTCTGATTGGAAATGCTTTGTTTTATCCATCGAATAAGGTTTTTTGATAAAAACTGAATGTTTACCAAAAGTAAAACCGTTTTCATAACCAAGTTGTTTCTATGGAATTTCTTGCTCATTTCCTGTGATAATATAATTGAGATTTCTGTCATGTTTCATAGAATTGGTATTCATGGTGAACTTGAACGAGAACTGGTATATCGTGTTCTAAAACAGCAAATCCACTAATATCATAAACGCTCGCATTCACCATCACCCCTGTGACGTCATTTTGCTGACGTATCAAGTTCAAACAAGAGTTTAAATCACGTGATAGTTCAGCGTCCTTGTAAGACCAATCAGAAGCCGTGTTGTTTTCAAAGAACGGAAAGTTTTGATATGAATTTATTGCACATAGAAATAAAAATTTGAATATCGACGACTTCAGATGGGAACGTTTTAGTCCTTTACTTTGTAGATATATTGTTATTATTGTTATATAATGGATAGTTAATACAACAATAATAGCTTGTAGAATGAACGAATTATTAATAAACCGTGGCTCCTTGTGACCAACCACACTGTATATAAACAACAGTATCATATGTGACACTACTACTGTATAGAAAGGTATGTTGTTTAAAGTATGTAATACTTAAACAGACGGTATTACCACCAAACGATTAAACTAGATATATTCAGTACCAGACTGATTCTATCCTCCCAAAATATATCAGAAACGCCATTCGAATTTTCTGTACTAAAGATGGAACTTGCCTTGTGAGATAAAACATGAAAAGTGAGCCATTGCACTGGGGAAAATATAAAGAAACCATAGCGACAAAAGTCGTCTACTATACAAATTAATACTGAAGAAATACCGCCAGGAAACACTGTAACCACGATTTTTAATTTACTTGTCCTTGCTGTCTTCATCATGTAAATCAATGGAAAATAAGTAAAGACAAAAAACAGTGACACACCAGGCCGTGTGTAGCACGTAAATCCAACGATGAGTCAACCGATACAGGGCTTCAAACACAAACCCGCTGAAATGGACGGTCTTTGTTCATCTGGAGTTGGTTCTATCGCGTCACTTGTTGCTTTCTGTTCGACATGTTTATTCTTTCTTGAATTTGGTGATAACTGATGTTTCTTTTCATCACTCACAACTAACCCGGTTCCATTCTCATCTATTCCATGGTTTCTATCTTTCAAAGCACCCGGTGTCATTTGTTTAATGTTAATTCTATTTCCGTTCAAGTCGGAAGATCATTTACTCATATATACACTTTCTGACAATTCTGCAGCAGACGACTTTTGTAAACATTGTGAATAAAGTAGAAATTACTCAAAACAAGCGATTTCTCCTTTTGTCACAATGTTTTCAACTCTTTTCAGTGATACAATCTATATTTATAGAGCTTTGTGTTTTCCTAGATTCTTTTAAAGTCGTCTGCTGCAGACTTGTTGTA
The DNA here is from genome assembly GCA_031761405.1 of Serripes groenlandicus. Taxonomy (NCBI): domain Eukaryota; kingdom Metazoa; phylum Mollusca; class Bivalvia; order Cardiida; family Cardiidae; genus Serripes; species Serripes groenlandicus. Next base: position 65,442,969 of record JASEVX010000003.1, read on the forward strand.
TGTTGGAAAGGGTTAAGGTACGTTTCGGGAGACGTGGCCAAAAAGCTTTGACAGGTTGCGGAAGTATGTTTGACAGATGGGCGGATCCCTGATCAGGGTATATAAGGTTGGCTGTAGGAATCGATGTAGCATACTTCAAACTGGACTTAGGGACTAACAAGGTATGGATGAGTTTCAGTGATTTATTGTTGATATTTTGGATTTATTACAATTAGTTTTCTTCGAAACACATTACATTACATAAACATTTACAATGATAATTAAAAACAATGTATATTAATAGGATAACGTAACATATTTGAAGTAACTAGCATCGTAAAAGAAACAATGCCGAACGCATAAAATATAAATGTGCATACAATTAAAAATATTTAGCACGAATAAACGAAAAGTGACAATTTATTGCCACATTAAAGTTGTTGTATTTTATTTCGCTTTTTGTTCGATTAAGATGCTGAGCCACATCTTGTTTAAATTTAAGCCATTGCAACACGTCTTATGCAATCTCTAGCATCAACGACACGCAATTTGCGGTCTTAAGGCACCTGCGCGTATTGAAAACTCGGGCAAGCCTGTGCACCAGCACAGTCTCACCGGAGTATTCACCATTCGTGTATTCGTATATGCACATTTAGCTTTAAATGATGTCATAGTGGAGTATTCACCATTAGTGTATTCGTATATGCACATTTAATTTTAAATGATGTCATAGCGGAGTGTTTACCATTAGTGTATTCGTATATGCACATTTAGCTTTAAATGATGTCACAGCGGAGTATTCGCCATTCGTGTATTCGTATATGCACATTTAGCTTTAAATGATGTCATAGCGGAGTGTCATTAAGACCTCAGCAAATCGCTCATATTAACATTGATTTCTCCAATGTTAGCATAAGTATTTTTTCTTTTTATTCTACAGAAATGAAACTAGCAATCATAATACTGGGTGCCATCCTGGCTACCACCCTCGCCAAACACAATGGTAAGTAACTACTTTATTATACTGTAGGAGCGGTGTTCTAGGAACACCAAACTTAGAATATTTATTATATCTGTGAACTAATATTTTTCTTTAAACATTCTATGACTTACTGGTGAACAATATAGAGCCGGATTAGACTTCTCGGATGCAAACGATTGTTATAAAATTCCGACAGACATACTAGTATTGGATTTGGTCTGGAAAGCCAGCCTTAAAGCATTTGTAATCAGTGAAGAACCGGATCAACTTGCGCCTCCACGCTGTTTCAAATGGATTTTCACTTTTCGATCAATTAGTCAAAGACTGTCGCATGATGTCTCAGACAGATGGAATGTTGTCCATTCAGACCAGCTAAAATTGATGCATTTGCAGCAGATGACGTTTGAAAACGATATGTCAAATGGAGAATTGCTCATCTTTTTGCTTGGATACTTCCAAAGTCGTCTGCTGCAGGTTTGTTGTATGTGGGAAAAGGATAAATATGATAAGTTGGTTTTCGTGAAGCTATTATCATACATTGATTGTCAAGTTATGCAACTGAGTATTTTTAATTCAATTTAATAATTTGATATATGGCCAGCGCGGCCTCTAAACATGATATACGCCCGACAAAGAGTAACTTCATTGTGTAGGTTATTTGAAAATAAATCGTAGAGCTTTGCTAGATCTCTTTATTATCCTGACTTTCAGAAATATCTAGTTAAAAGCCGAATTGAACATATTCAGTTCTGAAATATTAATAGACTTGTCTTGCTTTTCAGGAATTCAATTAAATGACAATTATCACGTACAAAATATGTTAAGAAGATTTTCAAGCTGGACAGTTTAGGCTAAAAATAAATATATATTTAATTATTTCTCGTGCGTAACACTAGAGTCATACATTCAATATTATCCCAAGCATCGGGATATGCTTGTTTGTCAAAGGAAGACAACAAAATTATACACTTTGATACGTACGTCCTTTCCTACATATGTAACATCTACAGCAGACATCTTTAAAAACATACTGGCAAAATGTGAAAACTCTGCATAAATAAAATTTTAATTACTAAATAAACAATTTCTTCTTTCTCTACATTGTTTTTAAAAGATTGCTGCAGAGGCGTCAGAACGAGTCTGTATGTAAGAAAGGCTTAAATGGAAAACTCGGACTGTATTGATAGAGTTATTCTCTAATGGATATGATTATTTAATGATAACTTCATAAGTCGTAAATAAATCCACCCTGAAGAATATGACTGACAACCATGTGATACACACATATACACCGCAAGTCGTCGGTTACTTCCGGGTGTTTGATTGACGTTAAGTTCTGTGTTGATGCTTCTCTCCGCCATACTGTATTCATACACTTTTGTCTACAGCGTATGCGCATGTATATATATAGCTATAGCTATTTGGAAAAAGGTCAAACTTAAGATCTCATTAGATGTTAATTTCGAAGTTATGTACATGTATGTTATTATATGAATCCTAGATCTATATCGATCCTAGGGCCAAGCCTTGATATAGAACCTAAACTTGAGGAATATTCTTAATTTCAAAGTATTAACCTATCTGAATTGCTTAACAGTTATGATTCAGCCAATCGGAAATGTATATACTTTGTGAATTTAGAATTACGATAAAATTGCAAACTTGCATCTATAGATGCATAATGGCGAAAAACATTTTAAAAGGAAATAACTCTCGAGAAATACATGCAATAAGTTGTGAAGCAGTAGAAACTATTCTGGGAAGTTAAAAAATGCTCTATGTGAACAATTCATCGTTTTCCAAAACGTCTGCTGCACGGCGTGTTATGTCGTCTGTATCGGGGGCATTTCAAACAGGCATAGAGGCAGACATCTTGTAAGAAAATGTGTATCTAATTAAAGATGCACAATTTGAATTGAGCAAAGATAGTGCTTGAAGAAGTTGTTCCTGTTAATGGAATCACGTTGATCTTGATACAACTTACTGTTTCGCTTGACTTTATCTGATTTTCTCGACCGACTAGTGTCGCGCACCATCTCTAGGCAGTTTAAAGTCACGTGATTACGGCGGTGCTCTGATTGGTTCCCAGCGATCGAATCGAAATCCTGAGATTGAGATGGCTTTATGTCTACTACTACGTCACTCATCTAGGAGCTTCGATTGGAAGTAACGAGCAAAAACCACCTCTTTATAAAACAAAAGATTTGGTCACAAATAAGCATTTCTAAAAGAAAATATATGACTTTCAATTTCTTCAAACGAATTAGAACTCAGAATTGGTATCATTTGCTTTCAATGGTCTGGTTAGAGAAAAGACAAACTGTCCCAAGCGACCAATCGGTGGGATTAAAATAATTAACTGTATGATATAGATAAACGTAAGATCATTTATTTTCGACTAGAGCTATGCTTTACACTGCAGGGTTCGCAGGCTTGATTTAATTTAAAATAAATCGACAGCACCAATATGATATTGAAAATGACATTCAATAAATAATTGACGAACAAATTAAGATTGCTCAAATGTCAGTATCTGATTAGTGTCTTAAACCCAAGAATTAAGGTAAAAAAACAAATACTATGAAAAAGTTAAAATGTCATATATGAATCAAAGATAGGGCGTATTTTAAGAATTTCAAAAAGGTTTATTACTCATGTTAATGAAACTGTCGCATGATGAATCTATAACAAGAAACACAACATAGAAATGTATAATCTGACCTTGTTATGAATTCATCCTGCAATAGTTGAATTTACGCGAGCAATATAACTTAAAACATTTATAACGCATTGGCAGTCACTGAACTTAAAGTTTTTTGAAATACAGCGGTACGCATCGAGGAGAACGTATTTTTGGTAACCGAACTATAACCGCTTTCACAGGTTTTCTTTTGTAAGTTAATCGTGCAACCATTTCATCGATGAAGACGAAATTTGAAAATATTGCGGAAAATGAGAACATTCTATAAACGAGAAATTTCTCAATTTTCTATTACTTTTTCATTTCTGTTTGGAATTTGAAATTCTATCACTTGGTAATTTAAAAGCGGACGGCAACACAATACCATAACAGGAAAACGGTTTATTATAGTGATGTACAATATTGTTGTTGTGGTTTTCAGGGGACGGATCAGCCCAACCACAAGGGAACCCAATGGGAAACATCGGAGATTTACTGAAAAACGTCGACATGGGACAAATGGCGGACATGCTCAAGGGTAAGTAGTAAAGTCCGCAATTTTCTGTGCTTCCTTTGCTCGTACGGAAACGTCACTGACTGTCGATCCACGAGTTCCTGTCTGACCAAAATCATGTTCTGCAACAGTCTCCATGGAGATCAGACTGCACAAACACGAAGCTTGATCTGCATCTTCGGTGGACGTAAAAGCCTCATTTGGGGTTTTACACGAGCACAGCACATTTATAGCTTAGACGCAATGTTACGGCTAAGAGTTTCTTGGTACGCTAACTGAATTTTACTTTCGGACCAGAAAGCCGTAACCCTTTCGCTGCCCAGGGCGATTAAAGGCTTTTGCAAATAATGCAGATTCAGGTGAGACGGCTAATAACGACCTGTCACTCCTGTAATCTGCATTGCAGAGGCGTCATCAAGCGTCTATATGAGGGAAAGGATTAAGTTAGATATCATCAATAATTCTTTGTTCGGAATAAACATTTATATCTAATCCATTCGAAATTCAAATTTGAATTATACAGTCGAACCTGTGTTTAATGACCACCCGTGGGAAGAGAACGATCTGGTGTTTGTTCACAGGTGGTCTTTAATTACAAGGTCATTTATGCAGAAAATGAGTAATTGTGAAATAAAAACTGTGGTAGCCATAGACAGGGAATTACTAAACAAAGGTGGTCTTTCTGACAGGTTTAACTGTAAATATCATTTTATTTTAACAGGAGTTGACGTCAACGCAATGATGAAAAACATTGACCCATCCACCATCAGCGGTCTTATGCAAAACATGGACATGGGCTCGATGGGCGATATCATGAAAAACATGGACATTGGTGCTATGATGAAGGATGTCGACATTAGCGGCCTCATGAAGAACATGGACATGGGCGCTATGGGAGATATCATGAAGAACGTCGATGTCGGTGGTATGATGAAAAATATGGATATGGGTGCCATGGGAGATATCATGAAGAACTTCGATGTCGGTGGTATGATAAAAAATATGGATATGGGCGCTATGGGAGATATCATGAAGAAAGTCGATGTCGGAGGTATGATGAAAAATATGGATATGGGCGCTATGGGAGATATCATCAAGAACGTCGATGTCGGTGGTATGATGAAAAATATGGATATGGGTGCTATCTCAGGTATGCAGTCTCGCTACGTATTGAACGACTCTATGGGTTCACTAATTAAAGCTTGATAAGTGTGAATAATTCTAGAGCAGACACGCTCGACGAAAATTTTATTCTGTCATTTGCATCCATCTTTATTAGTAAAATGCATTAGCACTGTTACAGAAATGTGTCTTTGTCTTGGTCTTGTTATACAAATAAAATAACTTTTCTCAATCAATAAAACATACTCTTCTGTAATAGACATCCAGAAGTAAATCTTCCTACAAAACAATGGTAACAGTTTATGATTTTAAAAACTCGTTTTTAAGTAACTCTTTCCCTCATATAGACGCTTTCTGACGCCTCTGCATCAGACGGCTTTTTGAAAACATAGTGACAAAAGAAGAAACTGCTCAAAACGACCAATTTCTCCTTTTGCCACAATGTCTTCCACTTTAGTCATAGGTTATCCATTAAACTATAGAAATCTTCCATTTTTTGACAAAATGTTTTCGAAGTCGTCTGCGGCAGAATTGTCGTATGAAGGAAAGGGTTAAACTTTATGATATCCTTGCAATTTAAACTAGATCTCCTTATTTGATTGACAGGTATGATGAAGAACGTCGATCTTGGTTCCATCATGAATATGGCCAAGGAAATCCCCGCCATGATGGCAGCAAAACTCCCAAGCTTCGATGCCATCAAATCTGTGTTCGGAATCCCCGAAGACGCTTCCACAGAAGACATTAAAAGCATGATCCTCGAGAGATTGAACACTGCCGGTGTACCATGTAAGTATCAAATGATATTCAATACGTGAAAAACATACCAGTGTAGATCCAGAACGGATAATCTGATCGGAGTATGCACTGTTCGACATTTAAGTTAATTTGTTGCTAATTTGTTTTCCTCCTGATTTGTAATTTCATATATTGACAAACTAATCTCAAGTTTCATTTGCTTAAGATTCGTTAAGACGCTTCTGCAAATTGAAAATGTTGTGACCAAAGGAGAAATTGCTCATGATGAGCAATTTGTTCTTTTGACCTAATGTTTTAAATAAACTTTTATTCATAAAGATTTTCAATATGTTTTCATAGATGTTTTCTTCAGATTTGTTATACAGTAAATTGTTACGTAACACTTGAGTCTTTTTCTTCAACTTTACAGTGGACAGCCCCGTAAAACTGTTGGAATACGTCCAAGAAATGATAAAGATGCTCCCACTGCCCGCCGGTATGGACCCCACCGATATGTTGAACATCGTCCACGGACAAATGGAAGCCATGGGAATCCCAGGTTAGTGATTGAGTCCAACATTTGCATTTGGAAGAGTTCATATCCAATTTTAGCAATATCTCGATATAATTGTTGAGTTAGGCAGACAAAGAGCACTGCGCGGGATGAGACCGCACAGGTGCGCCCGCTGGACTGGTATCTATACTGGTGTTACAGACTTCGCACACTCCGTTAACCCATTCCCACATACAGACGCTTTTTGACGCCTCGGCAGCAGGCGACTATTGAAATCATTGTGGCTTAAAGAGAAATTGCTCATGACGAGCAATTCCTCCATTTGCCACAATGATTTTAACTCTATTCAATAATCATACTATCATTTATAGAGATTTTCTATATTTTGGATTTGATAATTTCAAAGTCGTCTGCTGCAGATTTATTATATGTGGGAAAGGGTTTATTTAATATTTGGTAATCTATAAACATAGCTAAGGGTACGGAGTTAAAATATCATTGGAAAATGTGTTAATACTCAACCTAAGCCAATTCTCCATTTCACAATGTTTAACAAATGTCGTCTTTAGATGCGTTAAAATCGTTTACACAGGGGAAATATTTATGATCGAATGTTCATTCGAATAGTCAAGAAAAAGTTTGATTATGACTGGTCATGCAATTATGCTCTGCTATAAAACATGCACAAAGGAAATGCATTTTGTATCGTGAAAATGCTCTTACAATACTTTGGAAATCGGGCGGTGTAAAAATCCATGCAAACATTAATTTCCTCATGATAGAAATATTTAGATCTGAGATTATCACGTGACATATGTTTTGTATCATTACAGAAGATTCGTCAAAGCTGCAGGAATTCGTCTTCGAGAAGATCGGACTCAGTGATATTAAAGATATTGAAGAACTCAGTAAGTTTACTTTATTGTAAACAGGACATTGTAAATGGTACCATAATAAATGAAAATACCTGGCATGATCCAACAATGGCGACTAAATTGCTATCCTTCCCTTATGTATAGCTATTGCATATGTAGTAAATTAGTGAATCAAATGCCATGCATAACAATTAACATACGAATACTGTACAGCTATTCTTAGTGAATTTAAAACATTAATTTACTGGTTTGTTGAACCTTTAAGATGGAATTGCAGTATAATCATTGTATACAACCATAACTAGCTAAAGGCAACGATATGTTGTTATGTAAGCTCGAAATACACTTCAACCAATTGATACGACCGTATTAAGTTTAAAATACACTTTAATGATTTGATATGACCATACCAAGCTCGAAATACACTTTAACCATTTAATACGACCATATCAAGCTCGATATACACTTTAATCATTTAATACGTCCATATCAAGCTTAACACTCAAAACGGTTTATTGTTCGATTACAACAGGAGACCCCGCTGTTCTTGCCAAGATTATGCAGAAGAAAGCCTTCGCTGCCCTGGGTATCGACGAGAATGCCGATCCAACTGAGGTCAAGGACAGAATCAAGAAACAACTCATCAAAGAGGCTGAGAAACTCGGAGCTTCTCTCCCTGATGGTATGTGACTGGTTTACATTTAGACATAATCAACCGTCACAGACAGTTCCTTAGTTCTGCATGTTCTTGTGACATGGCTGAATCGTTTGATATCACCCTTCTCGTGATATTTAGTGGCGTTCCATCTTAAGAAACAATCACACCATCTAGTATAAACTTGTCTTGTAAATAATGGACATAACACACAAGATTAGCGAATATTCTCTACTTAAGGTGTTTTTAACCTTTTCCCGCATGAAGAAACTTTTCGACGCATATGTAGCAGACGTATTATAGAAATTGTGTAACAAAGGAAGATATTGATCAATATGAGACATTTCTTCTTTTGACACAAGTTGTCCAATGCAATGATTCAACTTTCATACAGAGTATACAGAGTTTCCAATTGTTTTCATATCTTGGGAAGGGTTTAACTGTATAAACTGCACAGTTACTGTATCTTGAATTGTTGGAAGTAGACATTTACCCATTCCCTCATATAGACGTTTTCTTTGTAGCAGACGACTTTTGAAAAAATTGTGACAAATTGAGAAATGGCTCTAAAAGAGCACATGTTTATTTTGCCACAATGTGTTAAATTCTATTCAATAATTAAAGTTTCATTATAAAGACATTTTTCCATATTTTTGCCAAGATGATTTCAAAGTCGTCTGCTGTAGAGTTGTTGTACGTGGGAAAGTGTTAATTTCAAGTAGTGATAATTGTTCAACTTCAAAAGGGTAAGTTAACAATGTGATGTCAAAGTAATCTGCTTTCTCCTGACCTACACCAGAAATAATAAGATCAACCGATCCATAAACACCAAAATCGCTTATTGTTTTAGATTTTACAAAGGAAGCTGTAATGAAAGAGATGGACAAACTTTTGACCAAGGAACTGAACGAGGTTCTGGGAACTGATGCTAAATCCATTGTACCAAAGGAACTCCACGGTGCCGTACAGAATAAATTGATGGGCATGGGATTCCCAGTTCGTAAGTACATTTTGTTTATCCACCATTAAAGTTTAATACATCTGTAGGTGTTACCTAGTTTCGAAGAAACCGTTTAAGAAAGAAACGTGGACGGCATATTAAGACAAAATATATCGATTTTAAAAAAGATTGACAAGACGGTGATAGTGTTCAATGTGTGTGTTGCATGACTGTGTAAAGTAGAACACGTTCGTATACGAGAAAATATCAACGGATGAATGAGCTTACGTTTTATGTAATTTATGAATTATTAGTTTAGTGTAAAACCTATTTTTTCCCCATAAATATACATATTCTATGACATATAAAACATATCAATACATGTGAATTGAATTGAAAGCTTAAAGCTTATGGTAATTCTCTGATTATTATCATCATTATCATTATTATTATTATTATTACATATATTGTGTTCATCATCACGATTACATTCACCAGCGGCAGCATTGTTATCATTAGTATTCATAATGTTAATATTGATATATTAATCATTTTATTAATTGGTCTATTTATCTATATTTCAGATAATTTCGATTCTCTCAAGAAACACGTTATTGATATGGCCATGAAACACGTCATGAACAAAGGTAAATGGAGATCAAAACATACAGAGCTTTAAGTCATTGACTTTGTCAATAACCAAAGTGTATTAATTAACGTGTAATTCTTGTCATGTACTGTTTACATACGGGTTCTTCGAGGTTTCTTTGGTAAATTAGTTTTAAGATCAGTTCTTAAAAGTTGCGTTGGTGGAAACATACCAGTAGTTACATTGTTCAGTAGAAATAGCTGTTAAATTGTAGCTAACATTTTTTTCTACTATGGATAACTTCATCTTCATCTTCATCTAATTCATCGTCTACTTTTATCTTTAACATCTCGTCAGATTGTTTTCGATTAATTTGGCTAAAGTAGTACAAGTTACACCCTGGAACTTATTACAAACGAGACTGGGCAAATGCCAAAATCTCAAACTCGATAAAAATGAATGCCTGTAATTTACTAAAGAATGTTCATTAGAAAAAAAAGAAGCTCGATTTCATATCTCGATATAATAAATGCCTGTAACTTAGTAAAAAATGTTCATTAGAAAAGAAGCTCGGTTTCATATCTCGATATGATAAATGTCTGTAACTCACTTAAGAATGTTCATTAGAAAACAAGTATTAAAGTAACCAGGAAAATAAGATCGCATTTGTTATGATAAATATCAAGTGTTTCGGAAAGTATACCGAGAATTTAGGTTTCATTTATGAAGGTTCAATACATATCAAGTTCATTCATGCACCACAAATGAATATACACCGTATTTCTTTTTTTGAAACAATGGCATTTAAACCCCTTTACCCAGACCTGTGATAAAACAGTTAATATGACTATTTATATCCAAAGAACACTTCATTTAACGACCGTTAATTCATCTTGTCTTGAGTGGTTGCTTGATTCAAACCGAAGTAAGAACAATGAAGAAATAGAAGATGGATCTAACTTGTCTTGTTGCAAAGCAACTCTTACAATTGACATAGGCGATGTGTTTGCTCAATGTACGATACATAAAGACCCTATTTCTTTTCCCGTGTGAATTTGATAACATTTAATTTTATTAGATCTATATATTGTCATTTAACATAACTAAAGTGGTAATGTTCCCACATAAAACAAACTTGCAGCAACACGACTTTGACAACATATAGACTTATGGAACAACTTCTAAACATGAATACATGATACTTAAATAGAGTTGAATTTGTTTTGACAAAGGGAGCCACTGTTCACCATGTGCAGTTTCTACTTTTGCCGCCGTGTTTTCTAAAGCCGTCTGTTTCAGATAACAAAAACATGGGAAAAGTTGAGTTATACGTGTAAATTGATATGTCATAGTGAACCTTCCTGCAGCATAATCTCGTCCGATATGCGTAGTAAGAAAGTACGCAGAAGTCTAATTAAGCTAGACATTTATATATGATATTTCAGTATATGCGGTAGAGCGTCCGCCTCAGGTTGCATCCCTGGTCAGGTAATACCAAATACTTAAAACATGGTAGTAATGGCTGCCCTCCTTTGACTTAAGAAGGTTAGCATAACGACTGACTGGTCTCAGTATAAATGGACCAGTAGTATTGGCAACGTACCGAGGAAACGCCGTGATATAACTGGACAATTGTTGAAATCGGCCTTAAACACCAAACAATCAATAAAATAAAATCACTATGAATGGAATGTTTTTATTAACCCTTTCCCACAAACAACTAATCTGCAGCAGACGACATTGAAATAATCTGTGGGGAAATATTGAAAATCTCTATATTTACATTTTTTAAAAGTATACATGTAGTTTTAGAATAGGGGTTGAACATATTATTAAACAGTTGTATTCAAAAGTATCTGCTGTAGAAAGTGTAAATAGTGCATAGAGTTGAAAATATTGTGACAAAAGGAGTAATTTCTCCTTTTGTCACATTGTTTTCAAAAGTCGTCAAAATGCGTCTGCATGTTGTAAAGCGTTAATACGACCCCTGTGATTATGTGATTACACGCCCCAGATAACACCAATAACACACTGATGAATACTACCTCACTTCGATTAACCCAATCTCACATACAGCCGCTTTCTGACGACACTGCAGCAGACGACTTTTGAAAACAACGTGACAAAAGGAGAATTTCAAAGGCGTCTGCTACAGTTTTGTTGTATATGGGAAAGGGTAAATAATGTGTGCGACTGATTATACCTCTCTTGATGGCGGTATTCGAAAACATTAGGGAAAGAGGTGAAATTGCTAAAGAGATTCAGTATCACCACATGCGTCTAAGTTTTCATTTCAGCAAAATGGGGGGGGGGGGGGGGGGGGGGTTGGGGGGTATTATTATATGGTATTATATCGAAATACATTTATTATTATGTTATGTGAACCTTGTTATCTTTAGCATATGACATTATAATATCATGAGAAACGTTTTTTTCACAAATACAATCTCTGAGGCCCTTGATTTCACCTGTACGTAAGATGTTTACGATGTATGAACTTCGCAGTGAAACCAAACCTATGACATTATTTTATTCAGGTTGTAAATAATTGTATGCCCCTTTTCTCACACAGCTATCCCAATTGTGATGAACTTCTTCATGCCCAAACCACGCCAACAAATGCCACCACAGATGCCACCACAAATGCCACCACAGACGTTCCAGATGCCACCTCAGATGATGCCACAGATGCCACCAGTTGTTCGTAAGTATACATATCATTATATAAGTTCTTCTCCCGCTAAGAAAGCATCAGATATCTTTAGGAATTCAAACTTTTACTCTGAGTTTGTCATCATTTGTTCAGAATTTTATAATTCAAACAGTTCTCTTTGTCTAAAAGAGAGCATAAAGCAGAGACGTTTAACTTTTTACATTTTTAATAAAAGATTAAATTATTCATGTTTTAATCATACCATTGAATTTACGGAAGTCGCCTTTTTGAAAGCCATGTATTATTCGAAGTAAATTTATTGTTTCCTAATTAATGATAACTAGTATAGAATACATCATTCTAATTAACAGCCATCAACCTTGATATTGAAATTAACGTTGAACAGCCACCAAGGATGCAAATGCCAAGGATGCAAATGCCAAGATATCTCCAAGGTAAGTAACTTCTACGCCTCTCATAAACAGAGTTACCATTCGTTGATCCCTCATTTAACGAATGAATGAACCAATGCTAGAGCGCCATTTACAAAAGCCAACGGTACTTATTCCTTGTCATCCATATACGCGGTAGGGAGTATAATGACCTATGTCCTTAATCACAAATGAAATAATGGACAAAGCATGTGAGCGAGTGCTTTTCCAACAAACTTTGTATTTTGTTCCATTATATGTTATACACTCGCACTTTAAACAAATATTTACTTACTTACTAACTTACTTACTGATATTCATATAAGCTTCCACGTGTGAATTGGATATAGTTCTCGGTACATTTAGACTCGAAGTCAACATTCTAGGAAGAAAGAACAAAAATGACATGTTATCAGACCCAATGACCCATGTTATTAGACCTATTTTGGTAAAAAAATACTGAGTTGGGGGATCGAATATTGAATAAAATCGTTCTACACAAGGACGATTTCTTTATTACGAACAATGTAACTAGATTTGTTTTTATGTTTTAGGCGCTGAGCATGTCGTCCACCACCCCGACATGGAAAATTACGATGACGCCAGTGTGTACCACCACATCATGGCCGTCAGACAAGCTCTCCGATATGGTGAGATGCCCGAAGAAGCTCTCCAGGAATTGGTCGAGGATTTAATGAACGCGTATGTATTTGTTTTTAAAAGATGGAAACAGTTTTATCGAAATGCGTAGTTTAATCAGACTGAAGTAACGACAAAACTTAGTATACTCTTTAACACGGGTTTATGGAGTGCTAGAACTGTTTCAATATTTCAGTGCCAATGGCAATAATGTGTTTTTTGTAAACAATACAGATACAGGTAGGTCAGCTTGTAACGAGCTGTCTCACCTGAAATCAGCATTGATTGGCCAATAGGTTTCAAAATATTCAAAAAGTCTTATTAGTAAGAATTAGAAATGACAATATCGGCTGAATGAATTAGCGGAATAGGGACGTGAATAGCGGAACTTAACGACGTTTTCCTTGGACAGAATTGATTTTCACGTTTTTAGTAGCAGTTATCCTTTTGAGAAATAGCTTTAGTCATACACATGTAATGTGATATGTTTTTAGGGCACTATGTTCCCAGTATACTTCATGTTAATGGTATATCCCTTTCCTCATTTAGAGATAACATTGTGACCCTGGTATGTCAAAGGTCGAATGGTATTCTTAACAAGTTCAATGAAATATTGATCCTTGATGGGACAGGATTAAAATTATTTATAAAATTGTCAAGACTTTTTAAATAACAACTATGCTTTGTTTATTTACAGCCGATTGAAGACCCGTGTTTTGTCCGTTAGAAATATGTTTTTGAGCGACCGTATGGCCGCCATGGAGCGTGATATGGAGATGATGTCCGACGACGTTCCCGAAATGGTCCCAATGAGATCCTTCCCACGAGACCCAATACGCAGAATGATGAGACCCAGAGTATTATAAATATGAAAATAGCCGAGTCATTCCGAATGGTTCCGAGCGAGATGTCGTAAATTTGAACCAACTTAAGACCGTCTCAAGAGGATAAATACGAGATTTCTTCAAGGATTGCTTAAAATGGGAAAAAGAGATATAACTTGAATTCCATTTCGTTTCGTTATTGTTTTAAGTAATTTTAACTTATTTATTAGTATTTAGCTTCATAGAGTAAACAGTCACAATTCTGAGCAGGATTATTATTTCCTTTGATGTAATTATATATCCAGAGAAACACGCAATTATCATTGCTCTGATGCCAGTTTGTGATCCAATCGTTATCAATTATATGAATGTAGCTAGTCACCTGTTGATAAAACGAAAACATTTTGTTTCTGTTTATTTATGACACAATTATGTTATTCAATTATTGTTTAAGTCTACAATAAATCTGTGACTTATCTTTTGAATAAATCCTCATTGAATTCCAATTACTGTTTGTTGTGATTCCATTATTGATTCCTTGGTGGTTGGTCATTATTGTGTCCGACGATTGACAAAATAAATCCATTCTTAGTGTCTTGGGCCGATTGGCTAGATAACTAAGATGAGTGCACACATATTTGTTAGTTTGGGGTTTACACCGCTTTCAACATATAAGGTCATATAGAGGCGGACAAGAAAGATGAGATTGGTCCCACACCTTATAATTACACAAAGATAAAAAATATAAGGTATGGAGTCAATACCACCCCACCTGCTGGAGCTCAAGAGGTGCATTGACTTCAACCATTCAGAACCTTAAAGCCGGCTCTTATGGTTCAATAAAGGTTCGAACTGTGTCTACCATTCTCATAAAGTCCCCCCCGCCCCCCCCCCCCCCCAAAAAAAATGGTAGTTGGCTGCCCTACTTGGCACTCAGAGTATCGGGGTTAACATTACGACTGCCTGGCTTGTGTCAAGATAAATGAACCAGTAGTACTGGTAACTTTCTCAGGAAACACTTAAATATAACTTAAACATTATTGAAAGCGGCGTTAAATACAAAACAATCACTCACTGTCCAAATCACTCTTGGCCTCGTCGCAGTCTTACCTAGAACAACAACATTCGTCAATGTCGACAGAGGACTAGATACGGGGAGTTAACTGGTCTTTCGCCCCACGATATTGCTCTTATTACCGACTCTGCCCACCTATATATACGCGTTATGAACGCATCTGATGCAGACGACCTTTGGGGTGAAAATGTCAAAAAGAGAAATAGCTCACAATGTTTTCTACTCTATTGAATAATGATACTTTCTAGTACAGATATTTTCAATAATTGTTGCTACATGTTTACAAAGTCGTCTGCTACAGATGTGGTGTATGTGGATTGATCCGAAATTTGAAACGCCACATACCTTATCATCGGAGTTTTCGGTAACTAAATAACTGAAACAGACAACTTTTAAGACCTCTGCAGCAGACACTTGTTGTAAATCATTTTGAAAAAAAGGAACAGTAATTTACGGTGTACTCAAACATGTTTTAAGATTATTTGAAAACAGAATGTTTCCAAATTTCGCCAGCAGTGTGTGTTCAAAGCAGACGACTCTAGCATAATCATATCAGGTAATGAGGTAAAGAATGAATTAACTCTTTTGTCAGAATGTCAATCTTTATTTGCAAATGTTTGCTTGCTTATATGGTTGTACACGCCGCTTTCAACGTTTGATTATATGGTTGTACACGCCGCTTTCATTGTTTGTTTATATGGTTGTACACCCCACTTTCAACGTTTGTTTATGTGGTTGTACACGCCGCTTTCAACGTTTGTTTATATGGTTGTACACCCCACTTTCAACGTTTGTTTATATGGTTGTACACGACGCTTTCATTGTTTGTTTATATGGTTGTACACGCCGCTTTCATTGTTTGTTTATATGGTTGTATACGCCGCTTTCATTGTTTGTTTATATGGTTGTATACGCCGCTTTCAACGTTTGTTTATATGGTTGTATACGCCGCTTTCAACGTTTGTTTATATGGTTGTATACGCCGCTTTCATTGTTTGTTTATATGGTTGTACACGCCACTTTCATTGTTTGTTTATATGGTTGTACACGCCGCTTTCATTGTTTGTTTATATGGTTGTACACCCCGCTTTTAACGTTTGTTTATATGGTTGTATACGCCGCTTTCATTGTTTGTTTATATGGTTGTACACGCCGGTTTCAATGTTTGTTTATATGGTTGTACACGCCGCTTTCATTGTTTGTTTATATGGTTGTATACGCCGCTTTTAACGTTTGTTTATATGGTTGTACATGCCGCTTTCATTGTTTGTTTATATGGTTGTACACGCCGCTTTCAACGTTTGTTTATATGGTTGTATACGCCGCTTTCATTGTTTGTTTATATGGTTGTATACGCCGCTTTCATTGTTTGTTTATATGGTTGTATACGCCGCTTTCATTGTTTGTTTATATGGTTGTATACGCCGCTTTCAACGTTTGTTTATATGGTTGTATACGCCGCTTTCGTTGTTTGTTTATATGGTTGTACACGCCGCTTTCAACGTTTGTTTATATGGTAGTACACGCCGCTTTCAACGTTTGTTTATATGGTTGTATACGCCGCTTTCATTGTTTGTTTATATGGTTGTACACGCCGCTTTCAACGTTTGTTTATATGGTTGTATACGCCGCTTTCATTGTTAGTTTATATGGTTGTATACGCCTCTTTCAACGTTTGTTTATATGGTTGTACACGCCGCTTTCAACGTTTGTTCTGTCATATCAAGGCGTTTCCTGGGTGAGTTACCAGTCCCACTGGTCCATTTATCCTATCACTAGTGAGTCAATCGTAATGCTAACCACGCAATCATGAGCTCCAAGGAGGGAAGTCATAATAAACTTTTTATATGAAACGACCCAGCTGGATATCAAATCCCCGACCTCTTGCACTCGAGTTGGACGCTTTCAACGTTTGTTTATATGGTTGTATACGCCGCTTTCAACGTTTGTTTATATGGTTGTATACGCCGCTTTCAACGTTTGTTTATATGGTTGTACACGCCGCTTTCATTGTTTGTTGATATGGTTGTACACGCCGCTTTCATTGTTTATTTATATGGTTGTACACGCCGCTTTCATTGTTTGTTTATATGGTTGTACACGACGCTTTCATTGTTTGTTTATATGGTTGTACACCCCGCTTTCATTGTTTGTTTATATGGTTGTACACCCCGCTTTCATTGTTTGTTTATATGGATGTACACGACGCTTTCATTGTTTGTTTATATGGTTGTATACGCCGCTTTCAACGTTTGTTTATATGGTTGTACACCCCGCTTTCATTGTTTGTTTATATGGTTGTACACCCCGCTTACAACGTTTGTTTATATGGTTGTACACGACGCTTTCATTGTTTGTTTATATGGTTGTATACGCCGCTTTCAACGTTTGTTTATATGGTTGTACACGCCGCTTTCATTGTTTGTTTATATTGTTGTACACGCCGCTTTCAACGTTTGTTTATATGGTTGTACACGCCGCTTTCATTGTTTGTTTATATGGTTGTACACGACGCTTTCATTGTTTGTTTATATGGTTGTACACCCCGCTTTCATTGTTTGTTTATATGGTTGTACACCCCGCTTTCATTGTTTGTTTATATGGTTGTACACGACGCTTTCATTGTTTGTTTATATGGTTGTATACGCCGCTTTCAACGTTTGTTTATATGGTTGTATACGCCGCTTTCAACGTTTGTTTATATGGTTGTACACGCCGCTTTCATTGTTTGTTTATATGGTTGTACACGCCGCTTTCATTGATTGTTTATATGGTTGTATACGACGCTTTCATTGATTGTTTATATGGTTGTATACGCCGCTTTCAACGTTTGTTTATATGGTTGTACACGCCGCTTTCATTGTTTGTTTATATGGTTGTACACGCCGCTTTCAACGTTTGTTTATATGGTTGTATACGCCGCATTCATTGTTTGTTTATATGGTTGTACACGCCGCTTTCATTGTTTGTTTATATGGTTGTATACGCCGCTTTTGTTGTTTGTTTATATGGTTGTATACGCCGCTTTCATTGTTTGTTTATATGGTTGTACACGCCGCTTTCAACGTTTGTTTATATGGTTGTACACGCCGCTTTCATTGTTTGTTTATATGGTTGTACACGCCGCTTTCAACGTTTGTTTATATGGTTGTACACGCAGCTTTCATTGTTTGTTTATATGGTTGTACACGCCGCTTTCAACGTTTGTTTATATGGTTGTACACCCCGCTTTCAACGTTTGTTTATATGGTTGTACACGCCGCTTTCATTGTTTGTTTATATGGTTGTACACGCCGCTTTCAACGTTTGTTTATATGGTTGTACACGCCGCTTTCATTGTTTGTTTATATGGTTGTACACGCCGCTTTCAACGTTTGTTTATATGGTTGTACACCCCGCTTTCATTGTTTGTTTATATGGTTGTACACGCCGATTTCATTGTTTGTTTGTATGGTTGTACACCCTGCTTTCAACGTTTGTTTATATGGTTGTATACGCCGCTTTCATTGTTTGTTTATATGGTTGTACACGCCGCTTTCAACGTTTGTTTATATGGTTGTACACGCCGCTTTCATTGTTTGTTTATATGGTTGTATACGCCGCTTTCAACGTTTGTTTATATGGTTGTACACGCCGCTTTCATTGTTTGTTTATATGGTTGTATACGCCGCTTTCATTGTTTGTTTATATGGTTGTATACGCCGCTTTCATTATTTGTTTATATGGTTGTACACGCCGCTTTCAACGTTTGTTTATATGGTTGTACACGCCGCTTTCAACGTTTGTTTATATGGTTGTATACGCCGCTTTCATTGTTTGTTTATATGGTTGTACACGCCGCTTTCAACGTTTGTTTATATGGTTGTACACGCCGCTTTCAACGTTTGTTTACGTGGTTGTACACGCCGCTTTTATTGTTTGTTTATATGGTTGTACACGCCGCTTTCATTGTTTGTTTATATGGTTGTATACGCCGCTTTCAACGTTTGTTTATATGGTTGTACACGCCGCTTTCATTGTTTGTTTATATGGTTGTATACGCCGCTTTCAACGTTTGTTTATATGGTTGTACACGCCGCTTTCATTGTTTGTTTATATGGTTGTATACGCCGCTTTCATTGTTTGTTTATATGGTTGTATACGCCGCTTTCATTATTTGTTTATATGGTTGTACACGCCGCTTTCAATGTTTGTTTATATGGTTGTATACGCCGCTTTCATTGTTTGTTTATATGGTTGTACACGCCGCTTTCAACGTTTGTTTATATGGTTGTACACGCCGCTTTCAACGTTTGTTTACGTGGTTGTACACGCCGCTTTTATTGTTTGTTTATATGGTTGTACACGCCGCTTTCATTGTTTGTTTATATGGTTGTATACGCCGCTTTCAACGTTTGTTTATATGGTTGTACACGCCGCTTTCATTGTTTGTTTATATGGTTGTATACGCCGCTTTCATTGTTTGTTTATATGGTTGTACACGCCGCTTTCAACGTTTGTTCTGTCATATCACGGCGTTTCCTGGGTGAGTTACCAGTCCCACTGGTCCATTTATCCTATCACTAGTGAGTCAATCGTAATGCTAGCCCCGCAATCCTGAGCTCCAAGGAGGGAAGCCATAATAAACTTTTTATATGAAACGACCCAGCTGGATATCAAATCCCCGACCTCTTGCACTCGAGTTGGACGCTTTACCGCTACACCAACAAGGCGGTTTATTTGTACTTGATGTCGATAGTCAAACATCTGCTCCTTTAGAGTGTATCTTCCTCTTTGCTTGACGTTCTCAAACTGTATGGGCTGTTTACAGCCTTTCCAAAAAGCAACGCAATTTGAATTGTTTTGCAAACAATAATAAGAATACAAACATTTCCTCAAAACGACTGACTGTCCTCCTTTTCCAACGATATGTAAGATAATAGCAAACTTATGGTGTAGGTGGGAAGTGTCGAACATTTGTGATTATTATACCTCACTTTTGTCTACAATGGTAAAATCCCATTACTTGAAAAAGAGATATTTTGACTATCAGAATACATTTTCAACCTTTTTGACACGTGACCAAGCGAAAATTGACTGTCATGTCATGTGACCGCAGTGATATTTTGAATGTCATATAAGGGCAAATAACTGTTTCAATAATTTAGCTAAATCATGACGTGATTGCCTCCCTTATACACATACAGCAGTGACGTCACTATTTGGTATAAAATAAATATCATATGGCAGCATGTGTGACATTGATATTGTCAACCCTCGAAACAGAATGTCACCCTCGGCTTACGCCTCGGGTGACATTCTGCTCCCGGGTTGACAATATCAATGTCACACATGCTGCCATATGATATTTATATAGTATCTCATTGTTTAGCATTAAATAAAACTTAAAAACTGTTGAAAACGCCGTTACGCCCTTTACCCTTTCGCTGTTAAAGGCAATTAAAGGCTTTTTCAAACAATGCAGAATCAGGTGAGACAGCTCATAACGAACTGATGTCCCTCGTGAAATATGCTTTGATTGTCACTTTGACTTTAAATTTACCAAATTTCCTGTTGGACGAAAACATGAAGTGGTCGAAGACTCGACTTTGTGAAATTTAGCAGTGACACAGAGTTAATTAAACAAACTGAGTGTCATATCATATTATAAGTATTCTGCTGAATTCCATCCAATTTGACCATCGTCCTTGATTATAGACTAGTTCCACCATATATATAATATACATGGAAAAGTCTTTACTTGTTGGATGAATAGTAAAAGTGTAGACACAGATAAGATTGCATAACAATGCAGGCCGATTTTTGTCTACATTTTTCGTAAATGTTGTTTAACAGTGGTCATGTAAAAGCATGATGAAGAATTGAGCAGATCGAAAACCAACCGTAAGGACTTTACGACCAGTGTATATCCAGATCCAGATCTGCTAGTGCATCGTCGTAGCCTGATCTGGTTATACAGTGGTCCCCAATTAGTGACAGAAGGTTCACTAAATCAGAATCCCGTATGGATCCTTAGCATGAATGCGTAGGCAAGTTTTTCCCTCAGGTGTTATAATAACCTTAAGGTTGGTTTTCCTGCAGCACCGCTCAAATCTGTTATTTCGTACATCAGGAGGTGCACTCAGATCTAAAGAGGATATTAGTTCTAACATTTATCTTATCGATGTGTTAGTTTTATAAATCATACATAATTTTAGTTAAAACAGAAACACTGTTAGCGTAAAACAGAAACACTGTTAGCGTAACACCTAACGTACTGTGTTAGGTTAATCTGATTACACCTAATAATAAACTAAAAAAATAACCATAGTGACATAAGTCGTACAATACAATATACAAATAAATACTGAAAAATACCGCCAGTAATAACTATAACCATAGCTATCATAGGGTTAATTAAACCGATGATATTCGTCATGTCTTACAATCTTATCCTGCTGATTAACACAAACGTCTCTTCCATATATAGAGAAGCACTTATCTTGGAAAAGTTGCACCTTGTCCCATTGATTCATTTTACCGTAACACACCATTAATAATTGATACAATCTAACACGTGACTTCTTGCGCAACTTCCGGTTAACTTCCAAAGCCGTATTAATCCGCCATATTGCTTTCGAGTATAAAGCGTTTGTTATCAGCCAGTTGGCTTCATATTCCAGAATAGTGGCACTCTTTATTGTTGCTGATTGGAAATGCTTTGTGTTATCCATCGAATTACATTTTTTAATAAAAACTGAATGTTTACCAAAT
Organism: Serripes groenlandicus; assembly: GCA_031761405.1. NCBI lineage: Eukaryota > Metazoa > Mollusca > Bivalvia > Cardiida > Cardiidae > Serripes > Serripes groenlandicus. The sequence continues at coordinate 65,464,932 of JASEVX010000003.1, forward strand.
GTAAAACCGTTTTCATAACCAAGTTGTTTCAATCGAATTTCCTGCTCATTTCCTGTAATAACATAATTGAGGTTTCTTTCATGTATGACTCTATAAACATAGGGTTGATTGTCAATGTCAATAAAATCCGTAAAATCTGTGAACACACGTATATGGTTATTTTCTCCTAATCTATTTTTCGACATTGTTTCATAGAAATGATATTCATGGTGAACTTGAACGAGAACTGGTATATCGTGTTCTAAAACGGCAAATCCACCAAAATTATAAACGCTTGCATTCACCATCACACCAGTGACGTCATTTTGATTACGTATGAAGTTCAGACAAGAGTTAACATCACGAGATTGCTCTGCATCCTTGTAAGACCAATCAGAAGCCGTTTTGTTTTCAATGGACGGAAAGTTTTGATATGAATTTATTGCACATAGAAATAAAAATATGAATATCGACGACTTCAAATGGGAACGTTTTAGTCCTTTGCTTTGTAGATATATTGTTATATAATGGACAGTTAATGCAAAGATAATAGCTTGAAGAATGAACGAATTATGAATAAACCGTGGCTCATTGTGACCGACCACACTGTATATAAACAACAGTATCATATGTAACACTAATAGTGTATAGAAAGGTTTGTTGTTTAATGACTGTAATACTTCAACAAACGGTATTAGCACCAACACGATTAAACTAGATATATTTAGTACCAGACTGATTCTATCCTCCCAAAATATATCAGAAACGCCATTCGAGTTTTCTGTACTAAAGATGGAACTTGCCTTCTGAGATAAAACATTAAAAGTGAGCCATTGCACTGGGGAAAATACAAATGAACCATAGTGACAAAGGTCGTCTACAATACAAATTAATACTGATGAAATACCGCCAGAAATGATTGTAACAATGGCTTTTAATTTACTTGTCCATGCTATTTCCTTGATGTAAATCAGTGGGAAAAAAGTGAGCACAAAAAACAGTGACACGTCAGGTCGTGTGTAGCACGTAAATCCAACGATGACACCACCGATATAGGGCTTCCAACACAAACCCGCTTTCATGGACGGTCTTTGTTCATCGAGAGATGGTTCTATCAAGTCACTCGTTGCTTTCTGTTCGACATGTTTATTCTTTCTTGAAATTGGTGATAACTGCTTTTTCTTTTCACCACTCACAACCACACCGGTTCCATTCTCAACGACTCCATGGTTCCTATCCTTCAAAGCAACCGGTGTTCTTTGTTTAATGTTAAATACATTTCCGTTCGACTCGGAATATCCTTTACTTTCCTTTTCTGACTCTGTTCCGAACGACCCCAATGATGCATTCGATTCCATGTTCAAACATAATGATAATCCGATAACAATAAATGGCGATACGAAACTGTTCACAAGTGGATGAGTTCCGAACACTGCCAAAGGTAGAGACGACGCTGTCAGTGCGCACGACAACAGCGCCACAAGTCGACAACGATATACATTGTAAACTAGCTTATATACAGCAAGAGGTAGGAACGATGTAACTAGGGCATTGAACACACGGCAAACCTGTTGGAAGAAAAAGAATGAGTTTTAGATAATTGTTTGTGACATGTTTAAGGACTGTATAATGATATAATTAAAGCCGCGCCTAGCGATATGAGGTCTTAATGCATCTACGTTCAGTGACGACTCTGGCGAGAATGTGCATCCGAATAATCTCCCCAGAGATTTAACCGTCCGCATGTGTTATACATACCTACAATGCACTGTGTGGAAAACATGACTGGTAGTGTGTAACCTCACTAGATTTATATAAATATTTCTTTATTTCATAGATCCGATATGCAAATTAGATGTGGTATATTAGCTATTCGAATAAAATCGATATGTTCTGTCTGGTACACTCGATTGTCGAATGCGGTTTCTGCATCACAAACAAAAGTCATGTGATGCATGAGAAGCGGGTAGTTGTTAACGATTAATCGTTGGTTTGGTTGAGATGCATGACGATGGGTGTGGTTTACAAAACGATATCGGATATATGTATTGATGCCAAAGCGGAGCACCATTAAGGCCTAAAATCTCTAGACGGGACTCATATTTTCAAACCACACACCAATATACAATATAACCCAATGCGAAATAACTGTTATTTGCTTGTTCATATTTACGGTAATCAAATGTAAAACAAAACTACAATTTAATCGGATCGACCGAAAGCCTCTGACAGCAAGCAAATAGGAACAGTAAAGTAACTACACGTACTGTAAACATGGCTTGAACAGTTTGCTATAATAAAAGCAAATGTCAATACCAAATGTTATATACAGATCTATGTATACTGCAAACAAAATAGTAAGTCAGCCTGTAACATTTGGATAAGTCAGTATGAATGCACAGACATATACGTTTAACTACATGTGATACATATTAATAGTATTATGCCCTATGCCCAGAAAAAGATTCAATGAAAAATGGTTTAGATAAAATAAACAAGGTTTGTTTCCCGAACATCAGTCTTCCCTCATTTGCGCTCATGATTGTGGGATACGCATTACGACTTACGACTAGCTGTTGTGTGGATAAATGGACCAGTAGTACGTATCCAGGAAACGCCGTGATATAACAGAAACATTGTGGAAATCGGCGTAAAACACCACAATCACATACACACAACAACAACAACAACATCAGTTGTAAATACATACCAGGAATGTACTACATGTTAATCCAGAAATTCTCGCTATCATGGTCACCAGAATAAACACATACGGTAAGACGAATGAACGCAGTGCGAACATTCCCGACTCCAATGCTTGAGTTTCCATAGAAACGGATGTGTTTGTCGGGGCAGGCAAGTACTCGTAGGATCGAAAGCCATAACCGGATATCTTGGAAAATGCGACTGAAATAACAGAAAGAAGGGAATCAAAGTAATGTCCCGTTTGGCGCGCAGGCTGAACTGAATCTGCACTGGTCGCAACATCTTTAGGGATGGTTTTCGCGGAGCACCGCTCAATTATTCTCGTGCGGCTACGAGATGTCCTCGTACAGACAAGAACACCATTATTGAGGACTCTGAGTAAAGTGTCGACCCGGATCAGCCTAAGCATGCCGCACAGGTTTACCCGGATAGACACTTTTCACCTCCAGTGGATTTTCTGTTTTAGGAATCATAACTCTATACCTCCTGACCCCTGAGACGGAATGTGTCGATCCGGATCAGTCTGCGCGGACTGCGCGGGCTGATCTGGTTCAATTCATTACGCAGAGGACATACTGTTGGTTTTCTCATATAGTACGCAGGGAACCAGACTAGTTTTGCCCAAGTAATAAGTCTCAACGATTTTATTTCAATGAAATCCGACGATTTAAGAAATACCTACGTTAACCTTTTCTCACATACAACAAATCTACAAACGACTTCGTAAAGATCTAGGCAGAACCAGAATTACTTATTCAATTAAACTATGTATTATTAAGTCGTGATGAAGCCATTATTGTAAGTCATGATGAAGCCATTATTGCAAAAACTATTATAACAGTGTGGCTGGCAAAAGGAAAACTTGCTCATTCATTGAGGAATTTCTATTTTTTGCAATAATGGCTTCATCATGACTTACAATAGAAATTCCTCAATGAATGAGCAAGTTTTCCTTTTGCCAGCCACACTGTTATAATAGTTACTTATATATGTTGGGTTTTACGCCGCTTTCAACATTATTTCAGTTATATCACGGCGACAGTTCACTTATTCATGATCCCTGGGCTTAACAAACCAGTACTAGGCTAGCAAATGTGCCTTACACAAGGGCACTCCACTATAACCGTAGTGCCGCGACTGGGGATCGAACCCGGGACACCCGGTTTCGAAATCCCCGACACTAACCACTCGACCACAGCGGATTCCTATATATATATATTTTTTATATGCGGCGAATTCTGAAAAGGGCATACTTGCGGATTTTCTTCGATTTTTACAATCATCATTGATTTCACAAGATGTTGTATATTTATAAAGAAATAGTTGTAAAGATTTCATAAATTTGTAAACAAAACCTATGAAGATTTATATCAGACTGCACTAATGAATAGACTGATCTCGATCTGAATTGTTCGCGAAAATTGTTTGGAGTCGTGCAAAGCATGATAACGAGTTAGGCTCAATTCTGAAACGATTTGCAGAGTCTGATCAACCTCTCTATTTTTCACATACTATCTACACATGATCTAGCTGTACAATGATTGGATTTTTGCCGAGCCCCGGTAGCTCAGCCGGTAGCGACGCGGGCTGTCAATCCAGGGGTTGTGAGTTCGAATCCCGGCTCGGCCAACTTTTTTTCCGACGATTGACAAAAGTCAATGCGACATGCGTCATTCATCTTCCACCAATAGGCTATAAGTCTATGTGAAAAAGCAGCCAGTTGCTTGGGAAGATTGTTGTGTGGAGTACTGGTGTGAGAAAATCAGGAAATGCATGAGTAGGTGAACTGGCCCCCGTGATATAACTGAGAAATTGTTAGAAACAAACGGCGTTAAACCCCAATCAATCAATCAATGATTAGATTTCCCAGAACGTAATTCAGTAACATTCTCATATTTCAGTTTTATCTGATCCTACCCAATGGACTGATAAATTGTTTGCTTTTGTATGTGAATTAGGACACCCTTCAGTGACAAGCCACAGACGATCAACCCTTCTGTTTAGTGTTAGCCCTTTCCCTCATATGGACGCTTTCTGATGCCTCTGCAGCAACGACTTTTTGAAAACCTGTGAACAAAAGAAGAAATTGCTCAAAACGAGCACTTTCTTTTTTTGTCAACATGTTTTCAACTCTATTCAATGATTATACTTTCATTTAAAGGGAGTTACCAATTGTTTTCGTGTTTGTTTTCAAAGTCGTCTGCTGCAGATTTGTCGTATGTGGGAAAGGGGTTAAATTATTTAGTTTGCTTCATGAAGACTTAACCAGTACTCGCGCCGTTTGTGTGTAAAAAGTCCCAAAATGCAGAACCCACTCATCACGGGATTCGAACCCGGAGCTCTACCATTGCACTACTGTCTTTCACTACCTTCTGTTTGGTGACAGGATACCTATGTATGTAATCAATGCATTTTCAGTTTTGCAAGCAAAACGTTGATTTGTATATGATTAATTAACAACTCTTCAATGATCAATGAACAAGACAAAGAAAACAAATTTGGAAAAGGAGGAGACAACGCTTATTAGTGGTCACCTCTAAGACGTTAAAAGTCCGTTCTTTATCAGCGATAACCCTTTCCCACATACAGACGCATTTTGACGCCTCTACAGCAGACGACATCTGAAAACATTGTGTCAAAAGGAGAATTTGCTCAAAATGTAAATTTCTCCTTTTGTCACAAAGTGTGGTACTCTATTCAATACTCGTTTATAAATAGTTTACGTACTTTAATAATAGTTTTAAATGTCGTTTTAAATTTGCTGTGTGTCGGAAAGGATAAATCTAGACTAGTAAATGGTTGGTATTTTTTTCTTTTATCGACAAAACGATTCACAATAACTCAAAATGTCAGTTCGTTTTATCGTTTATTTTGCTTCATTAAGTATGTAAAGGACACATGACATCGGTTTTCTATTGAATGTGCGTGACTGCGCATCTTTTGAAAGTTATTTTATTTGACAAGAAGTTCAATAGTCCCTTATACAAACGACTTTTCAATATTTTCACAATGTTTCTTCTACCGATCTAGATTATTTTTTTCATTCCTCTGATATTTTCAAAGCAGACGATTTTAAACGATAACTATTATTTCTTTATCCTTTCCCACATCTAAGGATGTATTTACGACTACACGAATGATCATTGAATAGAGCTGAAATGAATGAATGAATGTATATTGTTTTATGGCTTATCGCTGAAAACACTGTTTCTAAATAAGAAGGTATGAGGATTTTGTCTTTAGTCACATTAAAACTTTTTTCAAAAGTCGTCTGTTGCAAGTGCGCCAAAGTGAGGCTTTGGGAAGTTTTAAAGATTTTTTAATTCGTTTTTTTAGAAATTTAACCCTTTCTCTCATATAGACGCTTTCTGACGCCTATGCAGCAGACGTCTTTTTGAAAACATAGTGACAAAAACAGAAATTGCTCAAAACAAGCAATTTCTTCTTTTGTCTCAATGTTTTCCACTTTTAGTCATAGGTTATCCATGCAATTATAGAGATTTTCTATTGTTGACAAAATATGTTCAAAGTCGTATGCTGCAGAATTGTCGTATGAGGGAAAATGTTTATTATAAGAAATACCTTCAACTGTCTGGTACACTTCATCCGGATGTAGGATCCACCATGACCTTGGGGAAACAACGTAGCTGACCCTAATGACCATCGTCACTAGGGTTACTAAATACGGACACCACCATGGTAACGTGACGTCATGACCACATGGGCAGGATTGCTCCGCCCACTTCCATACGTGACACGATTGTTTGTGTTTCTTTCCATTTTCGACGGGTCTCTTCACTGTTGGTTTTGGAACTTTGTACTTCTTCATTGTTTATTTTCAACGCCGATCATTTTATTGTCAGAGTTCTGAAATTAGAAACAATAACTGAAAATGGTGCGTTGATATCATGGTAGGAAATAAGCTTCCTTCTTGAGGCAAAACAATTTATTTGATGGCCTCACAGACATTTTTGTCCATTTGCGTTGTCTTTTTCTGCAATCTGATAAGTAAAATTTAAGACATACAACATGAAATTGTAATATGTTACCATTATCATATGAGCCGTTCCACGAGAAAACCAACAGTGTGGACTCTGCGTAAAGTATCGACCCGGATCAGCCTAAGCATGCCGCGCAGGCTTATCCGGGCAGACACTTTTCGCCTCCTGTGGATGTTCTGTTTCAGGAATAACTACTCTATACATATATCCCACTAAGACGGAATGTGTCGGCCGGATCAGTCTGCGCGGACAGCGCAGGCTGATCTGGTCGATACATTACGCAGATGTCTATCGCCGCAGCCTCACGAGAAAACCAACACTGTGGACTCTGCGTAAAGTATCGACCCGGATCAGCCTAAGCATGCCGCGCAGGCTTATCCGGGCAGACACTTTTCGCCTCCTGTGGATGTTCTGTTTCAGGAATAACTACTCTATACATATATCCCACTAAGACGGAATGTGTCGGCCGGATCAGTCTGCGCGGACAGCGCAGGCTGATCTGGTCGATACATTACGCAGATGTCTATCGCCGCAGCCTCACGAGGAAAAACAACACTGTGGACTCTGCGTAAAGTATCGACCCGGGTCAACCTAAGCATGCCGCGCAGGCTTATCCGGGCAGACACTTTTCGCCTCCTGTGGATGTTCTGTTTCAGGAATAACTACTCTATACATATATCCCACTAAGACGGAATGTGTCGGCCGGATCAGTCTGCGCGGACAGCGCAGGCTGATCTGGTCGATACATTACGCAGATGTCTATCGCCGCAGCCTCACGAGAAAAACAACACTGTGGACTCTGCGTAAAGTATCGACCCGGGTCAACCTAAGCATTCCGCGCAATCTAACCCGGACAGACGCTTTTCGCCTCCTCTGGATTTTATGTTTCGGGAATCATTACTCTATACCTCTATCCACCTCAGACGGAATGTTTCGGCCAAGGCTGATCTGGGTCGATACATTACGCAGAATCCATATTGTTGGTTATCTCGTGGAATGGCTCAATTATATATAATAATAATTTGTTTTCATGCATATGATTATAGATAAATGCCATATTATTCATCCTCTATGAAGCAAAAATTGTATCAAAATAAACGTTCTAACAAAATATTTTGATATCATTTAAAATGGCTTTCATACCTCTTGCAACGGTGTTTACATTAATTTAATTTTTGTATGGATGTTTTATGGGACTTGATACTTTTAACTGCTTTATTCAATAAACTTTTGTCCTGATCTCATCTACAGGGAAACTCACATCTGGAATGACACTAATTTTAAATTATCGATTTAGATATGTTTGCAGGAATCTATAAATATATCATTGAATTCCTGTATTAATAATGTTTTGTATGACGAGATACATGCGTGTTTCATAAGTCAATACAAAATGTTCTGTCCTGTTTATAATGTGGTGATTATCGTTCGAATTCGAGAGCTTCTTTTCAAACTCTGGGGTTTAGAAAAATAAAAAGAGTTTAGCCCCTGTATATATATGTTTCTCTTATCCCACAGTTAACCCTTTCCCTCATATAGACGCTTTCTGACGCCTCTGCAGCCGACGGCTATTTGAAAACATAGTGACAAAAGAAGAAATTGCACAAAACGTGCAATTTCTCCTTTTGACACAATGTTTTCCACTTTAAGTCATAGGTTATCCATTCAATTATAGAGAGTTTCTATGTTTTGACAAAATATGTTCTGCTGCAGAAATGTCGTATGAGGGAAAGGGTTAAGTCCTATATTGTTGGCACGTAAACGAATTGTCACAGTGAGATCATTCTTTAGAGGACCACATCGCAGCCTTCGAATGAAAATAAAACTGATTTTAACCCTTTCCCACATACATAGCTTTTCAGATTTCTCTGCAGAAGAGACTTTTAAAAACATTGTGGCAAAAGAAGAAATTGCTCAAATCCTCTATTCAACAAGTATAAGCTTCCTTTATAGATATTTTCCACGTGCTTGCCTCAGTGTTACCAAAGTAATCTGTTATATATTTGTTGTATAAGGGAAAGGGTAAAAGACTATAAGTAGAACTGTGTACACATACATGTACGAGTCCTGCTCGATGTGAACAAGTATTTATTTATTTATTGGGGTTTTACGCCGCTTTCACCATTATTTCAGTTATATCACGGCGACACTTATTCATGCTCCCTGGGTAAACAAACCAGTACTAGACTAGAAAACGTGCCTTGCCCAAGGGCACTCCACCATGACCGTAGTGCCGCGACTGGGGATCGAACCCGGGACACCCGGTTTCGAAATCCCCAACGCTAACCACTCGACCACAGCGGATTCCTCTCGATGAGAACAAACAATCATTGGGCAACCTGAGTTGGTCATGGTGAACATTCGCATCCACACAGTCTAGTCGTCTTGATCTAAACTGTTTGCCATAATTCACATATTTGTTCAGGCATTGACACAGTAAACTTGGGCTCGATACCACGGATGCATAGGCATATATTACTCTACATATATTATTCTATCCTAACGGTCGCGGGTTCGATTCCCACCCGGGTCATAGACTCATGTCAAAGACTTTAACAATGGTAGTCGTGGCTTTCGTGTATTGACGCTCAGAGTTGTGGCGTTAGCATTACGAGCGACTCTCAGGTGTCAAGACAAATGGTTGACTGTTTGATTGGGGTTTAACTCTTTCAGCGCCAAACTGTTTAAAGTAGACTCTTCCATGTTTAAAATAGGGCGTCTCCATTTTTCTTGTAATAGGGGTTTTGAATATTTCTATAACTAAAACGCAAACAATGCTGATTTCAGGTGAGACAGCTCGTTACGAGCTGACTCGCCTGAATCAGTATTGTTTGCAAAAACCTCAATATTGTCTTTGGCGCTGAAAGAGTTAACGCTGTTTTCAACAATTTTTCAGTCATATCACGGCGGCCAGTTCCCTTACTCATATGTTTCCTTGTTATCTCACACCAGTACTCCACACAACATACTTTCCAAGCAACTGGCTGCTTTTCCACATAGACTGTCAGAACAAATGGACCAGTAGTACTGGTTAATTATCCAGGTTACGCCATGATATAGAGAACAAGAAACCTCTGAAGACGGTAAGGCCGGATTGTCGGCAATTTGACCTTGAAAATCGACAAACCAAGGTCAAGGTCAAAGTAACCATAACATTCAATAGAACTTGTTACTGGTTACCTTCAGGCAAAGTTTCAAGTGTGTAACCCTTTCCAGTGCTGAGAATTTGCCTTTAACCTGAAACTTTAACCAAAATATTGACGGACAGACAGACGGACGGACGGACATCGCCAATCTATAGACCGGAATTGCTAGAGCAATCCGGCCAAAAATGTTGACAGCGGTATCATACAACATGACAGAAACAAACACATACCTATAACGTTGGTTTTCCTCGAAGAAACTCTTCATTTAAATTTCAAAAAATAAGGAGGCACGTGAAAATCATTTTCGAAAGTAGTATCCGTATCTTGTCCAACCATTAGACTCTGATTATAACAAATTACAGTCCTAGCACTGACCAACTTCTAACAACTAACTGTCTAACGTTTCCTTAACACAATATCTTCACAGGTAAAACAATCGAACGACATTATTGCCCATGGCAACCTGCTGTCGTCTGCTTGTTTTCTCTCCGATAAAACAGATCCGCTTACATGAGCAAGTCCTGCGTTCATTGAGGCGAGGAAACGCGAACGTTTCCGATATTATATCCTGTTGTCTATGCATTGCTTAACGAAAAACAGTATATTAGAAAAAAAACGAAAACTGGTTTAAATGAACGCAGGACAAAATGTCATCTGGTACAATTCCGTTATCTCAATGTGATTGATTTTCCTGTCACGTAAAGAACGTGATTACAACACACGGTGTATCTTTGTTATGTACATGTTGGCCGTGTAACGGGAAAACCTATCACAAGGACACGTGTAGGCTCATTTCAACCAGCGCATATGTACATATTGAACGTGTTTGTTTGTTTTATTGGGGTTTTACGCCGTTTTCAACATGATTTCAATTATATCACGGCGACAGTTCACTTATTCATGATCCCTGGGTAAACAAACCAGTACTAGGCTAGAAATGTGCCTTGCCCAAGGGCACTACACCATGACCGTAGTGCCGCGACTGGGGATCGAACCCGGGACACCCGGTTTCAAATCCCCGACGCTAACCACTCGACCACGGCGCACGTGATTACAACACACGGTGTATCTTTGTTATGTACATGTCGGCCGTGTAACGGGCAAACATATCACAAGGACACGCGTATAGTCATATCAACATGCGCATATAAACAGATTAATCGTCTTTGATGAAGTTCGCCGCTAGGCAAATGTAATTATCTAGAATATTTTAACAATACAGTGCAATAAGGATCAGATATAATGTGTTTACATGCGTACATGTTTCAGCAGAAACACTACATTTGTTTTGTGTTTCTCTAATACATGTAAGAATATAAAAATCAACGGAGTCCAGAACAATTAACCATAGGGCATTTGCAGTTAATATAGATCTAGATCAATTGCACAGTTTGATTAAAATCAGAACTGTTCGCTAATTAGTCACACCATTAAAACAATTTGGTTTGGATGAACAGACAGATGATATCTACGTGTGTCGTAAATACTGTCTGTTTTCTTGGGGCGCGGTCTATACTAGTGTAACTTTCGCCGTTACGAAATTTATTTGATCATGAAATCCTTGCCCATAAGTTAAAATTATATCACGGTTCACCTCTGACTTGGAAATATATATATTATGTATCTTGAAAATAGGACACACATTTTACAATGTTGGGAAGTATTAATACAGAAATGATAGGCTACCTATAACATTTCGGGTACATCGGAGTAGATTCTACCCACATTCTTATTATTCTGTACATAAATGATTCTTGTGAAATAATAAATTATAATTTAGATACATATATATATATATATATATATATATAAAAGTTACGACTCATGTGTGTGTTTGTGGTGGGGTATACGTGCGTGAGTGCTATCTATACTATAGTAGTGTTGTATATCAAAATGCATTTTAATATTTTACTTATATTAAATAAAGATTTTATTATTATATTAAAAAGTGTTAGTATCGAGCACTAAATAATTGTAACGTGTCTGGCGATTATGGGGTCTTGTGAGAACTCGTTTTTATTAGCTCTACCGGCCAAAGGTCAGAAGAGCTTATGCCATGGCGTGGTGTCCGTCGTCCGTGCGTGCGTCCGTAAACAATTGCTTGTGAACACGATGCAGTCTTCAGTTTTGATTGTATCTCAATCACACTTATACAGTAGTTAGATATACATGAGAGCTCGGTTCCTTTCGCAAAAATTGTCAAAAATTGCTATTATAGAGCTTGTGAACACAATAGAGACTCCATTTACTATCTGATCTTCCCCAAACGTACAGAGTAGTTAGGTATCCACGAGAGCTTGGTTCCTTTTGCAAACCAGCCAGATCCGCTCATGCAAGACTGGATTATGGCGCTTGACATTGTCAGAAATTGCATTCATCAATATTATGAAAGTATCCGAACACTGAAGAGTCTGTAAGACAGTGACTATTCACATACTCGCCGGGAGTATTAGCCCTCTTCCCACATACAAACGCTTTCTAACGCCTCTGCAACAGTCGACATTAAAAAGCATTTTGGCAAAAAGAGAAATGGCTCATAATGAGAAATTTCACCTTTTGCCACAATGTCTTCAACCTGGGACTACTAATACGTATTAGTACTCTCAGCTTTAACTCTTTCCCTCATACGACAATTCTGCAGCAGACGACTCTGAACATATGTTGTCAAAAATTAGGAAAATCTCTATAATTGAATGGATAACCTATGACTAAAAGTGGAAAACATTGTGTCAAAAGGAGAAATTGCTCATCATGTTGCAGTGTTATTGTCTGTGGGCACGGTACATTTGTGTTAACCCGCTCCCTCAAACGACAATTCTGCAGCAGACGACTCTGAACATGTTTTTTCAAAAATTAGGAAATCTCTATAATTGAATGGATAACCTATGACTAAAAGTGGAAAACATGGTTTCAAAAGGAGAAATTGCTCATCATGAGCAATTTCTTCTTTTGTCACCATGTTTTCAAAAAACTGTCTGCTGCAGAGGCTTCAGAAATCGTCTATATGAGGGAAAAGGTTAACCGAGATGTGTTTAACGTATGTTTCCCTCATACGACAATTCTGCAGCAGACGACTTTGAACTAGTATTGTAAAAAAATGGAAAATCTCTTTAATTTAATGGATAACCTATGACTAAGAGTGGAAAACATTGTGTCAAAAGGAGAAATTGCTCGTTTTGAGCAATTTCTTCTTTTGTCACTATGTTTTCAAAAAGCCGTCTGCTGCAGAGGAGTACGAAAGCGTCTATATGAGGGAAAAGGTTAATAAATTGTATCGATCTGTATTGTGCTACAATAAATGTATTTTGCTATTTTGTTGATTAATAATGTATTGCACCACCACGTGTCAATCTCATTAAAACCAGACATATATTTCGCTCGCTCGTATCAGGGCACTACTAATAAGTATTACTAGTCCGTGGCCGTTTATAAGTTTGATGACTTCCCTATAAAGGTCGGTTTAAAATTAACCTTTGCGTACGCCAATCAAAGTGTCGCTTACCAAATCGTTAGGTATAAAACAGGTCAGATAACCCATATAAATAAACGTGATAGAGAAGAGGGGTGATCATCAAGTATTCAAAAGGTATATAACAGAGCATTAAATGTATCGTGCGATTAAATGTAAAACCCGAGCACATGCTAATGAGTAATTTTTTTAATAGTGCATAGGGTCAATTCGAGACGAGCCGAGCCCCGGTAACTTTGTCGGTAGCGACGCGGGCTGTCAATCAAGGGGTTGTGAGTTCGAATCCCTACTCGGCCAACTTTCTTTCCGACGATTGACAAAAGTCATTGCGACATGCGTCATTCGTCTTCCACCAATGGGCTAAGTCTATGTGGAAAAGCAGCCAGTTGCTTGGGAAGATTGTTGTGTGGAGTACTGGTGTGAGAAAACCCGGAAATGCATGAGTAGGTGAACTGGCCGCCGTGATATAACTGAGAAATTGTTAAAAACGGCGTTAAACCCCAATCAATCAATCAATCAATTCGAGACGACATGTTATGCGGTGTCGTCAGATCCACTTTAGGTACAGCGAAGTGTGTTGGTCTAAACTGTAATGAAATATATGAGCCATTCCACGACAAAACCAACATTATAGCCTCTGCGTAAGGTATCGACCCGGATCAGCCTAAGTATGCTGGGCAGGCAAACTCGTACAGACTGATTTCGACTCCTGTGGATTTTCTGTTTTATGAGCCATTACTCTATACCTCTTTTCCCCTGAGACGGAATGTGTCGGTCCGGATTAGCTTGCTCGGATTGCGCAGGCTGATCTGGGTCGATACATTACCCAGAGGCCATACTGTTGGTTTTCTCACGAAACGGCTCTTAAGGAATGTCACTGTCGCTGCTATGAGACTCATTCAGTTAGTATGTGTTCAACATACGACAGTCAAATTTGCGAGGGCTTCATATACTAGAATGAAAAAACGACTGTCAACTCTCCCGCCTAAGTTTGGATACACAGTTTGAACCAATCTACACTTGTCAGTAATGTCAAAATGTTGGGTTTCGTATAGCACCACTTAGTTGTAAGTCAGTTAATTTGAGCAAATTATGATTTCTCAGAATTATTTCAAAATTGGTCTGCTTCGTAGACAACTTGCTCCAAAACTATGAAAGTTAAATCTGTACTCAGAATTTGTGCCCGAGTATCTTATTGGACAGAATTGTTGATTGATTGTTTGGGGTTTAACGCAGTTTTTAAATAAAATTCAGTCATATCACGGCGGCCAGTTCACCTATTCATATGTTTCGTGGTTTTCTCACACCAGTATTCCACACAACAACCTTCCAAGCAACTGGCTGCTTTTCCACATAGACTATTAGCCCATTGGTGAGAGACGAATGACGCTTGTCACAGTGACTTTTGTCAAACGACGGAAAGAATGTTTGCCGAGCTGGGATTCAAACTCACAACCCCTGGATTGACAGCCCGCGTCGCTACCGACTGAGCTACCGGGGCTCGGCTAGGCAAACGAGGAAATTTCTCATTAAGATAAATGTCTTCATTTACTAAAATGTTTTTAAACGTCGTATGTTGTAGATGCGTCAAATAGCGTCTGCAAATGATTTTTTTTTTAAACTAGTAGTTAGTCTTTATTTCACGAGATAAACGAGAAAAAAATATAAATACGTATAAAATGTTTACCTTTTACGACAATCCAAAAATACTTTTTTCTTTAATTTTAAATTTAGCAACCAGACCCAATATGTAACACATTTTTTCTGAATCTAAATATCATAGTATTAGCATGAAAAAGGCTAATCCTTGCTCCATTAAAAGCGTTAAATGAGTTGCATCCACCCGTTCAATTGGTTTGACAATATCGACACTTTACAAAATGAACAGAAACGGGTTAACTATTGACAGAAGTTTTATAAACTTCGGTTAAAAAAATACTGAATTCGCCAATTTGGATACATATCGATAAGAAGCTTGTTGCTCGAGGATCTGAGTCAAATCCAGATGGAATATCTAACAAGATTGATTTACAGATTTGAGTTACTGATTTTTTTGTTTACTCTTTCCCACATGCAGATACTGAATTTTTTTTACTCTTTCCCACATGCAGATACTGATTTTTTTGTTTACTCTTTTCCACATCCAGATACTGATTTTTTTGTTTACTCTTTTCCACATGCAGATACTGATTTTTTTGTTTACTCTTTTCCACATCCAGATACTGATTTTTTTTATTCTTTCCCACATGCAGATACTGATTTTTTGTTTACTCTTTCCCACATCCAGATACTGATTTATGTTTACTCATTCCAACATGCAGATACAGATTTTTTTGTTTACTCATTCCAACATGCAGATACAGATTTTTTTGTTTACTCATTCCCACATGCAGATACTGATTTTTTTTTTATTCTTTCCCACATGCAGATACGTTTTAACGCATCTGAAGAAGACGACTTTTTAAAACATTAAGGAAAAAAGAAGAAATGGGTCATAATGAGCATTTTTTCCTAATCAAAATGTTTTAAACTCTGTTTCAATGGTTATGCTTTCATTTGTAGAGACTTTCCACACATTAGTCTCGATGTTTTCAAAAATACTCTACTGAATATTTGTTGTATGTGGGAAAGGGTTGATCAGCCCCCCGATATCTGACTCCTGATCAGCATGCAGAGTGTATACACTTTTTCTCATACATATAATACAGACCAGTTTAATCCTTTCCCAAATACATACCCTTTCTGGCGCCAGCGGACGACTTTAAAACATTATGACAAAAGAAGAATGTGCTCATGATGAGCAATTTTTCTTTTGTCACAATATTTTCAACTCTATTTTAAAACTTTTTATATAATAGAGATTTTTGTTATATTTTTCTCGAGTAACTTTCATAGTTGTCTGATGTAGATGTGCTGTATGTGAGCAAGGGGTTAAGATATACGTCACCATTTTTTCAACTCTATATTAAGAGATTTTTTTATATTTTTCTCGAGGGGATTTCACAGTTGTCGGATGCTGCGAAAATCATGGTTAATATATATGAGCCGTCTCGCGAGAAAACCAACATTGTGGACTCTGCGTAAAAGTGTCGACCCTAATCAGCCTAAGCATGCCGCGCAGGTTTACCCGAACAGACACTTTTCGCCTCCTGTGGATTTTCTTTTTCTTGAATCATTACTCTATACCTCTATCCCCCCTGGGACGGAAAGTGTCGGCCCGGATCAGTCTGCGCGGACAGCGCAGGCTGATCTGGTCGATACATTACGCAGATGCCATAATGTTGGTTTTCTCGCGGGACGGTTCAAATACAGTACATGGTATCATAACGGAACAACACAAGTGCAGCAGTCAGAGTTTAATAAATGATTACTGACTTTGAAATGTCAGACTGTAAACAATGCAGTTGTAAATAAATCTTGCATAGATTAAGTGTTAACCCTTTCCAACATACAGACGCTTTATGTCGCCTTTGTCGCAGATGACTTTTGAAAACATTGTAGCAAATGGAGACATTGCTCCATTTGCAACAATGTTTTCAACTGTATTCAATCAATATATTTTTTATTTAATATGACTTTCCATATTTGCCTTAATATTTTTAAAGTCGTCTGTTTCAAGTTTGTTGTATGAAAGGGTTAAACAGCTTAATATTTTCAAAGTTGTCTGCTTCAAATTTGTTGTATGAAAGGGTTAAACAGCTTAACATTTCAAAGTCGTCTGCTTCAAGTTTGTTGTATGAAAGGGTTAAACAGCTGAATATTTTCAAAGTCTTCTGCTTCAAGTTTGTTGTATGAAAGGGCTAAACAGCTTAATATTTTCAAAGTCGTCTGCTTCAAGTTTGTTGTATGAATGGGCTAAACAGCTTAATATGTTCAAAGTCGTCTGCTTCAAGTTTGTTGTATGAAAAGTTTAAACAGCTTAATATTTTCAAAGTCTTCTGCTTCGAGTTTGTTGTATGAAAGGGTTAAACAGCAAACAGCTTAATATTTTCAAAGTCTTCTGCTTCAAGTTTGTTGTATAAAAGGGTTAAACAGTATCAAATACTTTTGAATAACTACAAAAAAAGCTATCGTTTATCTGTTGTCAAGCTCCGTGATTTAGTTAGCCCTTTCCCACGTTCTTAAACACAATAAAATATGCAGTAGACGACTTTGAAAATTCTTCTATGCTAACATAATTTAAAATCTCTATAGGAAAAACATCGAAATGAATTAACCCTTTCCCTCATATAGACGCTTTCTGACGCCTCTGCAGCAGACGGTTTTTTGAAAACATAGTGACAAAAGAAGAAATTGCACAAAACGTGCAATTTCTCCTTTTTCCACAATGTTTTCCACTTATAGTCATATGTTATCCATTCAATTATGGAGATTTTCTATGTTTTGACAAAATAGTTCAAATCGTCTGCTGCAGAATTGTCGTATGAGGGAAAGAGTTAAAACCATTGTGGTAACTAAGGACCGTCCGCTGAAGATGTTAAAAACATTCGTCTGTATGTTGGAAAAAGGTTAACCCTTTCCCTCATACGGCAATTCTGCAGCAGACGACTTTGAATGTATTTTGTGAAAAAAATAGAAAATCTCCATAATTGAATGAATAACCTATGACAAAAAGTGGAAAACATTGTGGCAAAAGGAGAAATTGTACGTTTTGTGCAATTTCTTCTTTTGTCACTATGTTTTCAAAAAGCCTTCTGCTGCAGAGGCGTCGGAAAGCGTCTATATGAGGGAAAGGGTTAAGAAAATACAACGTTTTGTTCTAAATGCGGAACCGTTTTACAAAAACTATCCGTGTTTGACCTTTTTAATTTGTGAAATCATTGTGAAGATTACCGATACGATTGAATGATAGTTTCTTTGTGTTAACCCTTTCCCTCATACAACATATCTGTAGCAGACGACTTTGAACATATTTTGTTAAAAAATAGAAAATCTCTATAATTGAATGGATAGGATAACCTATAACTAAAAGTAGAAAACATTGTGTCAAGAGGAGAAATTGCTCGTTTTGAGCAATTTCTTCTTTTGTCACTATTTTTTTCAAAAAGCCGTCTGCTGCAGAGGCGTCGCAAAGCGGGTATATGAGGGGAAAGGGTTAAGTAGGGTTTTATTTTGTTCAGGTAAGTAAATAGGATTTTTTTTTCTTGATTAAATTTTATTCAATTGTTAAATTAAAAATGGCTAAATGAGTATTACCAACATTGCAAATCCCTAACCTATTTCAATGAAAATATTTTCTTTCAATTATCTATACTTTTTATCGGATGTTTTTTTTTAATCAGATAACATATACCTCTTTCAAAATTACAAAAAAGAGATCTGCGGCATAAGATTTCGAAAACATCTAGGCAACAATTAAGGAAAATCTCTTTAAATGGTAGCAATAGTGTTGCAGAGAGTTAAAAACAGTGTGGAAAATGGTGAAACTGCTCGTGATGTTGTAAACATTCCGTCAGCTGCACACAAAAGGTAAAAATCGATGTCAAAAACGTTCGTTAGCTTTTCATTAACAAAAGGGTAATGAAATGTATATGATAAAATATTAATGAGCAAAATCGAATGACAAATGACACGTTCACATTCATGAACAGGAAAATCAATTATCGATTTATCCGATGTCAAACTTCTACGCAACAAAAAGGAAAATCTCTATAAATGATAAAAAAAAAAGTGTTACAGAGAGTTGAAAACATTGTGGAAAATGGTGAAACTGCTCATAATCTTGTAAACATTCCGTCAGCTGCACATGAACTACAGAAAAGGTAATAATCGAAGTATTCCTTTCCCACTTGCAGACGTATTTCGTCGAATCTGCAGCAGGCGACTTTTGAAAACATTGTGGCAAAAGGAGAAATTGCTCATAATAATCATTTTCTCCATTTGCCACAATGTTTTCAACTTTATTTGATGATTATACCTTCATTTCGAGAGATTTTGCCAATTTTTATCTGTGTTTTCAAAGTCTTCTGCTGCAGATTTGCTGTATATGGGAAAGGGGTAAGAAGAAAACGTTCGTTAGCTTTTCATTAACAAAAGGGTAATGAAATGTATATGATAAAATATTAATGAGCAAAATCGAATGACAATTGAAACGTTCACATTCATGAACAGGAACATCAATTATCGATCTATCCGATGTCGCACTCACCAATTTTTATACCCACTATAGCAGACGACTTTTTATAACAAGTGAATGGAAATGATGCTTGGTATTTGACGCCGCTTTCAACAATGTTCAGTTAATAATCGGCCGTTTTGGGGTAAGTTACCAGTACTACTGGTCCATTAATCCTGACACCAGTAAATCAGTCGAAATGTTAATCCCGCAATAGGTACGGTGATGCTTCCCTTGCAGTAGTTATATGGTTCCTTTCTACTGTAGCAAAATTGTGCTTTTTAATCCGCAAATGTTTTTTCTGTCAGACGATAATGAGCTTATTCCCACATGTAGACGTCATTTGACACATCTATAGCAGACCACTTCTATAAACATTTTTGGAAAAAGAAGAAATTGCTCATTATGATTTTTTGCAATTTAGGAAAGGGGTGTTAAACGCCATAAGGTAAACGGAAGAGTAAGGAACTTTTACATGTACACTATTCAGAAATTTAGGTCGTATTCTAATAAAAATTAAATATTATTTTCTTCTTCCGATACAAAATAATTAAAAATAACATTGTTGGAAAACATATAATTGAATTTTGAGGTGGAATTAAACTTGCGACATAAATAGTATTTCATAGCAAAACTGTCGATACACCTGTTATTCTAAGTTTGTTAAACCCTTTCCCACATACAGACGTTTTCTGACAACTCTGCTTCAGACGTCTTTTGAAAACATTTAGACAAAAGGTAAAATAGCTCAAAAGAATATTTTCATTTACAGAGATTTTTTCGCATTTTTGCCAAAAATATTTTCAAAGTCGTCTTCTGCAGATTTGTTGTATGTGGGAAAGGTTAAAATGCAGACAATACTTTTTGTCTTTAAAGATAAACAGTCTATTTAAGTACGAACATACTTACGTATAAAAGAGATTTTACAGAAATCATAAAGTTCCTAGCGTCACAAAACCATTTACATCCTAAATCGACTGGTGAATATTTCAAGAGTAAACGAAAACCTGTACAATGCAGTATTGTTTCGGTAAAAACAGATAGCTAATCCTATTTGTGGGTGACAAAACCGTACGCGAACACTTATTGAAATGTTATTAGACCATTGTCATCGACAATCAAAGGTCTGACGGTACGCCTGATTATAAACAAACGATCGTTTTTAGAGAAATTTAAATTTAGATATATACATAATTAACCCAGTGTGACTATAAACAGTTATTTCGTATCCTGTTTGGCACGACTTTAACCCTCTCCCACATCCAACAAATCTGCAACAGACGACTTTGAAAACACCAAGTTAACCCTTTCCCACATACAACAAATTAACAGCAGACGACTTTGAAAATACCAATTTAACCCTTTCTCACATACAACAAATTAACAGCAGACGACTTTGAAAACACCAATTCAACCCTTTCTCACATACAACAAATTAACAGCAGACGACTTTGAAAACACCAATTCAACCCTTTCTCACATACAACAAATTAACAGCAGACGACTTTGAAAACGCAAATTTAACCCTTTCTCACATACAACAAATTAACAACAGATGACATTGAAAACACCAATCTAACCCTTTCTCGAATACAACAAATTAACAACAGATGACATTGAAAACACCAATTTAACCCTTTCTCACATACAACAAATTAACAGCAGACGACTTTGAAAACACCAATTCAACCCTTTCTCACATACAACAAATTAACAGCAGACGACTTTGAAAACGCAAATTTAACCCTTTCTCACATACAACAAATTAACAGCAGACGACTTTGAAAACACCAATTTAACCCTTTCTCACATACAACAAATTAACAGCAGACGACTTTGAAAACACCAATCTAACCCTTTCTCGCATACAACAAATTAACAACAGATGACATTGAAAACACCAATTTAACCCTTTCTCACATACAACAAATTAACAACAGACGACTTTGAAAACACCAATTTAACCCTTTCTCACATACAACAAATTAACAGCAGACGACTTTGAAAACACCAATTTAACCCTTTCTCACATACAACAAATTAACAGCAGACGACTTTGAAAACACCAATTCAACCCTTTCTCACATACAACAAATTAACAGCAGACGACTTTGAAAACGCAAATTTAACCCTTTCTCACATACAACAAATTAACAGCAGACGACTTTGAAAACACCAATTTAACCCTTTCTCACATACAACAAATTAACATCAGACGACTTTGAAAACACCAATCTAACCCTTTCTCGCATACAACAAATTAACAACAGATGACATTGAAAACACCAATTTAACCCTTTCTCACATACAACAAATTAACAACAGACGACTTTGAAAACACCAATTTAACCCTTTCTCGCATACAACAAATTAACAACAGATGACATTGAAAACACCAATTTAACCCTTTCTCACATACAACAAATTAACAACAGATGACTTTGAAAACACCAATTTAACCCTTTCTCACATACAACAAATTAACAACAGATGACTTTGAAAGCACCAATTTAACCCTTTCTCACATACAACAAATTAACAACAGATGACTTTGAAAGCACATATTTAACCCTTTCTCACATACAACAAATTAACAACAGATGACTTTGAGAACATAACCGTTAAAATATGGAAAACCTCTTTCAATGAAAGTATATAAACTTTATATAAAACAATTTACGACTCACTGCAATGTTTGCAAAAACTAAGTGCTGGAAAAGTGTCAAACATAAGCGAAAATAGTCGTCCGCAA
This sequence comes from Serripes groenlandicus, assembly GCA_031761405.1. NCBI lineage: Eukaryota > Metazoa > Mollusca > Bivalvia > Cardiida > Cardiidae > Serripes > Serripes groenlandicus. The sequence goes on from JASEVX010000003.1 coordinate 65,487,100, forward strand.
AGAGCCATTTAACATACATCATCGACTTCGGACCCTCGAAGACCAAAGTTAATCAGGTTCCCCGTTCGCCAAATATTTTTCTCTCATCCAAATAGTAACTTGTGAACGGTTAGACCAAAAGGAACAACAATAATCACATGAATGCGTGATTTGAGCGTAACTTATAACCTGTACATTTTCATAAATTTAAACTGCAGGTAAATGGTCATTCGTACATTAGCATGTTCACGAGACAGACCCAAGGGTATGGTGTAGTGACGTTTAGCATATGCTAAAGGACGGTCATCTTCGCTAGCCAAGGCACAGCTGTATTTCCTATTACTACGGCTGTAATAACTAGCCGAAAAAAACACATACTTCCGGCTATTCTGGACATCCTTAAGCTTAAACGACATGGATTATGTAGAAAAACATTGTCTGTACATTTTAAGATTGGCTGGATGTTGATGCTAACACGACAACTAATGAATCTCGTAGGCCTTGCATGAATGCAGAATCGAACCTGGTGGGAGGATGTTTGTCGGCGAAAAAAAAATTAAACTCTTTTTTACCTCAAACAGGACGTGTTTCAAATTCGAGAAATTGAACCAGTATCAACAAGCCTGAACAGCCGTAGCTGCGCCATCTCAAGCTGTAATTATGGACGAGAAACTTCTTGTTTAAGTCCAAAATAAAAGTTGTGTTCTGTTCTGTATTATCAGCCGTACAAGTCATCGTTTCGGCAATTATGGCTTGCCTGAACTGTCTTAAGGGACAAGCTTGAATTATATCTATCTCGAACAATAGGCACGCCAAAACGAGGGTTGGAGCCACTCTGTCGGCCCAACTCCGGCTGGGTTTTGCAGCCAGCTGCCATTAATTCGGGTCGAATCCGGCTAATGTGACTCGGAGCCAGAGTGTGTCACTTTCACCTGACACATGTCAGGATGCCAGTTAAACTATAATTAGAGCAATATACAGCCGGAGTTGGACTGTAGACTTGTCCAAAATGCCAACTTCATCTGAACATTGCAGCCAGCAGCCATAAATCCGGGTGGAGGCCGGCTAGTGCGACTCGGAGCCAGCTTGTAGCCATTTGGCGTGCAGTAGTACTATCATTAGTGAATCCAATCTAAGAGCCAATTTGTTGCACTTAAACTGGTTTTAGTTTATGGTTTAAGGTTTCAACAGTTTAATATCAAACCAAAACTGGTTTACAGGGTTTAGATCTTTCGCCACAAACGTCCGGTTTTGAGAACAACATGGCTGACTTTGATACAAATGTTTTTATCTTTTAATTTTCTGGTCATAATTATATAATAAAACGAGTAAATAAAGTATTTATATGTTTAGAAATCCAAACATATTCTTATGACCATTATCAGACAATGTCTGAACCCAGTCTAGTGCATTTCCACATGTAAGGGCTAATTTAAGCGATTCAGTCTCCATTTTCTCTCTTCCAAGTGACCATGTATTCGGATACATCAAACCTCCGACACCACATTCGAGGGCGGTTTGATCGGTTTAAGAAGACAGTTTTAAGTTTGTGTAAACAAATGGAAAAACTGGTTTGATTAACAAATGGATGGTTTACGAAACTGGTTTTAAACCGAAACATGTTTCCCTAAGTGCTGTGTGAACTGTCGCCGTGATGTAACAAAAATAATGTTAAAATGGGCGTAAACCTTAATAAAACTTATTCGTAATATAAAAAAAAAGCTCTTCGAAATAATCGCGCTGACAATTCCAGAAGGTTTGTCGGCAATTTTGTTAACTTGACGGATGCTACAAAGAACAGTGTGAGAGAAAAACTATATATAAAAAATATGCGATAGTAAATTCGATTGTATACCACCGTGAAAGATATTACATAAAAGTACAGGAATTTCGTTAGCGTGTCATTTTACAAACGAAATTAAACGATCCGTTTGTATGCTTTTCTTTAAAATTAATCTAATAAATAGGGTTCGTCAATTGTTTTATGTTGTAAATTTCATACCAAAAAGTCATTATGAGCAATTTCTCCTTTTTCCACAATGTTTTCAAAAATCATCTACTACAGATGCGCCATGAAGCATATGTATGTGGGAAAGGGTTAAGAGGTAAGTAAATACGAGAAAGTAACAAAATACGGGTTAAGAGGTAAGTAAATACGAGAAAGTAACAAAATACGGGAAAAATGTTAAAGTACTATCAATTATGTAAAACGTATCAAATTCATGTACCATGAAAAACAAATTAGAGAATGTATACATCTATATCTATTTAACTATGTAGTACCTGGTCAAATTTGGGGATTAGAGGGCCTTTTAAAGGGACAATTGTAAGTGATAGATTGAATGAATGTGTACTGTATTGCCTTTTTGTCACTTGATTATAATTATGATAAGTTAAATGTACATGATCAGATTTTTATTTTATTTTAGAAAAAAATCATATTTTTTGATATTATTTACGCATCAAATGTGCATTTAAACACTTCTAAATTTATACTTCTATTTTTTTTAGATGCCCAAATGGCAATTTCAGACGCCTCTGCTACAGACGATTTTTCAAAGCATTGTTGGGAAAAGACTGAGAAATGATTCAAAACGAGCTATATCGCCTTTTTCCAAAAACGTTTTTAATTCGGTATGAAAATTATATTTCCAGTTTCCCCCATGTACCGATATTTTTCACTGATGTTTTTTAATAAAAACTGATGACTCTGAACATGGAATAGCATGTAACCTGTTGCCCATATACAGGCGTTTTCTGACGCCTCTAACGCAGTCGACTTTTTAAATAAATGGTGAATGATAAATTGCTAATGATGAGACATTTATCGTTTTGCCACAATGATTTCAACTATATCCAATAAAATTAATGTACATCCACCTATAGATATTTTCGATATTTTACTAGACTAGATTATGTATGCGGGTAAGGGTTAAATAGTCCATGAAGTAATAAAAGTCAGCCTACATCCGGGTTCTCTATTTTTTTTCAGAACCGTTTTACCTCGTTGAACATACTGAATTACTTTTTCCAACATATAAACAATCTGCAGCAGACGACTTTGGAAACAATTAGACGAATTCTATAAATGATAGTATAGTTTTTGAAAAGTGATAAAACATTGTGGCAACAGGAAAAAATTACTCATGACCTTTTACAACAATGTTTTTAAAAGTCGTCTGCAATAGACACTTCAAATGTCGTCTGCATGTGTGTGACTCGACATGTCCTTATACAAACATCAAATTTAACCCTTTCCCCACATACAACAAATCTGCAGCAGACGACTTTGAATACATAGTGACAAAACCGGAAAAATCTCCATTAGCTTAATTGTTAAATAAAGATGAAAACATTGTGGCCAAAGCAATTGATGAGCACAATGTTTTCAAAAGTCGTCTGCTGCTATTGCGTCAAAATGCGTCTGCAGGTGGGAAAAGGTTAACATGTCTTTAAATGCATGAGCGGCGCTCAGAGAAAAAAGCATCTCAACCAACCTAATACATTTGCGAGCAGTGTAGATCCAGAACAACCAGCTCATCCAGTTGAACACTTCAGTGTATAAACAGGGGGAATACTTAAAAGCAACTTCTTCAATTCACTGTGAGCAACAGGATTTGTGCAGTAAATGGACATAATCTTTATAAGCAATTTCTTCCACTCAGTTGTAACGAAATGGTTTTTGATTGATTGATTGATTGATTGGGGTTTAACGCCGTTTTTAACAATTTCTCAGTTATATCACGGCGGCCAGTTCACCTACTCATGCATTTCCTGGTTTTCTCACACCCCCCCCCCCAGTACTCCACACAACAATCTTCCCAAGCAACTGGCTGCTTTTCCACATAGACTTAGCCCAGTGGTGGAAGACGAATGACGCATGTCGCATTGACTTTTGTCAATCGTCGGAAAGATAGTTGGCCGAGCCGGGATTCGAACTCACAACCCCTGGATTGACAGGCCGCATCGCTATCGACTGAGCTACTGGGGCTCGGCAAAAGGATTTTTGAAAGGATGAAATGGGGAAAAGAAGCTCATACCGAACATGTTTCTTTCTATTTTTAAAACAGTTATTAAGAATGATCAAACTTTGTCCATTTTTTTCCATTTCGTTGCGAAAGCATTATAATGTCTGTCCGATGTTCCATGTCGGCTAAAACTTCCCATTGTACTGGAAATAGTCAAACCTGTGGTAAAGACCACCTTTGTACAGCAATTCCCTGTCTATAACAACCACATTTTTAACTTCCCCAAAACTCATTTTCTGCATAAATGGCCCTGTATTTAAAGACCACATGTGAACAAAAAACAGAATGTTCTCTTCCCATGGGTGGTCTTTAAACACAGGTTGGGATGTACTTGTAACTCCTATAACGCATGACGTAATAGAAATACTGACCCAGTGAAAGAGAGAACTAATAAATACCTGCAAAAGTACAGAAAATCCCTTAAAATAGAAGAACAATAATTGAATAGAGTTGAAAACATGGCGACAAAAAGAGAAATCGCTAGTTTTGAGCGATTTCTTCTTTTGTCACTATGTTTTCAAAAACTCGTGTACTACAGAGGCGTCAGAAAGCGTCTATATGAGGGAAAGGGTTAATGCATCTGCATACAGTGAAGACTCAGGTGAGCCTATGTATACGTAGAGTCTCACCTCACCAGAGCCTTCACTGTCCGTCCACATGTCCTAAGTGCATCTTTTCACCTTATCGGTTGTGTAAATAGTGGTAGAGCGTTTGACGCGGGTGCTGTAGGTCGCGGGTTCGATCCCCGGCAGTGTCATACCCTTGAACGACTTTAAACATGCGGGTTGTAATGGCTGCCCTCCTTGGCGCTCAGGTCTGCGGGATTAGCATAGCGACTGACTGACAGGTGTCAGGATAAACGGACCAGAAGTAATGGTAAATACCCAGGAAACGCCGTGATATAACTGAATTTTGTTTAAAAGCGGCGTTAAATACCAAGCAAAGATAAATTTAAAAAACAACAACACACACACGTTTTCAAAAAGAAAAGATCTGCAGCAATACTTAGTTTAACGCTTATTCAACTTGAAGAATGAACTAGATTCCTGGACAACATTATGGTGAGTCTATTACACCCGAATTCGTTAATCGTTAATCTAATGAATAATTATA
>JASEVX010000003.1:65492419-65637419 GCA_031761405.1 Serripes groenlandicus
TGGTATCCATCTACCATTACATTTATCCCAGAACGTCGCATCGGTTTTAATGGTATCCATCTACCGTTACATTTATCCCAGAACGTCACATCAGTTTTAATGGTATCCATCTACCGTTACATTTATCCAAGAACGTCGCATCGGTTATAATGGTATCTATCTACCGTTACATTTATCCAAGAACGTCACATCGGTTTTAATGATATCCATCTACCGTTACATTTATCCAAAAACGTCGCATCAGTTTTAATGGTATCCATCTACCGTTACATTTATCCAAGAACGTCGCATCAGTTTTAATGGTATCCATCTACCGTTACATTTATCCCAGAACGTCGCATCAGTTTTAATGATATCCATCTACCGTTACATTTATCCCAGAACGTCGCATCAGTTTTAATGGTTTCCATCTACCGTTACATTTATCCAAGAACGTCGCATCGGTTTTAATGGTATCCATCTACCGTTATATTTATCCAAGAACGTCGCATCAGTTTTAATGGTATCCATCTACCATTACATTTATCCTAGAACGTCGCATCGGTTTTAATGGTATCAATCAACTGTTACATTTATCCCAGCCCATCACATCGGTTTTAATGGTATCCATCTACTATTACATTTATTCCAGACCGCTGCATCTGTGTCTGCTTCAAGACTTTTTAAAACCAGGACTCGCAGTTTGCATGGAATCCTGTCAGAGCCTAATCATCAGACTCAAAAACAGGACCTTTGGTACAAGAGGCCAACACTATACCGCTGCAGTATTGTAGATTGAAGAACATATGAGTGGTAACCTAATGATTACACATGTAGACAAAATTCCTGCCTTGACATCCATAAGAATACCGATCAAAATAATCTGACCACAAGGAATATTTGTGCCAAATTAATTTCAATCCTGTCTGTATTTTTGAACTTGATAATTAATAAGGCCAGCTCTCTAGAACAAGGAGAGGTTTACATTATTTTTTTCTGTTACCATGACAACCACAATTTTTGCACAGAATTAAATTCTTTGGACCATCTCAGGAACTGTCTGCTGAAATTATATGAAATCAGACCAGTAGTAAGAGAAGAAAATTTAAATGGACGGAAAAGTGCTAAGGTGAAAACAAATCCAGCCCCCTTGTGGCAATGTTTTTTTTCAACAATCTTGGTACGGGCCTCACTATTATCATGTGTTTGGACAGATAGCATATGGACGGTGAGTGATCACAATAGCACACCTTAGCACTATGATCTCAGGTGAACCAACACAATGTTGACGAACAAACATACAACCATACAAAATAATCACCAAGAACATTTGAAGCACAGGTGTGTGAAAAATAAAAACATAGTATTTCAGTAAAAAAAGCACTTTTAATGCATACTTATTAAACTATAACATTATGTATGCATGAGCATTACAAGTTTTCCCTAATTATAGTCACAGTGTGTGTTCGATGGAATATTACGCTGCCTGCTGAAATGATCCCTATGTGTCACTCCACTCCACCCAGTCAAGCGACACAACACAATTAATTCATTACTATTTAATATAATTGAAAAAACCATTAAACAAACTTTGAAATCTTAAATCTGCAACAGACTAACGTGGAAACATTTTTGCAAACAAAAGTTAAATATTTGTCAAATAGTAAATTTGAAAAAATTGTCAGCTGCTGATGGGTCAAAAGGTGTCAACACGAGGTAAAGTGTTCGGTATTCACATCCCCTGTTTATTCATTCTATTCAAAAATTCATGCAAGAACATTTAAACTTCATTGACAATTTTTGAACCAAATTCATTCAAACAACAACTTTCAACTTGATGATTTTACAACTATCACAGAGCAGATGTAGAAAATCTTGATAGATGACACAAGTAATTTCTGAATGGATTACCGGTTAACTGATTTGCTACCTATATAGTTCTCTGATATAATCAACACCTGAGGTAACAAGAATTACACATTATTATATAAATCACCATCCATCCTCATCAATGCAACTATGTGTAAAAGACAAAAGTCAAAATGTGTGATCAAAATTTGAAGTAAATCTTATTAAAAACGAAGAAGTTGCTTCAAAATTCTCACAATCCACTAAATGTATGTTTTTTTTAATGAAATAACCCTTTCACTCATATGACAATTAGGCAGCAGACGACTTTGAACATATTTTGTCAAAAAATAGAAAATCTCTACAATTGAATGGATAACCTATGCCTAAAAGTGGAAAACATTGTGTCAAAAGGAGAAATTGCTCGTTTTGAGCAATTTCTACTTTTGTCACTATGTTTTCAAAAGGCTGTCTGCTGCAGAGGCGTCAAAAAGCGTCTATATGAAGGAAAGGGACAATAGGTTACACTCAGCATTCACAACATACAATGTGATGAAAGGTACAAGATGTAACTGAGATCCAAATTTGAGCCCTAGCATGTGTACGTTTTGAGGAAATGAACAAAATATAACTCTGATATTGAGTAAAAAGCAAACGCTCAACTTTGCCACCGAAAAAGCAACATCTTAGTTGCGGCGAGACAAAAAAGAAACATTTGGTGGATTGAAACTCTAGTTTCATTACGAGCAATTTCCTTTGTTCCCATATTAATCAGTCATCCTTAATTAATCCTCTCCCACATACCTGTACAACAAATCTGCAGCAGACAACTTTTAAAAAAAATCTTGGCAAATGTATGGAAAATTGTCTATTAATGAAAGTGTAATTATTGAATTGCCTATTATGAGCAATTACTCATTTTCACCACAATGTTTTCAAAAGTCCTCTGCTGCATAGGTGTCTGAAAGCGTCTATTTGTGGGAAAGAATTAACAGAAGTGCAAATTCATTAACTAAAATCATCAAGTTACACCTATACTGTTACAAAGTTAGTTATGGTCACATTACCTGGCTTAACTTGCAGCATTGATTGCTCACAACAATATGGTTAACCCATTCCCACATCCAACAAATCTGCAGCAGACGACAGTGAAAACACCTACGCTTATATACGGAAAAACTCTATAATTGTAGGTATAATTACTTAGGAAGTTGAAAACAGTGGGGCAAAAGGGGAAATTGCTCGTTTTGAGCAATTTCTCCTTTTGTCACGATGTTTTCAAAAGTCATCTGCAGCAGACGTGTCAAAATGCGTCTATAAGTTGGAAAGGGTTAATGCAACTGCACATGGTTGTTGTTTTTCTTGCAGTTTTTATTTTATCCTAAGTTTTCTAACGTTGGTTAAACTTTTACCCTGGATATGTTGAGAGTTGTCTCCTTTGAATAATCGGAAGAAAACCTATTGTTACATTTAGAATAATGGAAGGAGTTTTGATATCTAATTGAAAACATTATTGGGAAAGGGAAGCGCATATCTTTCAAATACAGAACATCTACAAACAAGAGGGCCATGATGGCCCTGGATCGCTCACCTTAATTATACAATGTACTGCAATGCAAAACACATCAAGACAATTATTCTGAATGCAACCTCCACAGTGTTAACAAGATTTTCCTTCATTTGGCCTAGTGATCTATATTTTTTTACCTGATATGACCCATATTCCAACATGGACTAGATATCATCAAGACAACCTTGTGACAGATTTTCAACTTGCTCAAAGTAAAAATGCAGCCTCAGGAGTTTGAACAATATTTTCCTTTATTGACCTTGTTTCTGACCAAATATGACCCATATTCGAACTTGACCTAGATATAATTCAGACAAACATTTTGACCAAATTTCAAGCTGCTGAAGCAAAAAATGCGGCATCCAAAGTGTTAACAAGATTTTCCTTCAATTTGACCTAGTGACCTAGTTTTTGACCCTACATGATCCATATTCGAATCTGGCTTAGATATCATTTAGATAATCATTCTCATTAAATGTCAAGCTGCTGTAGCAAAAATGCGTCTTCTACAGAGTTAACAAGATGTTCCTTCAATTTGGCCTAGTGACCTAGTTTCTGACCCAATATGACCCATATTCGAACTTGACCTAGATATTTTTAAGACAAACATTCTGACACAATTTCAAACTGCTGAAGCAAAAATTGCGACCTCTGGAGTGTTAACAAGATTTTCCTTCAATTTGACCTAGTGACCTACTTTTTGACCCGACATGACCCATGTTCGAACTTGACCTACATATCATCAAGACAAACATTCTGATAAAGTTTCAACATGCTCAAGTTGAAAATGTGGCCTCCAGAGTGTTAACAAGATTTCGCTTCAATTTGACCTAGTGACCTCATTTTTGACCTCATATGGCCCAGTTTCGAACTTGTCCAAGATTTTATGGAGATGAATGTTCTGATACACTTTCATGAAGATTGGATGCAAAATGTAGCCTGTAGAGTGTTAATAAGTTAAAATGTTGACAACGCACGACGCACAACGGACGCCGGACAAAATGTGATCACAATAGCTCACCTTGCACTTCGTGCATAGGTGAGCTAAAAATGGTGGAAGATATCAATGTTATGATTTTCGCAAGGTTTTTAAGAGATAACGGCCATACTTAACATCATGTTTTATCCCGTTCCCATTTGCAGACACAATTCTAAGCATTTACGGAAGACAACGAAAAAAACCTTGTGGGATGAACAATTTCTCCTTTTGCCACCAATGTTTATAACTCTATTGAATAATCATACTTTAATTTTTAGAGATCCTCAAAATGTTTGCCTAAATGTTTTCAAAGTTGTTTGTTGCAGATTTGAGGTATGAGGGAAAGGATTAATTTATAGCCATTAGCAACAATCATGCTACCTCATATTTCCATTTCTTCATTTTCCTAGCAACAATTGCTTTTAAATCTAAATGGCACTGAAAATAACGATTTTATTTTTGTTATAAAACAAAACAAGAGCGCCTAAAGGAACACATGTTCCACCTGCCAATAACAAAAGGTGAGTTGAAACAAACAAGAGGCCCATGAGGGCCTGTGCTCTACTGGTATGGTTCTTTGGTAATTCTCAATCCAGAGCATGTATGTATGGTGAAGATCGGATAGTAAATGGAGGCTCTTTTGTGTTCACAAGCTGTATTATAGCAATTTTGAAAATTTCAAGGCCCATAATCCAGTCTTGCATTGGCAGATCTGGCTGGTTTGCGAAAGAAACCCGTGCTCTCATCAATATTCAACTACTTTCTAAGTTTGGTGAAGATCAGATAGTAAATCGAGGCTCTATTGTGTTCACAAGCTGTATTATAGCAATTTTGACAATTTCAAGGGCCATACTCCAGTCATGTAAGGGCACATCTGGCTGGTTTTCAAAAGGAACCAAGCTCTCATCAATATTTAACTACTATCTAAGTTTGGTGGAGATCAGATAGTAAATGGAGCCTCTATTGTGTTCACAAGCTCTATTATAGCAATTTTGCAAATTTCAAGAGCCATAATCCAGTCTTGCATGGGCGGATCTGGCAGGTTTGTGAAAGGAACCGAACTTTCATCAATATTTATCTACCATTTAAGTTTGGTGAAGATTGAATAGTAAATCGAGGCTCTATTGTGTTCACAAGCTGTATTATAGCAATTTTGACAATTTCAAGGGCCATAATCCAGTCATGCAAGGGCACAAAAGGCTGGTTTTCGAAAGGAACCAAGCTCTCATCAATATTTAACTACTATCTGAGTTTGGTGAAGATTAGTTAGTAAATGGAGCCTCTATTGTGTTCACAAGCTCAATTATAGCAATTTTGACAATTTCAAGGGCCATAATCCACTCTTGCATGGGCGGATCTGGCTGGTTTGCAAAAGGAACCGAGCTCTCATGTACATCTAACTACTTTATAAGTTTGATTGAGATACAATCAAAACTAAAGACTTTATCACGTTCACAAGCTCTATGATAGCAATTCTGACAATTTCAAGGGCCATAATCCAGTCTTGCATGGCTGGATCTGGCTGATTTGCAAAAGGAACCAAGCTCTCATGGATACCTAACTACTGTGTAAGTTTGGTGAAGATCAGATAGTAAATGGAGCCTCTATTGTGTTCACAAGCTCTATTATAGCAATTGTGACAAGCTCTATTATAGCAATTGTGACAATTCCAAGGGCCATAATCCAGTCTTGCATGGGCGGATCTGGCTGGTTTGCGAGCTCTCATGGATATCTAACTACTGTATAAGTTTGATTGAGATACAATAAAAACTGAAGACTGTATCGCGTTCACAAGCAATTGTTTACGGACCGACGGACACCACACCACGGCATAAGCTCTTCTGGCCTTTGGCCAGTAGAGCTAAAAATGCATAGATAAGTTCTTTCAGACAAATTTCAATAGCATTCATAAGCCTTTATATGAATAAACAAGAGGGCCATGATGGCCCTGGATCGCTCACCTTAATTATACAATGTACTGCAATGCAAAACACATCAAGACAATTATTCTGAATGCATCCTCCACAGTGTTAACAATATTTTCCTTCATTTTGCCTAGTGATCTATATTTTTTTACCTGATATGACCCATATTCCTACATGGACTAGATATCATTAAGACAACATACTGACAAAGTTTCAACTTGCTCAAAGTAAAAATGCGGCCTCCGGAGTTTGAACAATATTTTCCTTTATTGACCTAGTTTCTGATCCAATATGACCCATATTCGAACTTGACCTAGATATAATTCAGACAAACATTCTGACCAAATTTCAAGCTGCTGAAGCAAAAAATGTGGCATCCAAAGTGTTCACAAGATTTTCCTTCAATTTGATCTAGTGACCTAGTTTTTGACCCGGCATGACCCATATTCGAACTTGGCCTAAATATCATTCAGCTCAACATTCTGAACAAATTTCAAGCCGCTGAAGCAAAACATGCGGCTTCTACAGAGTTAACAAGATTTTCCCTTAATTTGGCCTTGTGACCTAGTTTCTAATCCAATATGGCCCATATTTAAACTTGGCCTAGATATCTTTAAGACAAACATTCTGACAAAATTTCAAGCTGCTGAAGCAAAATATGAGGCATCCAAAGTGTTAACAAGATTTTCCTTCAATTTGGCCTAGTGATCTAGTTTTTGACCCGGCATGACCCATATTCGAACTTGGCCTAGATATCATTCAGCTCAACATTCTGAACAAATTTCAAGTTGCTGAAGCAAAATATGCAGCTTCTACAGAGTTAACAAGATTTTCCCTCAATTTGGCCTAGTGACCTAGTTTCTGACCCAATATGACCCATATTTGAACTTGACCTAGATATCTTTAAGACAAACATTCTGACCAAATTTCAAGTTGCTGAAGCAAAAAATGCGGCATCCAAAGTGTTAACAAGATTTTCCTTCAATTTGATCTAGTGACCTAGTTTTTGACCCGGCATAACCCATATTCGAACTTGACCTAGATATTTTTAAGACAAACATTCTGACAAAATTTCAAACTGCTTAAGCAAAAATTGCGGCCTCTGGAGTGTTAACAAGATTTTCCTTCAATTTGGCCTAGTGACCTACTTCTTGACCCGATGTGACCCATGTTCGAACTTGACCTACATATCATTAAGACAAACATTCTGATAAAGTTTAAACATGCTCAAGTTGAAAATGTGGCCTCTAGAGTGTTAACAAGATTTCGCTTCAATTTGACCTAGTGGCCTCGTTTTTGACCTCATATGGCCCAGTTTCGAACTTGTCCAAGATTTTATGGAGATGAACGTTCTGATAAACTTTCATGAAGATTGGATGCAAAATGTAGCCTGTAGAGTGTTAACAAGCTCAAATGTTGACGACGCACGACGCACGACGGACGGACGCCGGACAAAATGTGATCCCAATAGCTCACCTTGCACTTCGTGCATAGGTGAGCTAAAAAGTTCATATCGATTTAGAATATGCAAACAGAGTGCCAAACTGCTAAAATATGCCCATCAGTGAAACCTAACTCTGGAACAATTTTATCGATCTGGCAACTTTTTTCCATTGCAATTGAGAATTTATGCCCATCAACATCAGTTTGATGAAGATTTGATAAAGAACTATTGAAGTTAACCCTTTCCCTCATATAGACGGCGCCTCTGCAGCAGACGGCTTCTTGAAGACATTGTGACAAAAGAAGAAATTGCTCAAAAAAATAGCTAGAGAATTTCTATTTTTTGACAAAATATGTTCAAAGTCGTCTGCTGCAGAATTGTTGTATGATGGAAAGGGTTAAAGAGCAGACAGGGCCTTTATGGATAATATAATGGACATAATTCAAAAGTGCCTTGGCTGGTTATCCAACTTGGCTAAGACAATATACCCACAATCATTTGAATGAATGAATGAATTAAATTTAATTATTCATGATCCCTGGGTAAACAAACCAGTACTAGGCTAGAAAATGTGCCTTGCCCAAGGGCACTCCACCATGACCGTAGTGCCACGACTGGGGATCGAACCCGGGACACCCGGTTTCGAAATCCCTGACGCTAACCACTCGACCACAGCGGATTCCTACAATCATTTGATAAAGATCTTATGAAAAAACTCGACCTAGAGAGAGGACATGACTAATTTGGCCACTTTTTAATAATTCAAGGTACATAATCAAAAAGTGCCTTGCATGATTTGGCTTGTTATCAAACTTGCCCCAGACATTATGCCAAGAATAGGTAGCTATTGGTCAAAATTCAACAATATTTCAATAACATACCAGAATGGGACAAAGTAATTACTAGAATGACAGGTAAACTTTATTCCGAGACCTGCAATTCAGTGGATATGATACCTCAACCCTTTCCCACCTATAGTCACTTTCTGACACATCTGCAGAAGATGAGTTTTGAAAACATCTTGACAAAAGGAGAAATTGCTCAAAATGAGCAATTTCTTCTTTTGCCACAATGTTTTCATTTGTTTTCCAGTAATTATACCTTCGTTTTCAGCGATTTCACATATTTTTGAGCAGACACTTTCAAAGTCATCTGCAGCAGATTTGCTGTATGTGTGACAGGGTTAATTAAATCCATTTTCAACAGTATTTCAGTAATAACATGCCGGCCAGATTACCTAACCATGTGTTTCCTGCTTATCTTCCCACAAGTATTACACACAACACTCTTTCTAAAACGAGATCATTCCCACATAGACTGTAATACATTTGTAGATGAGGAATGAAGCTTATAACAGTCTATGACTTAAAAAGTCTTATCATCAGAAAGAATTCTCGCCCACTTGAATTGATGGACCTTGTAGTTACCAAATGAGCCATCGTGACTCCACAATGCTCAAAGATACAGATAACTTTTGGAAATATTGATGAACAAGTTTTCCTTTTACAAAATATTTATTACTCCGTATCAAAGATAGGGTTTCTATTTTGAACGTATTACATTTGTTCCACAGATATTTTCAAAGCAAATTACTCTGTATATCATAGAAAGTAAGTCGTTCTGTCAAACATTCTATCTCGTTCCTCGGATGTTGTATTCTCAAGTCACACAATCTATTGTGTCTAACTGTTCCTGAAACTCTGTATAAAGTCTTTGTAAAGTTTTCAGGTTTTCACAAAAATATGGCAGAATTTCTTTCAGTAAATCTCTTTTCTTCATTCCCTGAAATGTGAGAAAAACACTTACATGTTAAAATAACATTTATTTCTGAAACATTTCCCACAAACAACAAATCTGCAATTAACAACTTTGAAAACATCACTGCGAAAATAAATATAGGAAATCTTTATAAATTAAAGTTTAACCCTTTCCCTCATACGACAATTCTGCAGCAGACGACTTTGAACATATAATGTCAAACAAGAGGGCCATGATGGCCCTGGAATCGCTCACCTGATTATTTATTTTTACTTTAGCTATATAAGCCACGCCCCTGGCGGCCATAGTTTCCGACCAATCAACTTGGCTTGAAGGAATCTGATAGAGGGTCACCCTAGGAACATTTCTACAAAATTATTTGAAAATCAGCCCGACACTTTCGGAGAAGAAGATTTTTTAAGTTTTCACTATAGCCATATAAGGCAAAATAGCCCCGCCCCCCCTGGCGGCCATGTTTTTCGACCAATCAAATTGGCTTGAAGGAATCTGAAAGAGGGTCATCCAAGGAACATTTCTACAAAATTATTTGAAAATAGGCCAGACACTTTCGGAGGAGAAGATTTTTTAAGTTTTCACTATAGCCATATAAGGCAAAATAGCCCAGCCCCCCTGGCGGCCATGTTTTTCGACCAATCAACATGGCTTGAAGGAATCTGATAGAGGGTCATCCAAGGAACAATTCTACAAAATTATTTGAAAATATGCCAACCAGTTTGGGAGAAGAAGAATTTTGAAGTTTTTTTCATTTCGTTGCCATGGAAACCAGAATTCTGCATGGATCCCAACAATTTGAAGGAAATCCGGTGTGGTCATTGAGAGGATACTTTCTGTGAAGTTTCATCCCAATTGACCCACTGGTTACTGAGGAGAAGAAGTTGACGCACGACGGACAAAAGGCGATCACAATAACTCACCTTGAGCAAAGCTCAGGTGAGCTAAAAATAGAAAATCTCTAAAATTGAATAGATAACCTATGACTAAAAGTGGAAAACATTGTGGCAAAAGGGGAAATAGCAATTTCTTCTTTTGCCACTATGTTTTCAAAAAGCCGTCTGCTGCAGAGGCGTCAGAAAGCATCTATATATGAGGAAAAGGGTTAATTATTGTATAGAACTGATAAGATTGTGGGAAAAGACAAGGAGCAATATTTCCTTTTACTACAATCTGTTTAAAAGTCGTTTACCGCGGTTGGGAAATGGTTACTGTAGCATGTATTTCCAGCAATCTTCAATAGAACAAATAATATCTCTACTTAGGAATTAGAAGTCAGATCAAATGAATTACTTCTTTTTCCAAAACATTTTAAAAAGTTGTCTGCTTCAAACATGCAATATTGCCTTTTTCCATCTTTTGCAGGTTACACTTTTTAATTGTATATAAACTAGTTAAAACCACTAGTTTGAACCATTTCCCACATACAACAAATCTGCAGCAGACGATTTTGAAAACATCTAGACGAAAAAAGCGCCCCGGAGCAAACGCCAACGCTCGTCTGTTTTTTTTCCATTCGAAAAAGGACATGACTGAATAATTATTATTTGACTTGGTAAAGACATGCGTATTGTTCCTAGGAACATGTGTACCATGTTTTATTTGAGAATGTTAAATGGGTTTTGAGTTGAGGTTAAATGTTTGTGACAACTCAGACGCTTAACCCAAAGGTATCACAACACCCTGACTTCTTTTCCCCTTTCGAACTACAAACACTTTCTGAGGCCTCTGCAGCAGACAAATTTTGAAAACAGTGTGAGCAGTTTCACCTTTGCCTCAAAGTCTTGTGATGACCCAACGACGCTGACCCAAAGGGTATCGCAATACCCCGACTTTTTGAAAAACAAACAAGCTAAATATATGGCATGTATGTCTTAAACAGGATTGTAACAGTGTAGCAAAAGAAGAATAGCTCATGATGAGCAATTTCTTGAAACATATATACAAAACTATGGAAAATTTGTAGAAATAAATGTATAGGTCTTCAACAGAGTTGAAAACAGTGTCGCAAAAGAAGAAATTGCTCATAATGTGCAAATTCTTCTTTTGCCATACTTTTTTCAAATGATATCTGCGTCAGTCCTTGCACTATGTAGATCCCAAAGGTTTACCCCACTCTTGCACAGGACTCCAACCAAGGACCTTTGAACAAATGGCCAGCACTATGTTAACTCTTTAACACATAAGAGGTTTTTTGCAGCCAACACCTTTGAAAACATCTAAAAAGAAGTATGGAAAATATTATTGCAAATGGAAAAATGTTCCTGTTGCTAAAATGTTTTAAAATGTCGGTACAGGGCTTAGTAATAAAGACGGTTACACTTACCAAAACTGTTGATTCCCATTTCGAATTACTTTTGGATTGATAAAGTGGACCTAGTAAATCATTGCACACTTCTCTTAACTGCTCTTCTAGGCCTAGAAATCAAAAGTAACAACTCATTCAATGGAATTTAACCATTTCCCATATACAATAAATCTGCATTAGACATCTTTGCAAATATCGAGATGTGACTATCATTGCTTTTGAGAGGCACTTTAAGATAATTTTTGTTTTGGCCATAACTCATTTAAAAACAAGAGGGCCATGATGGCCCTGGAATCGCTCACCTGATTTTTTTTTTCACTTTAGCTATATAAGCCCCGCCATCTGGCGGGCATAGTTTCCAACCAATCAACTTGGCTTTAAGGAATCTGATAGAGGGTCACCCTAGGAACATTTCTACAAAATTATTTGAAAATCGGCCTGACACTTTTGAAGGAGAAGATTTTTTAAGTTTTCACTATAGCAATAAAAGGCAAAATAGCCCCGCCCCCTGGCGGCCATGTTTTTTGACCAATCAACATGGCTTGAAGGAATCTGATAGAGGGTCATCCAAGGAACATTTCTACAAAATTATTTGAAAATCGGCCCGACACTTTTGGAGGAGAAGATTTTTTAAGTTTGCACTATAGCTATATAAGGCAAAAAAGCCCCGCCCCCCCTGGGGGCCATGATTTTCGACCAATCAACATGGCTTAAAGGAATCTGATAGCGGGTCATCCAAGGAATATTTCTACAAAATTATTTGAAAATCGGCCTGACACTTTTGGAGGAGAAGATTTTTTAAGTTTTCACTATAGCCATATAAGGCAAAAAAGCCCCGCCCCCCCTGGCGGCCATGTTTTTCGACCAATCAACATGGCTTCAAGGAATCTGATAGAGAGTCACCCAAGGAACATTTCTACAAAATAAGTTCAAAATCTGCCAACCAGTTAGGGAGAAGTAGAATTTTGAAGTTTTTTTCGTTTCGTTGCCATGGAAACCAGAATTCTGCATGGATCCCAAAAATTTGAAGGAATTCTGGTGAGGTCATTGAGAGGATGCTTTCTGTGAAGTTTCATCCCAATTGACCCACCGGTTACTGAGGAGAAGATGTTGAAGATTTTTTAAGGTTTGCACTATAACCATAAAAGGCAAAATAGCCCCGCCCCCTGGTGGCCATGTTTTTGACCAATCAACATGGCTTGAAGGAATCTGATAGAAGGTCACCCAAGGAACATTTCTACAAATTTATTTGAAAATCGGCCTGACACTTTTGGAGAAGAAGATTTTTTAAGTTTGCACTATAGCCATATAAAGAAAAATAGCCCCGCCACCCGCTGGCGGCCATGTTTTTCGACTAATCAACATGGCTTGAAGGAATCTGATAGAGGGTCACCCGAGGAACATTTCTACAAAATTATTTGAAAATCGGCCTGACACTTTCGGAGGAGAAGATTTTTTAAGAATTTTGAAGTTTTTTCATTTCGTTGCCATGGAAACCAGAATTCTGCATGGATCCCGAAAATTTTAAGGAATTCTGGTGAGGACATTGAGAGGATGCTTTCTGTGAAGTTTCATCCCAGTTGACCCACCGGTTACAGAGGAGAAAATGTTGACGGACGACGGACGACTGACGACGGACAACGGACGCCGGACATAGGGCGATCACAATAACTCACCTTGAGCACTTCGTGCACAGGTGAGCTAATAATTCCAGTGCAACACGCCAACAATATGCACAACAAGGCTTGGTATCAATCATTCTTGTGAAGTTATATTGAATTCTGATAAAGGGTTGCTGAGAAATAGTGTTCACAAGAAATGTCTACAGACCAACGGACCGACCGACAAGCGTGACTCCTATATAGCCCCCATATACTATGTATCTGGGGGTATAAATATGTACAGAAAATGGTGAAAAGTAAAGTATTTGGAAGTTTATGAGATATGAGCCATGCTAGAACGAGAGAGCGTTCAAACATGTGTCACCTGCAAGCATACAGATAACAGAGAGGTGGTCGATTTGTGTGTCCCAGCCAAAGCAGATGAAACAACAAGAGAACTGCAGAGCGAGAGCTAATG
Organism: Serripes groenlandicus; assembly: GCA_031761405.1. NCBI lineage: Eukaryota > Metazoa > Mollusca > Bivalvia > Cardiida > Cardiidae > Serripes > Serripes groenlandicus. Next base: position 65,506,322 of record JASEVX010000003.1, read on the forward strand.
CTTGTCTGTTTATTCATGAATTTTTGTCAAAAAAGGGGCATAACTGAATAACCATTAAAGCCAGAGTTATGTGACTTTGTATAGACATGCATATTGTTTCTAGGAACATGTGTAATAAGTTTCATTTGAATATGTGTAACTAATATGAGTTATGAGGTAAAGTTAAGTTTAGTTACGACGACACTAAGGGTATCCCAATAGCCAACTTTTTTTCACGAAAAACAGACAAGCTAAAAATAATGAAACAAATTCAAAACTGTCTAAGAATTGCTGTTATTAGTGCCATCTGCTTTTTTACAGATCTGTTGAAAACAATGTGATATCTGGAAAGTTTGAAGTACAGTTTTGATACATAGTTGAAAATATTTTGGATAAAGGAGATATTGATCATTTTCAGCAATTTCTCCTTTACCGCTGCTATGTTTTTAAGAGTTATTTGTAGCAAAGGAAATTGAAAACAATTTTTAATAGGAAAAAGAGTTCATAAGGATAATACAACCCTTACTGAAGACTCTGCAGCAGAAGGCTTTTGAAATCATTGTGGCCAAAGGAGAAATTGCTCACCAAATTTTTTCCTTTGACCACAATGTTATGTTTATTCAATAATCTTTTTTATAGAGAGTTGCCTTATTGTTTACTAAATGTTTTCTAATTCCTTTGCTGCAGATTTGTTGTATGTGGTTACCAAATTACCTTCCTGTATGAGATATCTGACATATGTCTGTAACCAGAACTTGTATTCCGACGCCGACTTTAACGACAGACATATCTGGACCTGAGATTGGAGGTGATTTAGGGTTGAGAGCTGCTTTATGTTTGTCCCTGACTGGAATGATCGCTGACCTGGATTCATTGATCTGAAATAAAATCACCAAAATCAGTAAGATGGAGGCAGTTAATTGGTCTATTAGATAACACGTTCCCACATGGGCATATTTTTCAGCATTTCACTGTCATCTGGTACAGATTGATTGATTGTTGGGTGTTTTACGCTACTTTCAACAATTGTTCAGTTATATCACAGCGTTACCTGAGTAAGTGATTGTATGGTGTTTTACGCCACTTTTAACAATAGATCAAGCATAATAGTAAAATAACAACTTTTGTGTTTACCTTTCCTGAGCGAGTTGTAGATTTGTTAAAGTCCCTGATACTTTAGTTGCCATTCTTGGTTTGCTGTTTTGATGGGCGGAGCATTGTTGTATATGGTCGGATTTGTCATGGACTAAATGCCTAAAAAGAAAATATGTAGATATATATTTTAATTCTTTACCTGAGATAGACAACAATTGAAAGTTAATTGATGAAAATTTCGAACTTTTGAAAACATTGTGGCAAAAAGAGAAATTGCTTAATATGAGCAATATGTTCTTTTGCCACAATATTTTCAACTCTCTATTTCATTTATACTTTTATCTAAACATTTGAAACCTCCAAAGAGATGGTGTGATTATATTGAGATGAAAATCACATTTCAGTTCACTGATGAAGATTTACATCTTTTCTGGTAGCTGACTTTTAATTTCATCAAAGTACCTGTGTTCAGAGAGTTTTCATGTGAGTGATATTGTCACATCATAAATTCCACTTGGATATATTTCCTATCAAGAAATAGACAACAAAATGACCCATCTCTCCGATTTGAAAACTAGAACTGTGAGTGAACTCACAAAAGGATACCCCCGTCCCGCGCTTACAAGACATATGGACAGACAGATGGACGGACAGATATATTTCCGACCAGGATAATCTTCCTTCATGCACATCCTCAGGCTGTGTACTGCAACTGTGTTTCATCAGAGTTGGTCTAGCCGTTAAGGAGGAGTTGCGCTTACAAGACATATAGACAGACAGACGGACACGGACAGACGCACATACGGACAGGGATAATCTTACTTCATGCACATCCTCAGGTTGTGTACCGCAACTGTGTAAAGTGTCATCAGAATCGGTCTAGCCGTTAAGGAGGAGTTGCGCTTACAAGTCATATGGACAGACAGACAGACGGACAGGGTGATTCCTATATACCCCCCCAAAACTTGTTTGTGGGGGGTATAACAATGTATTCTACTGCCTTTTTCCTTCATTGAGGACGATATAATGAATTAATCCTTTCGCAATTGCAGACACATTTCGGCACATCTTTAGCAGACAAAACTGAAAAGGAGAAATTACTCAATATGAGCAATATCTATTTTTGCCACAATATTTTCAACTCTATAACCCAAGTACGACAAATCTGCAGCAGACGACTTTGAAATAATTTAGGAAAAAACATGGAACATCTCTATAATTGAAGGTATAATTAATGAAAACAGCTGAATACATTATGACTCAAAAAGAAATAGCTTGTTTCCAGCAATTTCATCTTATGTCTCAATGTTTTCAGAGGTCGTCTATTGCAGAGGCACTAAAAAGCATCTGCATGTGGGACAGGAAGTAAAGTATTAACTTATTCTATCTAGATGTTTTCAAGATCGTCTGCTTCAGATTTGTCATGTGTTTTAGGGTGTAACAAACATTCTTAACAACACTCTGATTTTTCCAAGTCGAAAAAGGAGCATTGCTGAATAATTATTAAAACCTGAATGATGTGACTTGGTACAGACATGCGTGATGTTTCTAGGAACGTGTGTTCCAAGTTTCATTTGAATATGTAACTGTTTTTTGGTTTTGAGGTAAGTTTAAGGTTTTGCGAGGATGACGCCAAGGTTATCAAAATAGCCCAACTTTTCTTTTTCGAAAAACAGTTGCGCTAAAAACCACACCAGAAGAGTATCTAACCAGCTTACCAGCATGCCAAGTCCGTTGAATAACTATATGATTTGGTGTTAGTTAATGTCACAACTGGTACACCATCCTGAGTTATAAACGCCTTTGAGATCTTCAAGTCAGCTGTAAACAAAGATTTGTACATATATAATTTATTGATTGATTGATTGGGGTTTAACGCCATTTTCAACAATTTTCAGTCATATGATGGCGGCCAGATCACGTACTCATGTGTTTCCTGTCTTTCTCGCATCCAAGCAACTGGCTGCTTTCCACATAGACTGTTAGCATACTTGAGGAAGACGAATGATGATGGTCACAGTGACTTTTGTCAAACTTTGGAAAGAATTTTTGCAGACCTGGGGTATAAATCACAACCCCTGGATTGACAGGCCACGTGTTACCAACTGAGATATCTGGGCTTGACTGTATACAGATAAATTGCCCAGTCTAAATATACTGTAACATGTCAGGTTATGTGTTTACACTTCTCCAGGTGCAGACCAATTTATCCCTTTCCCTCATAAAACAAATCTGCAGCAGACGACTTTGAACATATTTTGTCAACTAATAGAAAATCTCTATAATTGAATGGATAACCTACGACTAAAAGGGGAAAACATTGTGACAAAAGGAGAAATTGCCCATTTTGAGCAATTTCTTCTTTTGTCACTATGTTTTCAAAAAGCCGTCTGCTGCAGAGGCGTCAGAAAGCGTCTACATGAGGGAAAGGGTTAAATACCTCTGCAGCAGGATTCAAGGAGGGAAGCCTCTTTTACCATTTTTTAAGTCTTTGGAAAAACCCACATGAGAATCCAACCCTGGTCTCCCACTATCAAGGCAGACAGGGTTTGATCTATACAACAGATTGGTTATTCTTAGCAAGAACATTTTCAATATATTTCAATATATTATTAACCCTTTCCCTCATATGACAATTCTTCAGCAGACGACTTTGAACATGTTTTGTAAAAAGGTAGAAAGTCTCTATAACTTAATGGATAACCTATGACTAAAAGTGGTAAACATTGTGTCAAAAGGAGAAATTGCACGTTTTGTGCAATTTCTTCTTTTGTCACTATGTTTTCAAAAAGCCGTCAGCTGCAGAGGCGTCAGAAAGCGTCTATATGAGGGAAAGGGTTAACTCTTTCCCACATGAAGACGCCTCTGCGGCAGACAATTTTTGCCACAGTTTTTTCAAATCTATTCAGTAAATGATCTTTTCTTTTAAGAGATTTTTGAATATTTTAATGAAGATATTGTGTCGTCTGCCGCAAATTCGTGGTATATGGGAAAGGGTCAAGATTTGATGTTATACATTTTAGAACATTAATGAATACATTACATTTAAGTATTGTAGAAAGATGTTCATTTCTTATGATGACAATTTTCTTCTGCATATCCCTGAAAAGAGAAAGAACAAAATATTTTCTATAATTGTGTTAAATGTCTACATAAGCAAAAGATATATACGGACCATTCATGTGAAGTTAAATCTTATTTTTCTTTCTGTTTTGGAAAAAAAACTGACCCTGTGGTATTGGAGATGTCATCTAATCAATTGTTGACACAAAATGATGGACAAGGAACACAGAATGGTTACAATAGCTCTTTCTCATATACAGGCGCTTGCTGATGCCTCTGCAGCAGACAACCTTTGAAAATATTGTAGGCAAAGGATATTTAGTAATAACAATTTCTTTTTTAGAGGTTTACCGTAATTTGTCTGAGATTGTGTCGTCTGCTGCAGTTTTGATGTGAGTGGGAGAGGGATAGGTCACTTTGGTGAACTAAACGTGAGACAGAAAACGGGGTAGAGGAGAACTCCCAACAAGTTACAATATAAAAGTTTAGTGCACTGCAACAAACAAGCACCAAGTTTGAAGTTGGTACATTGGAAAATAAGTGAGAAAATGACCGGACATAATAAAGTGATGCAGGGAGATAAGTAAAACAAGAGGACCATGATGGGCCTATATCACTTACTTAAAATAATTTTAACAGCCTAGGTAGAGAATCAGCAACCCACTTTTGGAGAAGATTTTTAAAGTTTTCACTGAAGCCATATAGGGCAAAACAGCCCTTCCCTTAGAGGCCATGTTTTTTCTACACCAATCAACATGGCTTGAAGGAATCTGATTGAGGGTCACACAAGGAACATTTCAAAAAACAATTTGAAAATCAACCAACCAGTTAGGGAGGAAAATATTTGTTTTGGTTGCCATGGAAACCAGAATTCTGCATGTCAAAAAATAGAAAGAGATTTTGGAGAGGACAATGAAATAAATACTTGCTGTGAAGTTTCATCCTAATTGACTAACTGGTTACAGACGAGAACATGACAGACTGGTGCTGGATTCAAAAATTAACCTTGAGCATTTCGTGCTCAGGTGAGCTAAAAATAGGCACACAAGAGAAAATTTCATTCTCCTGATCACTTTGCTTTAATCATATACACCAAACAGAAATGAAGTGATGCCAAATTAAGTCAAAGCATCTTGGACACACAACAGAGAACTGAAGAATTTTAGTTCTATGTTTCCATGTTTTAAATGATCACTTAAGTAGAGATTCTTAAGAAGAGCGCCGCAGAGCAAACTCCAATGCTTGTCTGTTTTTTCATGAATGGTTAAGTCCAGAACGGGGCATAACTGAATAATAATCAAAGCCAGAGTTGTGTGACTTGGTAAAGGCATGCATTTTATTTCTAGGAACATTTGAATGTGTGTTACTTTTTTTTTATGAGGTAAGTTTAAAGTTTTGTGAAGCCGACGCCAAGGGTCTTCGAAAAACAGACAAGCTAAAAATATAAAAAGAAATTCTTACCATACATGCAAGCTGCCTCTACTGGTAATTGCCATGACAAAATAGTCCTTCACATCCAACACGGAGATTTTGGAAGAGAGCTGGATGTTTGGAAGAACCTTTAGACCCATCGGGTTAAATACTGATAAAGTACTGTCAGAGCTGGCCACACATGAAACATGCCTGTATAATTATAAAGCAAAATCAGTCACTGGTTTATCACATTTTATTTTAACACTTAACCATAAACAACAAATCTGAAGCAGACAGTTTTGAAAACATATTTGCCAAAAAGTGATCAATCTCAATTTATATAGGTTTAATTATTAAAAAAAAGAGGAAAACAAAGTGGCAAAAGGTAAAATTGCTCATCATGAGCGATTATCCTTTTGCCACAATGTTTTAAGTAGTCTTATTATGTAAAGGCGTCAAAAAGCGTCTGTATGTGGGAAAGGGTTAAATTCCTGGAACACATTCCAACATACAAGAAATCTGCAGCAGACCACCATAAAAAGCATCTAGGCAAGAATGTGGAAAATCTTTAATAAATTTCTGCTAAAATGATTGAAAAAAATATTATGGCAAAATGAGATATTGCTCAAGATTTCAAATGTCTTCTGCTGCATGTTAACAAGATTTAATACAACCTTCAAGATGTCAACTAGAATTCAAATAAGTTAACTTTATGTGACATTCCCGAAAACAGCATCAAAGAACTTTGAAAACATTGAGGCACAAATATGAAAATTGTCTACCAATAATAAAAGTATAATAATTGATTAGACTTGAACATTTTGTAGCAAAAGAAGAACTTGCTCTTATTTCTTATTTTGCCACAATGCTTTTAAGATTTGTCTGCAAGTGGGTAAGGGTTTAAAGAGCAGTCAGATGTGACCTTGGTTTGACCTTGCCAGTAGAATACCATTTGAACTACAACACAGGAATCTCTATCATATACCATGGATTGACAATGAGGTCTCATTTAGACCCTTCCTTTCCCATATACAACAAATCTGCAGCAGACAACTTTGAAATCATATTGGAAACATTATGGAAAAATTATGGAAAATCTTAATAAATGAAATATGCTTCTTTTGCCAAAATGTTTTGAAAAGTTGTCTGCTGCAGAGGTCACAGAACGCATCTGTATGATTGAAAGGGATAAGCCTGTGAAAAAGCAGACAGAGACTTTACAGAACCTTTTTGTTTACATCAACAATGTATTTAATCAACCCTTTCATTCATGCGGATGCATTCTGACATCGTCTGCTTAATATCAAGGGTTAAACTATCATATGGCATGCCATTCTTAGACTTTAAAGATGCAATTACAGTAATTAATATTGTGGTCAAGGAAACTTACCTTGAACCTGCAGCAGCCAGGATTTTTGAAGATAAAACTTGTTCCCATACGAGGTTACCTCCCTGTGTACATTTCAGTTTATGCAGAGTTATCATTCCTGCCTGTAAAAAGTTCTCTACTTCCAACATCAATGGTTCTGACCCGGCTTCTCTGGATATCTTTTAATACAAACAAATAAATAATTAAGCAAAGAATGCCCACATACTTAAAAAGCTGTTTGCATTAACCCTTTCTGACAGAAAAATGATCAGAAGCCGATAACTTTGAAAACATCTGTGCATAAATGGGATAAACCTCAATAAATAAAAGTATTATTATTTAAGGTAAACTATGTCCATCTGTCAAGTCAACAAATATATTAGAGCTCTAGATAAGGGGCATTTTGTATGTTCTAAAATCCTTATTTGACTTCCAAAACCTATGTTGTGGCTACTTAAAATGAGGACAAGATAAGCTGCATTGATATCTTTAGAAGCACTCAATAAAACCTTTAGGGTGTACTCAAAAGAATCATATCACTGAGTACCCTCAACATAGGTTTTGAAAGTCAAATAAGGATTTTAGAATATTGTTATAGATCTCGCGAAATTTAGCCGATCGTGTTACTCTTACAATCTGCAAGACAAATTATTTATTATTCTAGACTTATTTTCCGTACATGTTTTCACGTTTGTAGTCTAAAATGTGTGCGTGATTATTTGTTTTTCTACGTGATTCACGTATATATATATACGTGAATGGGAACTCTGCTGACATATTGATCGACTGACAGATGGACAAAATTAAACCCAACTGCCTCCAGCCTTACAACTTGGAGGCCTAGTAATTGTCAATGTGATATGAAAGGAATGTACTAACACTTCTGGATAGAAATGAGTGTCAAAAAATGTTTGAAGCAGAGACATAAAGAGTGTTCTGTAGCAAGAAAACTAACCCCCTTTCAAACATCAATTGGCAGCAGAAGGCATTGAAAACATCTAGGTAAAAGTATGAAAACCCTCTGCAGATGTGTCTAAATGCATCATCTAGAAGACAACAAGGTTATTAAAAAGGACCTACCATTGTGTTGAAATGTTTTCCCACCTCAGGAACTGGAAGACTTATTTCACTAGAGGTTTGTATGTACCGCACCGTCTCCCTCTCTGTGGTTGGTGGCTAGGGGAGAGAAAAAGTTATCAATTGATTGATTAATTATTTGGTGTTTTACAATGCTTTCACTTATATCACAGCGTTTCCTGGGTAAGTTACCAGTACTCCATTTATCCTGACACCAGCCAGTCAGTCGAAATGCTAACACCCTGAGGGCCAAGGAGAGCAGCCATTACTACCATTTTTAAAATCTTTGGTATGATCCAACCATGGAACGAACCTGTGACTTCCCACACCCAAGGCAGACACTCTACCACTACACCACCGAGGTGGTAGGATGGAATAGTAATCCTGTATCTCTCTACCAAGGCAAGCAACACACAACGCAACCAATATATAGAAAGGAATCTCATTACAAAAAGAGCGCCGCGGGGGGAACGCCAACACTCGTCTGTTGTTTTCTAAGCTGAAAAAGGGGCATAACTGATATATTAAAGCCAGAGTTATGTGACTTGGTATTGACATGTGTATTTTTCCTAGGAACATGTATACCAAGTTTATTTTGAAAATGTCGAGTGATTTATGAGGTTTAAGTTTTGTGACGACGCCAAGGGTATCACAATAGCGTGACATTTTTTCTTTGAAAAACAGACAAGCTAAAAACACAGGATTTGGTAAAGGAAAGGAACTCCATTATATTTTGTGAAAGTAAATTATCTCTAGAGATTTCTTGATGGATTTAGTTTTATTGGATAATTTGTTTGTAAATGAAAGTATATTTATTGAGTTTAGTTATAAAGGCAGAGGCATAAGAAAGACTATGACAGTGGAAAAGGGTTTAATTAATAATAAATTTGTGAGTTCAACTCCCACCTCGGCCAACATTCTTTCCGACGTTTGATTTGTTTGTTTGGAGTTTAACGCCGCTTTCAACAGCTTTGGTCATATCACGGCGGTCAGTGCACCTACCCATGTTTTCCTGGCTTTCCCACACCAGTACTTACACAACATTCTTTCGAAGCCACTGACTACTTTCTCACATAGATCAGAGGTGAGAGGCAATGGAAAAATCGCCCGAAAGAATGTCGCCGCAACCGGGTATCGAACCCGTGACCTCCAGATCACGAGTCAGATACGCTACCAATTGAGCTACCCGGCCGGGTCTCCGACGTTTGAAAAAAGTCACTGTTATACGTCTTTCACCAATGGAATAACTGTCTTTGTAGACAGGCAGCCAGTTGCTGGGAAAGTATATTGCGTGGAGTACTGGTGTAAGGAAGCCAGGAAACACATGAGTAGGTGAATTGGCCGCCGTGATATGACTGAAAACGGAGTTAACCCTTTCCCACATACAACAAATCTTTGAACATATTTTGTCAACAAATAGAAATAGAAAATAAATGAATGAATAATCTATGACTAAAAGTGGAAAACATTGTGGCAAAAGGAGAAATTGCTTGTTTTGAGCAATTTCTTCTTTTGTCACTATGTTTTCAAAAAGCTGTCTGCTGCAGAGGCGTCAGAAAGCGTCTATATAAGGGAAGGGTTAAACCCTTATCGATCAATAAATCAATCAATATGAATGACACAACTCACAGGCAATGTTGGAGTACTGTTAAGTGTAAACTTGGTTTTTTCCGCCAGCTTTGGTCGCCCCCTTTTCTTCGGTTGTTCCTCCTGTTCCTTGTCAAGTTTCCTTTTTATCTGAAGACCCGTTGAAGATTTGCTTTTGGTCTTCTCCGAGTCATTATGTCTAAAAAATAATGATAAAAAAATAATGAGTTAAGTCATCTTCCGTTCTTAATTTGGGGTGGGGTTTCAACTTTTTCCAAGATTCAACAAATCAATTTTGCAGTCGACTTTGAAAACATACGCAGAAATATAGAATATCTTTACAAATCAAAACAAGAGTTTAAAACATTGTGGAACAAGAAACCGCTGAAGACGGTAAGGCCGGATTGTCGGCAAATTGACCTTGAAAATCGACAAACCAAGGTTAAGGTCAAAGTAACCATAGAAATCAATAGAACTTGTTACTGGTTACCTTCATGCAAAGTTTCAAGTTTGTAACCCTTTCCAGTGCTGAGATTTTGCCTCAACCTGAAACTTTAACCAAAATATTGACGGACGGACCTACAGACGAAGTGTATTTATGGGATTATTTCCTTTGATGTTTTCTTGTGGGGTTAACCCCACAAGTATGCAATTCATTCCGTAATAACTTCCCTTTCACAGAATGAATAACATTAATATGCAAATGAGATACCCGTTATAAAAAAATAAAACAAGAGGCCCATGAGGGCCTATGCTCTACTGGTATGGTTCTTTGGTCATTTTCAATCCAGAGCATGTATGTATGGTGAAGATCGGATAGTAAATGGAGGCTCTTTTGTGTTCACAAGCTGTATTATAGCATTTTTACAATTTCATGGGCCATAATCCAGTCTTGCATGGGCGGATCTGGCTGATTTTCAAAAGGAACCAAGCTCTCATCAATATTTAACTACTATCTAAGTTTGGTGAAGATCAGATAGTAAATGGAGCCTCTATTGTGTTCACATGCTCAATTATAGCAATTTGGACAATTTCAAGGGCCATAATCCAGTCTTGCAAGGGCGGATCTGGCTGGTTTACGAAAGGAACTGAGCTCTCATGGATATCTAACTACTGTATAAGTTTGGTTGAGATACAATCAAAAGTGAAGACTGTATCGTGTTAACAAGCTCTTTTATAGCAATTTTGACCATTTCAAGGGCCATAATCCAGTCTTGCATGGGCGGATCTGACTGGTTGTGGCGATTGGTTGACAATCGCCACAGTGCTACCAAAACAACAACAACGAAAAAAAAATTATATAGTCGTATTTGAACAATCGGTTGGATATTTCTGCAAAGGCAATTTACTCACTTCCGTTAAACCGCCATATATATATATAGTTCCATCAGTGATGCAGGCACACGATTAATAATGATAATGTTAGTGCTACTTTGATACCGGATTGGTACTAATATTTGAGATTTATCGAGAAAATATCTAAATAGAGTTAAACTATTTACATATTATCTTTCTTCATGTTTGGGCAGATAATAAATATCATCGGGCGTCTTGGGTACGCTATGCAGAGTATCATGATACTCCTGTGCCTCGTTTTATTTTTACTGTAGTCAACCGTAACCTTTTGACCTTTAACCTGATTCGGCAGGAGTTGGTTGTACTCTGAAAGTACCTCGCCAAAATAAAACGGCCAATTAACTTCTTTTGTAATTTCTGAAAAGACCTACAAGTTTAACAATCATGGTCCGTGAAAAGTGCTTATTTCGTACCTGGTCCCGTTTTCAATAACATTGCAAAATTATAGAGTGGCATAGGCTAAAACGCAAATAAATAAATAAAGTCGGCTCACGAAAACAACGTTTTATTTGACAATAAATCACATGTATTCATAAGTTTTCTAATTATTTACTTAAAAGCATGTGCACAAACATATAACGATAATTTTAAAAGTATGTAATAGTGTTTTTTGTACTAATTACGCGAAATAGAAAACTTAGAGAGTGGCGTAGGCTAAAACGCATATAAATAAATAAAATCGGCTCACGAAAACAACTCGGCTGCCGCGAAAACAACTTTCTTTACGACAATAATCCCATATTACCATATTATGGTTGTTACGAAAACAACTTTTTATAGTTGTATGTCTTCATAATTTTTTAAATTAGGAACAAATGATTGATTAACATTTTTTTAGAAAAGATATTGTCCTACGAAAATGACATTTTCTCACAACGTTTTCAACTCTTACAGTGTTCTATTAGCGATCATTTTCTCACAATGTTTTCAACTCTTCACTATTTTATCATTATTTTCTCACAATGTTTTCAACTCTTCACTATTCTATCATCATTTTCTCACAATGTTTTCAACTCTTAAAACTGTTCTTCTCACAATGTTTTCAACTCTTCACTATTATATCATCATTTTCTCACACTGTTTTCAACTCTTCACTATTCTATCATCATTTTCTCAATGATTTCAACGCTTCACTATTCTATCATAATTTACTCACAATGTTTTCAACTCTTCACTATTCTATCATCATTTTCTCACAACGTTTTTAACTCTTACAACTGTTCTATCTTACATTGTGATAATTCTCGTTTTCTCACAATGTTTTCAACTCATACAAATGCTATATCTTACATTGTGATAAAATGAGAAATTTCACATTTTCTCACAATGTTTTCAAGTCATACAAATGCTATATCTTACATTGTGATAAAATGAGAAATTTCACATTTTATCACAATGTTTTCAACTCATACATATTCTCACAATGTTCCAACTCTATCAACAAACAATAGCCGGTGTGTAGAACACCCGTTGAGACCTTTATGAGTCATATAAAAAGTTGTTTTCGGTATCTAGCTATACCGACCTAAAAACGGGAAGCTGGAATTTTATCAAATCTGGAAATTCCGAAAGGTTTTTATAAATATTTTGAACGCTTTATTTTGTAGTTGTTGCAATATATGAATACGATCGCCACTACAGTGCCATTGGCGCTTTGATTTTTCAAAAGGAACCAAGCGCTCATAGATATCTAACTACTGTATAAGTTAAGTTGAGATACAATCAAAAGTGAAGACTGTATCGTGTTAACAAGAAATTGTTTACGGACGCACGGACGGACGCACGCACGCACGGACACATCGCCACGACATAAGCCCTTCTGGCCTTTGGCCAGTAGAGCTAAAAAAGAAGACTGTATTGTGTTAACAAGCTCTTTTATAGCAATTTTGACCATTTCAAGGGCCATAATCCAGTCATGCATGGGCAGATCTGGCTGGTTTTTAAAAGGAACCGAGCTTTCATGGATATCTGACTACTGTATAAGTTTGGTTGAGATACAATCAAAAGGGAAGACTGTATCGTGTTAACAAGCTCTTTTATAGCAATTTTGACCATTTCAAGGGCCATAATCTAGTCATGCATGGGCGGATCTTGCTGGTTTTCGAAAGGAACCGAGCTCTCATGGATATCTAACTACTGTATAAGTTTAGTTGAGACCCCACAAGTACTCTGTACAGACGGACATCGCCAATCTATAGACCGGAATTGCTAGAGCAATCCGGCCAAAAATAAAAATTGTTGAACATGACCAATTTCTCCCTTTGCCTCATGTTTTCAATAGTCTTCTGCTGCAGATACACTAAAATGTGTAAGCATTTTGGAAAGGGCTTATGTTATGAACAGAGTCTTAGTCTTATCACAGTGGCCAATTTCTTATTTTGCCTCATATTTACCAGAGTCGTCTGCTCTAGATGTGCCATAATATGTCAACATTTTGTAAAGGGCTTATATTTATTATATACAACAGCCTTAGTCATATCACAGTGGCTAATTTAACCACATAGGAAGCTAAATTCAATGACTTTTGTCAATAATTTAAATGAATATTGGTTATCACATTCCCACATACAACAAATTTACAGCAGACAACTTTCAAAATACCTAGGTAAAAATATTGAATTTCTATAAATGAAAGTAAATTTATTGAATACAGATGAAAACCTTGTGGCAAAAAAAGAAATTGCCCATTTCTCTTTTTGACGCAATGTTTTCAAAAAGGATTATAACTCCCTACTTCTGAAATGGGAGTCAAAATATTTTTTAAATCTTCTCCTGTAGAGGCATGAAAGGTCATTTGTTTGAAAGAAAAGGTTACTGGGTTATTCTCACTATTTACCAAGACTACAAAGTTCTAAGTAACATATGCTTCACCACCTGCCATTAAGACAGTAAGTTAAAGCATGATAGACAGACGATAGAGAAGTGAACACTGTGTTATCAAGCCAAGGTAGACGACACATAAACCCAGACATTGATTAGAGAACAATAACTATCATCATATCTGAGGACAATAATTACCATTGCATCTGACGACAATAATTACAATCATATGTGATGACAATAATTACTTAATTTATAAGGTATCCGATTGAATATTACATAAATAGCATTTTGTCTAAATATTTATCTGACAGAAACACTAGATACTCACTTGTCAGGGCTTCCTTTTGGTTTTGAAACACTCGGAGAGTCGGAGCTTTTGTCCTGTTTGGTGTCTAATGCTGCAAGTGGCTGGACAAAAATAAACAAGAAAAGAAATGTAGACAATCCATAGTCCATCGACAGCGTATAAAACCTGACCAAAAACTTAGAAATGAGTGAAGTCAAATGTCAAAGTGATTTAATTTTGGTATATGATATACCATCTTCCTACGGAACTTGTATGAGGCAACATTGTTAAAACATTATAAGAGTATAACCAGAATAGCGCGAGTCTTCACTGTACGCAGGTGCATTAAGACCCCCCCCCCCAGTCGAGCCCTGGTAGCTCAGTCGGTAGCGACACGGGCTGTCAATCCAGGGGTTGTGAGTTCGAATCCCGACTCGGCCAACTTTCTTTCTGACGATTGACAAGTCAATGCGACATGCATCATTCGTCTTCTACCAATGAGCTAAGTCTATGTGGAAAAGCAGCCAGTTGCTTGGGAAGATTGTTGTGTGGAGTACTGGTGTGAGCAAACCAGGAAATGCATGAGTAGGTGAACTGGCCGCCGTGATATAACTGAGAAATTGTTGAAAACGGCATTAAACCCCAATCAACCAAACCAACCCCCCCCAAAGGCTAGATATATATGGCGAAGCATTTTAATCAAGTTAAACCTTTTCCCACATATGGACACTTTCTGACGCCTCTGCAGCAGACAGACTTATGAGTTCATTATGAGCAATTTCTTTTTTTACCACAATGTTTTCAACCTTATTTAATAATCATTCTTCCATTTAAGGAGAGTACTTATATATTTTTGACATAATGTATTCAAAGTCCTCTGCTGCAGATTTGTTGTATGTGGGAAAGGTTTAAATAGTATGTCATTTATCTCACCATGCATGTTTTTACAATATGATGAACATATATTGCAGGTTACTAAACAGTGAGAATTAATAAAATGAGTAATATGAGAATTTCAAATTTAACCCTTTCCCACATATAACAATTTTGAAGCAGACAACTTTAATAACATCTTTGCATAAACATGGAAAAAGTATAAATAATGAATCGAGTTGTAAACATTGTGTGAGAAATTACTTATTTTGAGCAATTTCTCCTTTGCCACATTGTTTTCAACACTCGTCTGCTGCAGAGTGGTCGGAAAGCGTCCGTATGAGGCAAAGGGTTAAGTCTCTTACTTGTACAACAGAGTTGAATTTGGACTGATCTGCTGTCACTTTAATAATCCCAGAGGGAGAAGAGCCCTTCTGACTTCCTTCACCGGGGGTTTTGGTCTGGTCAGAAGAACCACCTGATTTTGGAGTGGTCGGAGAAAGAAAGATCCCTGCTGCACGGGTGACTTTGTTCTGTTTTTCTACCTGTATAGTGCTGCTTATGTTGGAGGTTGTGAAGTTGATCTTGTGGACAAACGGAGCTGGTGCCTCCCTGAGGATCAAATAAGAAATGTATTTATAATAATATAGTGACTAGTTATGCTCAAGGATGCAATTAAATGCCCCGGTAGTGTCAGCCTTCTTGAAAGTTTTGTCATTTTGCACTTTTTCTGATGCCGTCTTGCAGGAACATTTCCACCAAATTATCTTGGGAATCAGAAGAGCAGGTTCAGAGAAGAAGAATATAAGAGTTATGTCATTTATCTCCCTTTCTGATAAGCATCAACCAAAGTTCTCTAAAGAATTAATATCTTTGAACACATTTGAAATAGGACCCCAAAGAAGCATTTTTATTAAGTTTGGCTGAAATTGGTCCACTGGACAAGTCATTTGAAGCTTATAAGTTAATTTTACCGCTTTTATGATGACAACTGTATGTTGTATCTTTCAACAAAGCATTATTGTGTAGAAGCTTAATAAAGGAACATTTCTACACATTTATCTTATAAAAATTCTTATTTAATTTTTTTCTTCATTTTGCCCATTTTCTGATCCCAGCTCGCAGCCATGGTTTTCAACCAATTAATATGGCTGGAACAAATTTTGTAGAGGGTCACCCAAGAATCATTTCTGTAGAATTGTATTGGAGTCTGAGACGCGGATTTAAACCTTTGAACAATTTTGAAAGAGTAGCACAAAAGGATCATTCCAGTAAAGTGGTTTAGGAGATGTTATTTAAAGCTAAAAGTTAACGACGATTTCGGCTCAGGTGATCTAAAAACTTACGCAACATCGGGTGAAGGTGAGATATATATAGGTGTGATCCTTCTCCTCCCATCAGCCGTCTTTGTTTCTATTTGTTTATCTGTTGGCTGAAATCAGAACACATTTCCCAAACATTATAGGCTAGCAAAATAAGGAATTGCTCATTTTGAGCAATTTTTGCTTCTGCAATAATTAATTTTTTTCATTTCAAGACATTTTCAAAGTTGTCTATTATATATTTGTGGTATGTAGGATAGGGTTAACAATTTAATTATTACGTCCGATAAGTGGAAACGTTCTTCAAAATAACTGCAGTCATGTGACTGGGCCATGTGTTCCTTACCAGTACATCTCACAATATTTTCCTCAGGCAAGTAGTCTGGGGTAGCCTACCTCTACCATAACACCAATAATTGTGGTGCCCTTTGGTCACGGTGTAGCAAGCAAAAGGCTATAGAGTCCACCTTTTCGTGGACCAAATCGATTTACCTTTCAAACTCCAAGTGTAGCAAGATTCATTATTCATTTATTGATTACATACATAAAGTTCAAGTTACGAAATTATAATTTAACTAATTTACTAGCTAGACATATTTAACAGCATATTCTTGTTTAACCCTTGCCCACATATAACAAATCTGTAGATATATGCAATAGCGATATATAAGGGGTGTCGACCAATCAAGTTGCCATTGTTGGAACATGCCAGACGCACTAATTTACTACAGTCCACCGGGTACCCGACTACATTGTTGGTACATACCAGATGTAGTAATTTACTTTAATATGCAGGGTACCAGACTATCAGACAGCTTGCTACTTTTCCAAACAGACTCTTTTAGGACATTTGTGGATGACAAGAGATATTTAAAACCCATGACCACTGGATATGCTTTAAAACAGCTAAATTTTCCCACATGCAAACATTCTGCAGCAGTTGGTATTTAAAACACACAGGCAAAAACTTTGAAAATCTCTATAAATGAATGTATGATCATAGAATTAAGTTAATAACATTGTAGCAAAAGGAGCAATTATGATTAATTTCTCCATCTGCCACAATATTTTCAAGCTTTGTTTGCATTTTGGAAACGGTAAAGTAGATAAACCTAAAATCGTTTTGTTAAGACTTTTTCTCCCTTTACCACAGTGTTTCAAAAGTTGTTAATCAGGTGTGTGGTTACAGAGACTAACCGAGAGGATTAGACAATGATAGGGGGTAAACTGGTATCTCCCCCCCCCCCCCCCCCCCCCCCCCCCCAACATAGGGTTTGAGTGTCACATAAGGATTTTAGAATATGTAAAATGCCCAGAGCTCTGCTAACCTTGAATGGCGAATTACTGATATCCACCCCTTTGTAAAACTTTGTAGGCGTGGTGAAGGAGGAGGATGACGATGCATGTCTAACTTTCTCTGATGGTGGGGACGTTGAGACTCCATTTTGCTGCGTTTTCTGTTCTTGTTGAAGCTTAAGAATGTCTGCCGACTCTATAATTTGATTGGCTGCGTTATTCGAATTGTTCTTTAATGAACGTTTTCCATAGATTTTCTCCAATAACATGTTCTGTAATGTAGAATGATTCGCAAGATAATAATAATATATTCACTCATTCAATTAATTCTTATTTTTTATTTTGATATAGTAAAATCTTAACATATCCTTAACCCTGTGAACCTTTGACAAGGGTTTTCCCTCAGCTTTGAAATTTAGGGGTCATTGTCAAAAATACTACATGAAATACTTTTTTTAAAATTCAATTAAGATTAGACAATTATGTCATTGCATGAATCAACTAAAGATTATGCATTGAAAAAATAAATATGAATTGAAAAACTAAATCTATCTAATACAAACAACTTTTAATCCCATTGCGAGAAATAAAATATTTTACATTCTGTTTCAAATTAACACTTTCGGTGGTCTAGATTTTCATTGCTTTAGTTATTATACAGGAAAACCAACCACATGACATTTATGGCCAGTGTAGATCCACATCACACTATGCCTATGCAGTCTGATCTGGATCATCACTATCCATGTACCAGTCCTATTATATCCAAGAAGCCTTTAAGGACATGTAGAAAGGATATTCAAATCAAGTGTTTTCTAAACTTGTTGAAAAAACTCTTAAGGTTGTTTTTGTAGGGTATAACTTGTATGTTTTCACATTTTGGAAGAGTATAAATTAGTAAATTAGAGAAGGGATTAACCCTTTCCCACTTTAAGACGCATTTTTGACGCATCTGCAACAGACAGCTTTTGAAAATATTGTGACTAAATGAGAAATAATGCACATTTCTCCTTTTGCCACAATGTTTTCAACTATTTTCCACGGTTATTTAGAGATATTCATCATTTTTACCTTCAATGTTCTCAAGTCTTCTATTGAAGATGCATTAAAATGTGTCTGCAAGTGGGAAAGGGTTAAGAAATACAGGGCAACACTTACAACATCCCCTCTGTCTAGGGGAGTTCCTATTTCTTCTGGTTTAAAGTTGATATAGGCTACAGTCCCATCACATGAACAACACAGTAACTCTGTACCACTCTGCGCCCTGGGTAAAACATAAATCTCAACATCTTACTATTTTCCCCAAGCCATGTTCCATAAGAGTTATCTAAATACATTCATGGGAAAACATGGTTTGATAATTGTTATCTTTCAAAATTTACCTGTATCAGTTTTATTTCCGCTTTTACCATCTGAAAGAAACATCCTGATAATTTAAGGGACTTCAATGATCTATTCTGCGTAGTTAAAAATTTGTGTATGATTGTTTGTTTTTCTATGCAATTCATATACATATACATGAATGGGAAATCGGTGTAAAAAGAAGAAAGTGATCAATACAATTAATATCTCCTTTGTATAACAAGAGGGCCATGTTGGCCCTAGATCGCTCTTCTGAGTTATGCAATGAGATTTCTAGTGCAAAACACATGACAAAGTCTCAAACTGCTGAAATAAACGAGAGCTGTCCACAAGATAGATGCTCGACTATTTGGCCATTTGATACTATAGTCAACAGTTGTTACTGAGATAGTGGCTTGAAAGTATCAGGGCTCGCGCTGTCGTTCGCCACCTGAGCCATTGGCTCAGAAATTAAAAAATTGGCTCAAGAAAAATAAAAGTGGCTCAAGCCCTGTTTCATAAGAAATTATTGGCGAAAAATCTGCATTGTAAAATCTTACGTAATTTCATTACCAGAAGTGTGCTCCGAGTTGATAAAATCAATAGTCTGGTCTACATAACTGACTGGTTCACGGATGTAGACGACATCGTGTGTCACTATTGGGTAAATTATCGGGTAAAATAATTTAAACCAGTCAATGTGTGTATAGTGTTTGTGTACAATGTCAAACTGTTGACATAAGCACGATTACGGAGAGTGGATATTTTAAACAAACTGCTTTAATTTGTTTACAATTAAAGACTGACCAATAACGTATTAATTTTCTTGATTGAAAACTTAAAACAAGTCACTATAATTGACCGTGACCTAATGCGTAAATCTGTTAAATTTGCAGCAATTAAAGGTCGGTGGATTTTGATGTTTGTCGGCGATTAAATTAATTGGTATGATCTGGGCCACTTATACGTTTCAGTGGTCCCAGGTATGATCAATTTAAAACACCAAACAAAATAATAAATCGAAATCACTATATAGGTTTACCAATACTGTACCACAGTATCAATTGCCGAAATTGCTTCTAAGCGCTCGCTTGAATGTTTTGACAATCCTCCTTCTAAAAAAGCTAAGCTTTCAACATGCAGATAATTTCAAGAAAACTGGAAATGTGGCAATCTGTGGTTGCGATATGAATCAACCTCAAAGTCAATGTTTTGTGACCTCTGTTTAAAAATTCAAAAGTCAAATACGTTCACCATAGGATGCACTGTCCCCAAAAGAGATTCAGTCTCGAAACATGCGAAATGCAAAAGTAATATACTTGAATAAAAACAATGTAAATAATGTAATATAAATAGATTATGCTATGTGACAAATGTAAATAATGTATTCTAAATATATTGTGCTATGTGACAAATAAAGTAATGAAAGCATAATTGATTTAGTTCCCTTTTTTTTAAATAAAGTTATTATGAATAACATAATGTTTGCAGTAAAATCCTCATCTAAATGAACATTTAGATAAATGTGAACTATGTTAAGGTTTTTTGTCTCTCTCTATCAACTATTTTTTATGGCTCATATATATGTCTCAAAAATGGCTCAAGATTTTGTAAAATTGCTCAAGCATTGGCTCAAACTTTTTTTCAGCCAGGGCCGGCCCTGAGTATAGTACTATAAATCAAGTTGGATAAGTCTTGTTTGAATAGCATCTGCTGTTTGTGAGAAAATGCCTTGCATGCAAAACTTTAACCCAAATCTTTAACTTCAACAAGGGCCATAATTTATAATAAATTCAGTCAGGAGTTACCTAATCTGATTGTTTGATACCTTTAAAGACTATATTGAAGTTTTAAATCAATCCCTGAGTGGTTACTGAGATATGTGCATGATAGTACCATGCATGCAAAACTTTTAACCAAATTTTCAAAGTCAAACAAGGGCCATAATTTGAACTAAATTCATACAAGAGTTATCTAACTTAAGTGAAAACATGAATAAAGTTCAAAGTCAATATCATTAGTGGTTACTGAGATATGTCCATGATAGTATCAGGGACGTAGATAAGAGGGATAGGCAACTCCACCTGTACACCTGTTATCTGGTTAAAATATCACACATAGAAATACAATTGTCCAAATTTTCACATTTTGTAGCAAATAAAACTTTGAAGTCACAATTGGCACATAAACAAATCATACATATTCTGAAAGCTTAACATTTTAACTAAGGTTAGAGATACAATGACTAACTGGAATTTCCTTGTACTTTGAACAATGACTGGTTTAAAAGACACAGATATTGGGATTTCTGCATTATATTATTTTTTTCCAAATATTAATAGACTGATATTTTTTTTCATACAGATAACAAACATATAATCAAAACCTGTAATATATTCAAATATTTTTATCTACTGCAATAAAAGAATGTTTAAACTTCCAATTTTTTTTTTTTTATTTTCATATCTTGAATAGTTTTTGAGTATTACTTGCTACAAATGTAGGCACGGGTGATATTTTAGTATATAATTTAGTTACTTATCCCTTTTATCTACATCCCTGATAGTATATTGCATGTTAAAAAGTTAAATTTTTACATGCAATATACTAAGTCAAAAAAGGGGCATAATTGTGTCAAAATCTAATATACAGTTTTGAGACTTGCCATGCATGGTCATTTGATGATGTCCAATAAGTGTATGAAGTTTCAAAGCAATAGCATTTGTGGTTTGTAAGAAAAATCCTTGCATGCAAATCTTAAACCAAAATTTCTAGGTCCAAAAAGGGGCATAAATGTGTAAAAATCTGATATAGAGTTTTGGGACTTGTCATG
Organism: Serripes groenlandicus; assembly: GCA_031761405.1. Classification (NCBI taxonomy): domain Eukaryota; kingdom Metazoa; phylum Mollusca; class Bivalvia; order Cardiida; family Cardiidae; genus Serripes; species Serripes groenlandicus. Next base: position 65,528,035 of record JASEVX010000003.1, read on the forward strand.
CAAGGTCATTTGATGATGTCCAATAAATGTGTGAAGTTTCAAAGCAATAGCATCTGTGGTTTGTAATAAAAATATTGCATGCAAAACTTTAACCAAAGTTGCAACGCCGACGCACAAGTGATGACCAATATTCGAACTTGACCTAGATATCATTAAGATAAACATTCTGAAGCAAAAAATGCAGCGTCAAGAGCGTTAATAATATTTACCTTTTATTTTACCTTGTGACCTAGTTTTTGACTGTACATGACCCATATTCAAACTTAGCCTACATATCATCAAGACAAACATTCTGACGAAGTATCAATGTTTTCAAGTTTAAATGCAGCCTCTAGAGAGTGTTAACAAGATTTGTCTTCAATTTTACCTAGTGACATAGTTTTTGACCCAATATGAACCATATTCAAACTTGGCCTTGATATCATTTAAACAAACATTCTGACAAAACTTCAAGCTTCTGAAGCAAAAAACTGTGGCCTTTAGAGTGTTTACAAGACCCATATTCGAACTTGGCCTACATATCATCAAGGCAAACCTTCTGATAAAGTTTCAACATGCTCAAGTTAAAAATGCGGCCTCCAGATTGTTAACAAGATTTTGCTTCAATTTGACCTAGTGACCTAGTTTTTGACCTCATGCGGCCCAGTTTCAAGATTAGATGGAGATGAATGTTTTGATAAACTTTCATGAAGATCAGATGCAAAACATAGCCTGTAGTGTCAGCGATTTTTTTACCTAAATTGTGAATGGGTCCGGTACCAGGGAAATTGTGAAAAATAGTGTTGTTGTTTCCATAAAATTGTTTCCATAATAAGCCGCTGTCTGTGTTAAGGCTTGCATTACTAGCTACCATCACTGAATCGTCCGTTTGAGTAGCAGGGGATACGGTTTGAGATTCAGATGTAGGCGATACGGACCCTAATTCTAGTTGGGTTTAGACAGTTAAAACTGTTTCCATGCATGGCCCTGGTGAATTTTCTGTACGCTGCTCAGTATCATGGCTAGTGTCCAATTGTGCCTTACCAAATAATTGATCGTTTTATAGCCTTTTCAGGCGCTGATGGTAGTTTTTTCTGATAATATTTATTATATCTCGACATTGTCAAATCGTTTTTATCGTAATCATCTAGACGCTTTAGTTATAAATGCATGCGTCTTCAATAAGTAATTTTGTTCTCATTTATCCGCTGTTAACATCATAGGCAGCTATTGCAACGATTAAATAAATCATATTTAACATTAAATTGAGTCTAGAAAATATGCAGTTACCATTTAAATACATGAAAATCCAATTCACATCAGCGAAAAATTTCGTTGGACGCCATGTTTTTTCTTAAAAACACCTGGTTAAGTCGACAAGACGAAATGGGTAAAAGATAAATAAATGAAATATCACCCAACTCCCAATACTTATTGTACGAATAAGAAATATAATTATTTCGTTAAATATTTGTTTCCGATAAATAATTGCGACACCTGAATGGATATACGGCACTGAGAAATGTTGCGATTTGTTTTAAAATGTAAACAACAGCGACGGGCCGAGAATGTTTTTGATTTTGTCAGAAAAGCTAGTTACAAAGTTAAAATTAGGCTAGTCGGCCAGAATTGTGAATTGTCGGACCCTTTTGGCCAGAATTGTGAATGGGTCCGTTGGACCCTTTTGGAAAATTATGAAGAGCCGTTTGTAATTGTGAATGGGTCCGTTAAACGGTACCAGCTAAAGAAGGAAAAAAATCGCTGAGTGTTAACAAGACAATTGTTTACAACAGATGATGCACAACAGACAAACTGTGATCCAAATAGCTCACCTTGAGCACTTCGTGCACAGGTGCGCTAAAAAGTAGAAAATAACAAACATTCAAACAATAGATATATTTTGGGATAAAGTCAATTCTTAAAGAGCTTTTAACCAGAAACAGATTTATATCTTACCATGAAATATCCAGGATGGAGTTGGTAAAGAGCTCATGAGTTACAACCAGTGGTCTCTTCAAAGCAGTTAACTGAAAAATAATATTACAATGTCAGCAAGCAGGAGGATTTTGCTGATTTAAACACTTTCGAACAACAACAAATCTGCAACAGACGACTGATAGAGGGTCATCCAAGGATCATTTCTACAATATTATTTGAAAATCGGCCAACCTGTTTAGGAAACGAAGAATTTTAGAGTAATTTCTTTCTTTTGCCATGGAAACCAGAATTGTGCATGGATCCAAAAAAGGAATTTAGGAGAGGACATTGAGAGGATGCTTCATATGCTTTCATCCAAATTGGCCATGTGCTTTCATCCAAATTGGCCATGTGGTTAGGAAGGAGAAGTCTTCTGAAACAAAAAGTTGACGTATAAAGTACAGTTGACTCTCATTTTGTCAATCTTTTGGAGACATTGAAAACGTAGTTCGATATAAAAATCAAGTGTTGATGTCCAGAAACACATCATTCACGTCTGACAAAACTTGGGCAAAGACAAAGTTTGTTGTGAGATAAGACCAACTGTCTTACAAAAGCATAAATCATCCAACCAAACTTACACAAATGAAATAGAAAGAACATGTGATTGTACAATTTGACCCTGAAGTATATCAAATTCATATCGATGACTTACCCATATTGACAAAGACTTGTCTCGACTTCCTATTGCACAACAGGTGTACTGTGTAGGCTGTAAAATATAAACACTCTTGTTTGTATGATGTTATACGCTGCTTTCAACAATTTTTCAGTTTTATAACAGCATTTCCTGGTTAAGTTACCAGTTCTACTGGTCCATTTATCTTGACACCAGTGAGTCAGTGACAATGCTAACCCAACAATCCTGAGAAGGGAAAGCCTTTACTATACTACCATTTTTAAAGTCTTTAAACCCTTTCCCACATATACGCTTTCCAAGGCCTTTGCAGCAGACAGACGACTATTGAAAACATCGTAGCAAAAGGAGAAATTGCTAATTTAACAGGTTAATAGGGTTGTGCAGATTTTCTGTATGTGGGAAAGTGTAAAAACACTATGTAAAAACATATACATTATAGGGACCTCTATATATAGTAAAAAGGTATTTGTTTTGAGATATCATCCTCACAACAAAATTCAATCCTTTATTGTTGGTACTCAAAGGAATCTTCTCCATATAAACAAAGGATCTGGAGTTCAAATTCAAAGGTTTAAACCCTCTCCAAGTTTGGTATCAAAGGCACAACAGACCTGGACCCTTTGGCCATGTTTTTTCCACCAACACATGGTTTGAATCAATCTAAAAGATTTTCATTCAAAGAACACTCTACAAAATTATTTTAAAATCTTCCACATGCTTTCGTCGGAGAAGAATGTTAAAGTTTTCACTATAGCCATATTAGGCAAAACAGCCCTGCCCCCTGGCGGCTATGTTTTTTTTACCAAATAACATCGAAAATCAGCTTCATACTTTCGGAGGAAACTGTCAAGTTTTCACTCAAGCCATATAAGGCAAAATAGCCCCGCCCCAACTGGGTTTGGATGAGAATTTTGTTTATTTTTTTTATTTGGGTTGCCCTGGAAAACAGAATTTTCAATGAATAAAAAAAATAAAATAATGAAGGAATCTTAGTGAAGACGTTGAGAGGATGCTTTCTGTGAAGTTTCATCCCAATTGGCCCAATGGTTACAGAGAAGAAGATGTTGACACACGTCGGACAAGTGAGTGAAAACATTAATAGTGTCTTTCACCAATTTTCTCTCTCTTTGATAAACTTTTCAGACACTTTCGCATTGAACACATTTGAAGAAAATGTATAGAAATAGAAACATGATTTTGAGACAGATAAAAAAAATCTTGAGAATATCGAATTGCTCATCATCAGAATTTCTTCGTTTTATCACAATGATTCCAAATTTATCACCTACTAAGACATCAAAATATGTTTAAATGGTAAAGAGGTATTTCTACATGTTATTGGATGCATATCATCTCCAGGATTAAAAAATCGGAATATAAAAAATGGGCTAGTTCTAGTTTTTTGTCAAAAGATGCATCTAGTAGTAACTTATATGAAGAGACTCAAGACTTTACTTTACGCAAATGCATTCTGAATCACAAGAGACGTGGCTCATATACATATGCCTGAAACATTTTCAATTATAATGGTACTTAAGACAAAAACATCATACCTTCACAGCATCCTTTTTCAGAACTTTGGATAAAATGTTTGGATTAAATCTCTGCAATATAATACACAGAAGTAGATTTAATACATGTTAATTAACCCTTTCTTGAATTCTTGAATTTATTGTCGGGTTGAGTAGAAATTACTCATAAACAATTTCAGTAGGAGCACCCTATGTTGCCTGCAATTTCAAATTGAGTACATATAGCAATTTCCAACATAAACGTATTTTTTTTATAAATGAATGTATAACTTTTGAATAGAGTTGATTACATGGTGGCAAAAGGATAAATTGCTCATTATGAGAAATTTCTCCATTTGCCACTATGTTTTTAAAGTCATCGGCTGTGGATGTGTCACTGTGGAAACATGTGACTTACAAAGAAGTGATCCCCAACACCATGTCAAAGCAGGCCAGACACAATTTTCAGAGATTGAGTGATAATCCTCATTTACAGCGGAAATATTCAAATATGTTACCAATGCTCGATTGACTTGAGTAAATGCTGCTTTTGACAATATTTCAATATTACCATGGCAGCCAATATACCTATACATGTGTTTCCAGTGAACTGGCTGCCTTCCAAACCTGTAAAATAAAATATCAACTTACCACAACAGTGATAGCTTTTCTATGACCCACAAAATCAAGTGTGGTTTTCCACCCATCCCTCTCCACAATCTGTGCTGTTGGACCAGAGTTGTTCATGGCGTGCGCAGATACGACGTAGTGTCCATCGGGAGACCAGTCACATCGTAAGACATGGGTCGTACCACCACACTGAAATAGGTAAACAATAACTGGATATTATATCTCTACAGTTGTCTGCATTGAAATAGGTAACAATAACTGGATATTATATTTCAACAATTGTTTGCATTAAAATCGTCTGTTATAAACATTGTAAAATCTACACACTTTGCAGAATTATTTTGAAAATACAGTTGAAGCATTTTAATGTAAGGAAGAGTGATTGCTTTGAGCATATTAACCGGTTTTTTCTCTTACAAATGTTGAGGTGTCAGTCATGGTATGTGTCAGGAAAAGGACTATCTGCTTCAAGCCTTGAAGAATCCTTAGTTACTATATGTGTTTACAATGATGACCAGGTCCACATTGTAAAAATGTATCTGATCAAATTATGTTAGACAATTTCTTGAACATCTTGCTTCGACCCTTAAACCCTCTGTTGTGAGTACTTAATAGTATCACCTCGGCAAGCCCTGGTAGTGATGCAGGCTGTTAACCCAGGGATTATGAGTTTGAATGCCAGCTCAGCCAACATACTCTCCGACATTTTCGACCAATCAACATGACTTGAAGGAATCTGATAGAGGGTCATCCTAGGAACATTTCTACAAAATTATTTGAAAATCGGCCTGACACTTTCGGAGGAGAAGATTTTTTAAGTTTTCACTTCAGCCATATACAGTAAAATAGCCACGCCCTGTGGCGGCCATGTTTTTCGACCAATCAACATGGCTTGAATGAATCTGATAGTGGGTCCCTTAAGGAACATTTCTGCAAAATCATTTGAAAATCGGCCAAACACTTTCAGAGGAGAAGCTTTTTTTAAGTTTTCACTATAGCCCCGCCCCCAGACGGCCATGCTTTTCGACCAATCAACATGGCTTGAAGGAATCTGATGGAGGGTCATATAATTAACATTTCAACAAAATTATTTGAAAATCTGCCAACCAGTTTTGGAGAAAAAGAAGAAAGTTATTGGCCCTATATCGCTCACCTGATTTAATAGTACATCAATAGTTTTCAAAGTTTTTCAAATCGGGCCAGCGATTTAGTAAAAGAAGTTTTTTTTAAGTTTTCACTATATAACATATACGGAAAAAAGCCCTGCCGCTAGGCTGCCATGTTTTCCGTCAGATCGGATTAATTTCAACAACCTTGGAAGAAGGTCCCCCAAGTAAAATTTTAGACAAATTATCTTAAAAATGGGCCGTTACTTTTGGACAAGATTTTTAAAGATTTTACAATGCACACACATAATGAAAACAAGCTCCACCTCCTTCAGGCCATGTTTTTTTTTAACTGATTGGAGTAATTTGAACAACTTTGGTAGAGGGTGCTCCAAGATACATTTGTGCAAGATAATTTTCAAATCGGGCCAGTACTTTTGAACAAGAAGTTTTTGCAAATTTCCCCTTTTCTGATGCCGCAGCAACAAAAGTTCTACTTGGAATTAAATTCTTTGAACAACTTTAAAAGAGGACCACCTAAGAAACACTTCCGTAAAGTTGTTGTGAAATCAGTCAATTGGTTTAGTAGAACACATTTGTAGGAAATTGTTAACAGACAGACGTACAGTCGAGGACAGACACGGGTGATCACAACAAGAGCACCGCGTACGGCACAAGACGCTCGAATGATAGAAAACAGAAAAAAAGCTGAGCTGAACAAAAAAGGTTAACCGGACGACCACGCCGCCGCCAGAAAAAAAAGCTGAGCTGAACAAAAAACCTTAACCGGACGACCACGCCAGGGTCATGACAATAGCCCTCGTTTTTTCAAAAGTTGAAATAACAATGTGAACCGGACGACCACGCCAGGGACATGACAATAGCCCTCGTTTTTTCAAAAGTTGAAATAACAATGTGGCAAAAGGACAAATTGCTCATAATGAGCATATTCTCATTTAATCACAATGTTTTCAACTGTATTCTGTAATAATTATTTCAATTTTAGAGATTTTTCTATATTTATCAACTGATGATTTCAAAATGTTCTGCATGTGGAAAGATCATTTAGGAAAATGGAATATAATCCCCTTTGAAAACCACAATGACCTCTACTGTGAAGGCATCAAGTCATGTGGAAAAGACAAGTGTATCCAGATAAGGTGCATATTTCACATCCTTAAATCCTTATTTGACCCCTAAAAACTATGTTGTGAGTACTCCATAGAATCAACTCTGCGAGCCCTGGTAGCAATGATTCTTACACGGGGGTTAAGAGTTTGAACCCCGGCTTGGCCAACATTCTTTCTGACGTCTGACAAAAGTCACTTGTGACAAGCGTCATTCTTCTTCCACCAATAGGTTAACAGTCAATGTGAAAAAGCAGCCAGTTGCTTGGAAAGTCTATTGTGTTGAGTACTGGTATGAGAAAGCCACGAAACACTGTTGAAAATGGCGTTATACCCAAATCAATCAATCATTTGAGTACCCACATCATAGGGTCTGGTTTGGTAAAATGAGATATTGTGGTGAAAATCCCCGATTACTCCCATGGGAGTAAATGTTTACCTCTTTAAAGGGTTCTGTAACAGAGACTTCTTCCTGCCAGTCCCTTGTCCTCCATATCTTCAAACTTTTGTCATCAGACTGGGAGGCTAGATATTTACCCACAGGATCCCACGTAACGCCCTTAACAAGCCCTGTATGACCCCTTAATACCGCCTTTTGTTCTGAAAAGATAAGACATTGACTTTTAATACCTGCACTTATAACATTCAGAAATCATAAATTACTTGTTTCACTCAAAACTTTTTTTCCCTGTCAATTTGTTTGTCTGTTACAGAGATTTTTATCTCTCTGAAGCAGATAACATTTTGGAAAAGAACTAATAGCTTACAATTGGTAACTTCTCCTTTTCCCAGAATGACCACAAGATTTTCACAAGATTTTCACAATCTATCCCAAAATATATGTTTAATTTTCTAAACAGTACTTTTTCTTTTATAATTTCAAAAACGATGATTTATTAATCTTTTCCCACTTTAAGACAAATTATGACGCAAATGCTTTATATGCTTTATAACAATGTTTTCAACTCAATTTAATAGTAAAATTTTCATTTTTAAAGATTTTCCAAATCTTCAAAGTCGTCTGTTGCAGATTTTGAGTGTGTTGGAAACGGTAATAACAGAATTTCAGCTAACGGATATAAGTGTAATGTCTCATTATCATAATCACTAATTTTCATCACCAATCTTTCAATAACTCATAATAGAACAATCCTCAAATATTCTGTTCCAAACTGGCATGCATTTTTAAGTTTATCAGTCATTAAATGCTTGAGTAGCACTCCAGTAAACACAGCATTAAGGCAAATGCAATCATTACAAATTTGGATCAACCTACACACCAGTACAGTCCGATCTGAATCTGCTGTGTTCATCAATAAGTAAAATAACATGGACCAGACAATTAACCCTTTCCTGCATACAATTTATCTGCAGCAGATGACTTTGAAACAACTAGGCAAAGCCAGTGCTAATCTCCAAAGATATATTTATTGAAAGTATTGAAAACATTTCTGCAAACCATGGTTTCCAGTCATCTGCTGCAGGTGCGTCTACAAGTGGGAAGGGGGTTGAAAGATATTCGCTCCATAATATGTCTTATAAATCAGCCATTTAACCCTATTTTCAGGGTACTAAAAATAATCATTTAAATGAGATGATTCTTTTGAATACCAACAAAATGGCATCTGTGTAATGTATCGACCTAGATCAGCCTGCGCAGTCTACGCAGACTGATCCGGGCCGACACATTCCGTCTCAAGGGGATAGAGGTATAGAGTAATGATTCCTGAAACAGAAAATCCACATAAGGCGAAAAGTGCGGGTAAGCCTGCATGGAATGCTTAAGCTGATCTGGGTTGATACTTTACGCAGAGACCACAATGTTGGTTTTCTCGCGGAACAGCTCATATGGTTTGCAGTTTAGATAAGCATTTTAGAGCCCCTTTTGAGGGATGCCCAGTGTTCTTTATCTGCATGTCACAAATATCAAATGTTTGTTTTTTCTTGAGTGTGATAGTTTTATTTATAATATACTCATGCTTAATACCTGGAAGATTTTCAGCATTCCACACAATGACGGTGTTATCTATGCTACATGTTGCTAGCCAAACATCATCTGGAGACCAGGCAAGGTCTAAAACATCTGAAATCATTATTGATACATTAGAGCATTCAAAGTACAAGACATTGTGAAATAAGAGGTCTATGATGGGACTTGATCGCTCACCTGAGAAATGAAATCTGTTTGTTTTGCCAACCACAGTCAACTACAATATCTCATTTTGCAGTCAGGTAAGCTAATACAAGAGCCCAAAGAGAACCAGTATGGCTCCACTGCAATAAGGCGAAATAATCTAAGCCTATGCTGGCTGTCAATTGTCAAATTTATATGACTTGAGGAATCTGATGGGTCACCAAATAATTGTTTATGTACCAGTTAGTATTTCAAAATCAGAAATTTATGCTCAGGAAATAATTTTGTAAATCTTACTTTCTTCGTGCTTAGGTGAACAAAACAAGAGGCCCAAGAGGGCCAGTATCGCTCCACGGCCATAAGGCAAAAATCAAATCTCCAAACAGCCCTGCCCCCTAGTGGCCATATTTTTTACCAACCACCATGGCTTAAAGGAATCTTGTAGAGTGTCACCCAAGGAATGTTTCTGCAAAATTATTTGAAAATCGGCCTGACACTTTCGGAGGAGAAGATTTTTTAAGTTTTCACAATAGCCATATAAGGCAAAATAGCCCCACCCCATGGCGGCCATATTTTTGAACCAATCAACATGGCTTGAAGGAATCTGATAGAGGGTCGGTCACCCAAAGAACATTTCTACAAAATTATTTGAAAATCTGCTCAACACTTTCGGAGAAGAAGATTTTTTAAATTTTCACTATGGTCATATAGAGCAAAATAGCCCCGCCCTCTGGCGGCCATATTTTTCGACCAATCAACATGGCTTGAAGAAATCTGATAGAGGGTCACCCAATGAACATTTCTACAAAATTATTTGAAAATCGGCTGAACACTTTCGGAGAAGAAGATTTTTTAAGTTTTCACTATGGTCATATAAGGCAAAATAGCCCCGCCCTCTGGCGACCATGTTTTTCGACCAATCAACATTTCTTGAAGGAATCTAATAAAGGGTCACCCAAGGAACATTTCTACAAAATTATTTGAAAATCGGCCTGACACTTTCAGAGAAGAAGATTTTTTAAGTTTTCACTATTTTTTTCTTTTGGTTGCCATGGAAACCAGAATTATGGATGGATCAAAAAAAATTGAAGGAATTTAAGAGAAGACATTGAGAGGATGCTTCCTATGAAGTTTCAACTAAATTGGCCAAGTGGTTAGTGAGAAGAAGTCGTTTAAAGGAAAAAGTTTACGTACGCACGCACGCACGACGGACAATTCGCCATGACATAAGCTCGACTGGCTTTCAGCCAGTGGAGCTAAAAAGGAAAAATGCTCAGTTTATGCAGATTATTTAATACTGTGTCTGTAAGGGAAAGGGTTAAGGCCGTTTACAATGTTCACTTGTTACTATGGCAAAGTTCTTGTTTTCATCAAAGTAGGAGAATCTTACCTCCAGAATGACCTCTCAGAGTATGAAATGGTCTCCAAGATTCGATAATCTTTGAGTCTGATCCAAATACCGTTGAACCAACACCATATCTGTAATGCAGTAAAACATAATCATATCAGGGTTTTTTCTGATATACAACAGAGGATTATATAAGGTGTGATGATTGGATAAAAGCTTCAAAAGTTATTGATGGGACAAGACAATTAGAGATAATTTCTATAATTAAAGGGCAATAACTCTCCAGTGAATGAAGTGATATAGCTGATAATCAAATTTGTCCAATACACATTCTGACCAAATTTGGTGGTGACAGGAAGAAGGCTTTTTAACCCTTTCCCTCATACGGCAATTTTGCAGCAGACGACTTTGAACGTATTTTGTCAAAAAATAGAAAATCTCCATAATTGAATGGATAACCTATGATAACAAGAGTTGTCGGAGGACAATATAGCTCGCCTATCAGGGATATCGTCTATCAGGGCCTACTTCAGAACAGTTATAGCATGGGTATAAAGTCCAAAATCCAAAAGTGGAATAATTCAGTTGAAATTGAATTTACAAAAGAAAGACAAGAATTACGCATTTATTAAATGTCTCACTGTGTCCCCTGCTTTGACTATCAAGGCAAGTGTAAAACACAAAAAGTAAACAAAACTCTAACATTGAGCAAAACACAATTATTTTTAAACAAGAAATAATAAAAAAAAAAAGTTCAAAAATACAAGAAATTTAAAAAAAAAAATTGAGCTGAACACAAAGTTCCAAAATTCAAGAAAAAAAATAAAAAATAAAAAAATAATGCTCAAAGTTCAAAAATACAAAGAAATGAAATTAATCCAACAAAATATGAAGAAGCTATGCCCAATTTTCAAAATCCAGCAAAAAACAAATGTTTAACCCCAAAAAATATGAAAGCCCTAGAACCAGTACTTATTGAGAAAAAAAAAAAAACGAAACTTTAACGTTGAGCTAAACGCAAAATTGAAAAATACAAGAAAAGAAAAAGAAAAAAATCCAAATGTTTGAAAAAAATCCATTCCAGAGTTATGGGACTTGACATACAAGGTCCCCTAATGACCCTGAATAAGTGTGTAAAGTTTCAAAGCAACAGCATACACAGTGTCTGAGAAAAGGCCTTGCACGCAAAGGTTTGACCAAATTTCTAAGTCCAAAAAGGGGCACAATTCAGTCAAAATCCATTCCAGAGTTATGGGACTTGACATACAAGGTCCCCTAATGATCCTGAATAAGTGTGTGAAGTTTCAAAGCAACAGCATACACAGTGTCTGAGAAAAGGCCTTGCACGCAAAGGTTTGACCAAAATTCTAAGTCGAAAAAGGGGCACAATTCAGTCAAAATCCATTCCAGAGTTATGGGACTTGACATACAAGGTCCCCTAATGACCCTGAATAAGTGTGTGTGAAGTTTGAAAGCAACAGCATACACAGTGTCTGAGAAAAGGCCTTGCACGCAAAGGTTTGACCAAATTTCTAAGTCCAAAAAGGGGCACAATTCAGTCAAAATCCATTCCAGAGTTATGGGACTTGACATACAAGGTCCCCTAATGATCCTGAATAAGTGTGTGAAGTTTCAAAGCAACAGCATACACAGTGTCTGAGAAAAGGCCTTGCACGCAAAGGTTTGACCAAGCTGGCAACGCGGACGCCAACGCCAACACCAACGCCAACTAGGCGAGCTAAAAAGTGGAAAACATTGTGGCAAAAGGAGAAATTGCACATTTTGTGCAATTTCTTCTTTTGTCACTACGTTTTCAAAAGGACGTCTGCTGCAGAGGCGTCAGAGAGCGTCTATATGAGGGAAAGGGTTAAGTTATTGATCGGACAAGACTGATTTTAGGTAATTTCTGTCATTAAAGGGCATTAACTCTAGAGTGACTCAAGCAATATGGCTGGTTGTAGGACTTGTTCAAGATACTATGCCCAGACACATTCTGACTAAATTTTGTGATGATTAGCAAAAAGGCTTCTAAAGTTATTAAAGTAAAATGTGGTGAAAGGCAGATTTTATAAAATTAAGGCCTACTTTTTGTGAAAAAAAAGAGTTGTCTTTTGACTGTGAATGGGGCCAAATTTCGGCCCCAATTTGGGTTAAGAAAAAACACTGCCTGTATACCCCTTAAAGTTTTAGCAAGTCGTGTTCGCATGTTGGAGAGGGCTGATACTTACTTGCTAGCTTGCCAGATAATGATCAGCTTGTCATCGCCTCCTGATGCCAGATACTTTCCACTACCAGACCATCGAACACAGTTAACACAACCTGAAAGTTTGTCAATCTTCTGTCATTATGCCTTCTTAATAAAAACTACGGCTTTGGGAAACATGCAAAAACCCTTGTATACTTGAGTGATTATTAATTATTACCTGCATACAATAGCATTGCAGGCGTCTTTGCAAGCATCTAAGCAAAAATATGGCAAATCTCTAAAATAGACCAAAACAATTCCCCGGCCAACCGTCTTATCAACAATCCTTTCAAGTTTCATGCCAGTAAGCCAATTACTGTTTAGTTTTGGTGAAACACACAACAAAATCTTTAAACCTACTATACCCAATCTGTTTTCATATCAAGTACCACATTCTATTGTTTAAACCTTTCCCTCATATAGACGCTTTCTGACGCCTCTGCAGCAGACGGCTTTTTGAAAACATAGTGACAAAAGAAATTGCACAAAACTTGCAATTTCTCCTTTTGCCACAATGTTTTACACTTTTTGTCATAGGTTATTATCCATTCAATTATGGAGATTTTCTATTTTTTGACAAAATATGTTAAAAGTCGTCTGCTGCAAAATTGTCGTATGAGGGAAAGGGTTAAGAGTGTCTGCTAAAATCATATCCCAGACACATATATATACACATAGTGATCACAATTTGTAATAAGTTCCATGTAAATTAAATTCTTTTAATTTTTGAAAACTATAATTTATATGTCACAAACAATTGGACAAAAAAGAATAAAGATACTTTAATTACACCCAGAATCAAGGGAAAAACCCACAGAACACTTAATAGGAACACATTTAAGATGCTTATTTCCTCATTTTACCTCAAAACCTCATTTTGAGCAATTTCTTCTTTAAATACCAACAGACAAAGACCAGGCTCCGAGTTTACGCTGTGCTAAAGTATCTGATTGGTCAGAATCAAATTAATTCTTGAAATTTACCAGAAATTAACCAATTAAAAGTCCTATTTGGAACAAAGAGTTGATTTCAGAGCACCGAATACCTTTTCAGAGTTTAATAATTGCAGTGCATGTTCGACCTCTCCGAAATGTAGCTGCAGCAGAGGACTTTCAGAAACACTATGACAAAAGTAGAAACTGCTCATAATGATAAATTTCACCCTTTGCCACAATATTTTCTTCTCTAAATAGAGATTTGACGTAAACTTCCTGTATATCTAGGACACTGAAAACATGTAACAACATTTCGCAATATGACAATATGATGTTAAATCTACTGGGTTTCCCCCGACAAATGACATACCAAGATGGTTATCCATCTCACAGAGTATTTTTGGAACATCCACTTTCGTGTTTTCAGCCTCCGACCTAATTGGTGCCATGTTCCAGATAATAATCTTCCCAGCATCATCAACTAAACAATAACAATAAAATAATATTCTTAACCTCTACTAAATTCATCAAAGTAAACATAGGCAACACTTTATCTTTTAAAAAAATTGAATGCATGTAAAGATATTCATCCTTATTAAGAGTTTTAACAAGGGTGCAGCGGAGCAAATGCCAATCTGTTTTTTTTCTAAATTGAAAAAGGGGCATAGCTGAATAATTAAAGCCAGAGTTATGTGACTTGGTAGACATGCATATTAATCCTAGGAACATGTGTACCAGGTTTAATTTGGAAATGTTAAAAGATTTTTGAGTTGAGGGAAGGTTCAAGATGCCCCTAAGGGTATAACAATACCCTAACTTATTTTCTTTGCGCTAAAATTCTATTAAAGTTAACCCTGGCAATATTTCATCTTATAGAAAATATGAATGCATGTAAAGATATTCATCCTCATTAAAAGTTTTAACAAGAGCACCGCGTACGGCACAGACACTCGACTGATAGAAAACAGAAACAAGAGGGCCATGATGGCCCTGGAATCGCTCACCTGATTTTTTTTTTTTTACTTTAGCTATATAAGCCCCGCCCCCTGGCGGGCATAGTTTCCGACCAATCAACTTGGCTTGAAGGAATCTGATAGAGGGTCACCCTAGGAACATTCCTACAAAATTATTAGAAAATCGGCCTGACACTTTTGGAGAAGAAGATTTTTTTAAGTTTTCACAATAGCCATATAAGGCAAAATAGACCCCCCCCCCCCCCCCCCCCCTGGCGTCCATGTTTTTTTACCAATCATAATGGCTTGAAGGAATTTGATAGAGGGTCATCCAAGGAACATTTCTACAAAATTATTTGAAAATCGGCCCGACACATTCAGAGAAGATTTTTTAAGTTTTCACTATAGCCATATAAGGCGAAATAGCCCCGCCCCCTGGCGGCCATGTTTTTTGACCAATCAACATGGCTTGAAGGAATCTGATAGAGGGTCATCCAATGAGCATTTCTACAAAATTATTTGAAAATCTGCCAACCAGTTTGGGAGAAGAAGATTTTTTAAGTTTTCACTATAGCCATATAAGGCAAAATAGCCTCGCCCCCCTGGCGGCCATGTTTTTCGACAAATCAACATGGCTTGAAGGAATCTGACAGAGGATCATCCAAGGAACATTTCTACAAAATTATTTGCAAATCTGCCAACCAGTTTGGGAGAAGAAGAGTTTTTAAGTTTTTTTCATTTCGTTGCCATGGAAACCAGAATTATGCATGGATCCCAAAAATTTGAAGGAAATCTGGTGAGGTCATTGAGAGGATGCTTTCTATGAAGTTTCATCCCAATTGACCTACTGGTTACTGAGGAGAAGAAGTTGACGCACGACGGACGACGGACGACGCACGATGGACGCCGGACAAAAGGTGATCACAATAACTCACCTTGAGCAAAGCTCAGGTGAGCTAAAAAAGCTGAGCTGAACAAAAAACCTTAACCGGTCGACCATGCCGCTGCCGCCACCAACGCCAGGGTCATGACAATAGGCTTCAATAGCTCTCGTTTTTTTAAAAGTCGAGCTAAAAATAGCATTTGATAAGAATTGTAGAAGTAAAACTATTATAAACACAACTGTATAACAAAATTCATAAACCTGTAAATACAGTAATCATGAATCGGTATTGATCCTTTCCCACATGTATGCATTCACATGTAAATTTTTGCATCTGCTGCAGGCGACTATCAAAAATATTATTCGAAGGTATTGTTCATTATTTAAATAATAATTACACATTCATTTAGACGTAGATGCATCTACAGCAGGTGAATATTGAAAATAATAATTGTGGGAAAAGAAGGTTTTGTTCATGATTTATATAATAATTACACGTTCATTTAGAGCTTTCCACATCTTTGCCTCCATGTTTTCAAAGAAGAGTAGTTTTGTTCCGTTTAACCCTTTCCCGCAAACAGACACTTTCTGACATCTCTACAGCAGTCTACTTTTGAAAACATTGTGGCAAAAGATTATGGAGATTTTTTACAATGTGAGAAAGGGTTAATTATAAATTTATATATATAAAGACTAAGAATATTACCTTGTCCTCCAGTAGCAAATCTTGAGCCATCAGGATGTATATCTACTGAAAATATTGGCTGACCTAATAAATGAAAAATAAATTCTTAACAATAACTTTTTACTATTATTTATATTACTATTATTAGTATTAACACAAACCAGGAGGAATTATACTGTTTATAATCCAGGCATTTTTGTAGGCATCTCATGCTTACCAACCCTCCAGATTCAATCATGAGTCTCACGATTTGAAGGGCGTAACCCCACCCCCACGATCGTGAGGGAGAAACTCATGATTTTCGAAAAAAAAATCATTTTCTAACATCAACTTCTTAACATATTGTCACTGATTAAAGGCCTTTTCTTTCAACAAGTTCAAAAAATGTGTGTAGCTCAACTACATGATTACATGTACGTATTTTTTTCTCCCTGTGTCTTTATTCCAATGGTACCCGGGTTTTTCATTTAAAAGTATGTCTATAAAATTAAAATGTTGTTAATATTTTTATTTTCTTGGATGTAATATGAAAGTCTTTGACATAACAGACAACTTGCATGATTTTCTAGTTAACCGACCCACAGTTAAAACATTTCTTAATATCAAAGCACAGATTTTAAAACATGCCAAAATAATACTTAAATGCTAATATATACAGTTGAACATAAACTGTTTAAATATTGAAAGTATTGTACATGTATCCCTGCATAGTTATCTAAATTCTGTTCTATTGTGAAAATGTCTACTGTTAAATTCATGGCGTTGAAAATCTCCCACTTCAAACCCCAATCCCCCACTTTGAGATCATGAAACTCCCCCTTGAGGATAAGAAAAGGTTGGTAAGCATGGCATCTCCATGTCAGATATTCTGACCATAATTTCCCAATGACAGAAGTCTGTAAACTCATGCAGAATTCCCAGTTTTGTCATATAAACCCTGGTTGTTTGATTCCCTAATTAGAAAACAATAGCAATTAATTTACCTAAATAGAGGGCCAAATACTTGTTCGCAAAATGCATAGAAAAAGGCCTGTGCCTATTACTTTGATGTCTCAAATCTGTTTTCATGACTTTCCTTTATGGAGATGTGAGATTTTTGAAGGTTGTTTTCAGAATTAACTAAAACTAAATTTTGACACTCCCCTAGGTGACTACCTAAAACAAGTTTGACTGTAGTACTGTGTGAAATAACCGTTTCAATCCAGACACAGCCTGTAAAAAGAACTAGAATGGAGTGCTCCCTGGAGCACGTGTGTCACCTGCCGGGGCCTTGTCAGAAAATTTTAATTTTTGACAGAAAACGGGAAATAACTCTGATATTAAAAAATATTTGGATTATCCCCCTTTTGTGAACCCATCAAAAAGATTGATATAAACATTTGTCAGAAGTTTTAATCCAATCCTTTGAGTAGAAAAAAGTAATTTGAAAACGTGACGAAAAAGTGTGACGGACAGACAGACAGAATCCGGACAAAAAAAAAAGTAATCCCTAAGTGCCTACCAGGCTACGCAGATATCACAAAAAGCCTGTTTTGATCTGATATAAAAACACTCATCTTGAAAATCAAGCCATGTTTGTTGCTTAACTTTGTGAAAAAGTCGACCACTCTACCAACATTGCTATGAAAGATGGCTTCCTCAGCAAGGGTGTTTAAGTGGTATTTGTACCGTTACAGCAACATTGGCAGTGGTTGTTTTTTTCTCAAAGTAATACATCATACATTGTTATTTGTAGTAACTGCCTTGATGGGCGACGCAGTAAAGGCTGTTTGTTTGTTTGTTTGGAGTTTAACGCCGCTTTCAACAGCTTTGGTCATATCACGGCGGTCAGTGCACCTACCCATGTTTTCCTGGCTTTCCCACACCAGTACTTACACAACATTCTTTCGAAGCCACTGACTACTTTCTCACATAGATCAGAGGTGAGAGGCAATGGAAAACATCGCCCGAAAGAATGTCGCCGCAACCGGGTATCGAACCCGTGACCTCCAGATCACGAGTCAGATACGCTACCAATTGAGCTACCCGGCCGGGTCAGTAAAGGCTGCTTACAGCTTACAAAATCTAGTAAAAGGACCACGATTTAGTTTGAATCAATGAGGTCCGGATAACTCACAATGTATCAGTTATTATGAGAACCAACAACATAGGGTTATAGGCTCAAATAAGGATTTTAAAATCTACAAAACACCCATATAATCTGAATCGGGGTCAAAAAGGACCAAAACTAAAAAGGCAAAAACCTAAAACGAACGGGTCAAAAAGGCCCATGGATGTTGTAAAACCAGTATTCAATTTCATTTTTTTAAGTTGTATGACTATATTATGAAAGAATTAACTTTAAATGGTAAGTAAAATAAGATACAGCCATAAAAGTGTGTATTAGATTAAAATAGTTTCCATCTATCAATAAGATAGTTTTTCAAGCATTATATATAATGTTTATTAATTTAAAATATCAATATATAAATGAAATTTTCTTTTTAATTCAATGAATAACAGTAGCAAATAAATGAGACATCTAGTATTATTTAATTCAAGTTTATATATAATTATAATTATATAATTAGTTATAATTGTTCTACGACACAAACATAATTTTATATTGTAAAAGAGGGCATTTTTTTACCAAATTTTATGAATATTAAATTATTAAAACAAAAATATATCTACGACACTAACATAAATGATTATCTTGTATTGTTAAAGTGGGCCTTTTTGACCCGATACCCTGTAATCTAGAGCTCTAGTATCCAGATCAAACATGTTTCCTTGCGAGTCACACAGAATGTCGGACGAAGCGTACCACTGCCTAACCGTACCAGGACGAAGCGTACCACTTTATAGGACGAAGCGTACCACATATAGATTATATAGTGAAATTTTATTAATATTAATAAAGTGTTTGTTAAACTGTTTAAAAGTGTATTATGTATATATTTTTTTAATGATATTAATGTATTACTTGTTAAACTGTTAAAAGTGTATTATGTTATTTATATTTATGAATTAAAATACGTCTATGATTTAACTACATGTTGCTGTTATCTATTTACATTCCAGTGTAATTGTGTAAATGTGTTTTTCTTTCTGTTTTATATTTCTATTTTGATAACTCTTTGGCTGTGTATATAATAACCAATTTGTACTATTTGGGGATCTTAATTTGGTTAAAGGAGTTCATCGTAATTACAACTTAAATAATTATACTTAATTAATGAATAACGATGTGTTCATTCATTAATTAATTTTATATTAAACACTATTTGCTTGTTTGTTATATTATTAACTTAATTGGGTTCTGATTGAAAGAGTTCTCCGTAATTAATTCATTTATTAATCTTATATTATACAATATTTGATTGTTTGTTATATTATTATCCTAATTTGGGTTCCAATTAAAGGAGTTCTCCGTCAACTAATTAAGTACTCAATGTCGCGAGACAAACAAAGATAAAATCGTATATATATGACAGTAGTTTCATTCGAAACATCATTAATCAGCAATGGCATCTGAATTTCCGTGTATCTCTTGCGCTGTAAATATCAATGGACGAAGTCACGCTATCCAGTGCGACGAATGTGCCCGATGGCAGCATCGAAAGTGTAATACTGGTAAGTATTTTGTTCAAATATCTTTTAAAACGTTGTTATGTGTATACAGTGGTTAATATCAATGTGAATACGAACTACCTCTGATAGAGGTTTATACAGTATTATATAATGTTCATTTTGTCTAATTTGCATCAATTCGTATTACAATATAGCTAGAAAAGTAATAAATCAAATTTTGAAAAGATTAAATTTCGAAGAAAGCCATCTGTTATTTATTTGTATTTTTATTGCAGGTATAACACATGTTCAGTATCGTCAGTTGCAGAAGGGGCAGATCAATCTTGACTGGTCTTGCCTAGAATGTAGAACCGCAACAACAAACACAACAGACTGTGCTGCCGACATCACAGACTATGCTGCTGACATCACAGACTATGCTGCTGACATCACAGACTATGCTGCTGACATCACAGACTACGCTGCTGACAGATCCCAGCTTCTGATTCCACCAGCACTACCCACAGAGAATGACTCCATGATACATATGGAGCCGTCGCGTATCCCAGATACGTCGTTCAATGTGGAGGTCGACCTCCAACATCCGCCCCGAATTGAAGACGAGTAAGTAGTTTAAGTAATTTAATCATCGCGATCGATTTATATATGTATAATGTATAATATATGTGAAACATGACATATCTTTAAAATAGATTAACGTAGATACTTATGAGATAATGGAACAATACCGATAATATGTTACAAGGGGTCTATATGTATAATGTATAATATATGTGAAACATGACATATCTTTAAAACAATACCGAGAATATGTTACAAGGGGTCTATACAGTTCAATTGACGATATATAACTGAAATCTTATTATGTTTCATGTTGCTCCTAATTATGAATATTTATTAATTTTAATTCTTTATTTTAGGGAGTTGTTAGATCCTCCTCCGGGTACAGACGTTATTCCAGAAGGTCCGGTCACATATGAGGTTCTGACTGGTGGTACACGTGGGCGTAGCGCTTCCATTCCTGCCCGCAGAGCACGTGAGGGGTGCATTCGACAATCTAACCGAACTCGCTGACCAGGGGGGCAACGAACAAGTCCTCCACCTAGTCCAGTACGTAAGAAATACATGGGTGGAGGGCCACATCTGGCAATCGGAACATTGGTCCGTGTTCCGGGAGACCGTGAGAACGAACAATGACGTTGAAGGTATGTATCCCTAAATTTAACTTTGTGTAAATATGTTTTGTATGACGAGATGAATGTACTTTGTATAAGTCAAATTAAATATGTTCTGTTCTTTAACTGATAAATTAAATAAAAAAAATTGCGCAACATTTTAATTATATATATATTTAATAGTTCACTTTTATCTTTACAGGTTGGCATAGAGGCCTCAACTCAAGAGCGAACGGCAGCAGCCTCCCGTTCTACGTTTTAGTCCCACTTCTGAGATCCGAGGCACAAGATGTCTCCATAACTGTAAGACTGGTATCCGAAAATCTGGTGACAAGAAACCAACGCAAGAAATACGCAAAAGTACATGGACGTCTGTTCGATCTGTGGGATCAATACGAAGAAGAAGACGGGTTTACAACGTCGAAGTTACTCAGAGAGTGTAGCAATCTCATAGGCCATGGTCCTATCCCCAGAGTGGAAGACCACGGCGAAGATGAGTAAAATATGTATATATGTATGTGTTTTATGTAAAATGTGCTATTTGTTAAATGTTTGAAGAAAAAAATGTGTTTGTATGTATGTTTTATCATATTTCAGGTTATCATTTAATCATGACAAAAATAAAATGTTTGTATGTGCTATATGTAAAATGTGCTATTTGTTAAATGTTTGATTGAAAAAAATGTATGTTTTATCATATTTCAGGTTATCATTTAATTATGACAAAAATAAAATGTTTGTATGTGCTATATGTAAAATGTGCTATTTGTTAAATGTTTGATTGAAAAAAATGTATGTCTTATCATATTTCAATTAATTATGACAAAAATAAATATTTTATTCAAAAACAGAATCTATATGTTTTCTCGTTCTTTATAACCTAACTATATTTTCATTTAATAAGTTATTCACACGTATTATATATTATCACCATGTAAATGACACTTGTTATGTTGTTATTCACACCTTTTATCGAGCGCCCCACTAGGTATTTACTACTATATAATCTATAGGTGGTACGCTTCGTCCTGAAATGGTACGCTAAGGCAGTGGTACGCTAAGACAGTGGTACGCTTCGTCCTGCACCCGTCACACATATGCAACAACCCTGCAGTGTTTTTTCTTGCTGTTTTGTAACCAGGACCAATTGACAAAATGCAGATTTTGTGAAAAAAAGACTAGTCTTTTGATTGTCAATGGGGCCCAATTTCGGTTAAGAAAACACACTGCCCTGCTTTAGACATATCTTTAGGACTATACAGCTGACAACTATCTAAACCACTGTGGTAAAAGAAGAAGTTGATCAAAAGGTGTAAATCCGGCTTTATCTCAGTGCTGTCAATGTTTCAAACATTCATTTTTGAAATAACAAATACAATTTAACAGCCGGTCAGTTTTGTAATGCTATTATGCAGTCGAAGACTATGACAAAGCCTGATGCCGACTA
Organism: Serripes groenlandicus; assembly: GCA_031761405.1. Classification (NCBI taxonomy): domain Eukaryota; kingdom Metazoa; phylum Mollusca; class Bivalvia; order Cardiida; family Cardiidae; genus Serripes; species Serripes groenlandicus. Next base: position 65,550,383 of record JASEVX010000003.1, read on the forward strand.
TCACATCAGTAAATATGCGTATTGTGTATAATTGACATTTGTTGTGAAATCATGAAAGTGAAATTAAAACGAACATACCGCTATTCGTTTTGCCTTTGTGGACGACCCAAGTTGGCTTGACTAGTTGCATGATAAGCGAGTTTCTGTGTCACAGGCACGAATGCATGTTTTAGGGTTTCATTCCGTTTCTACGAGACGACGTGGTGATGACTGGCAAGATTCAGAAAACTATCTATTTAACGGGATTACAAAATTTAATCGGTTTGCAAAAAATATTGCGCGGAACCAGAACGAGGCAATGTGAAGGATGGAAGAGTAACTAATGAGGAAACGGATATTTATTCAATGTAAAGGAGGAAAAATGAAACAAAATGAAATTTACAAGTATTTCAATATGTCTACATTCGTATCACTTTCCCACATACAACAAATATGCAGCAGACGAATTTGAAATGATCATAGCAAATATATGAAAATGATCTTTTACTGAGAGTTAAATTGTTAAATATAGTTGAAAACATTTGTGACAAAAGGAGATATTGCTCACCATGAGCAATTTTTCCTTTTGCCACAATGTTTTCAAAAGTCGTCTGCTCGCAGCTGCATAGGCGTTCGAAAGTGTCCACACGCGGGAAGGGGTTAAATCATTTTAATCACTTCCCATGGTGTCATTCCATTACAAAAGTCTGTGATCTTTACTCATTTTTGTATTTGTAAAATATTTTCTCACAGTCGGTCACAATCATCTGGAAAATGTCATAAGTCTAGAATAACTCACAAATAAGTTCGAAGCGGTCAAAGAACATGAATGATTCAAGGACAACTATATTAACTACTAACTATCATTTTTGTGACGATTGTGGTAACAATAGCCACTGTTCTATGACACAAGAAGAACAATTTAGAGGGAGATTTCGGCTAGTACGTCAGAAATGCTTAATAGAAAACGTTTACCGCCAAATAGTTCCATCGTTTCTGCAGAGACATGGTTAACAATAATAATGTCAGTGCCATTTTGGTACAAGATTGATACTAAGGTTTTAGAACTATCGAACTAAGATGTAATTGAGTTAAAAAATGTAAATATTAGCCTTCTTCGTATCTGGAGACAGAGAATATTATTGAGCGAGATATACGTCCATTGAGAAGTGAGGTAGTAAGCAGGTGCCCGTTAGGTCACACGACCGTTTGGTGTTGGCAAAACAACCTACATTGTAAAAGGAGCATGAATGGAATGTTTGATGTAAAGTGAGGTAATTCAGAAATCATTACATTATTCTTAGAGTCTATGTTGACTAAAGTACAAATACATTTATTTAACACTATCAAAGTAAAATCCTACTATAAAGTTATATTTTGTAACCGAGTTGGAGATGAATCGAAAACATTTTGATTCAATCGGAGGTAATATAGAGTTGCTGAGATGTTTTCTTAAAATAGTTTATATATTTAAAAATAACTGACAATAATAAGCAGCTTTCACTTGATCTTGCTTCTTGTTAGATCATGACATTAGATGCTCGGTCCATACATTTGAGAAGAAGAAGTAGACAACACCTGCTTGTGCCGGAATTCTCATACATTTAGTCCTTCTAACAAAAGTAATAAACCGGCTAGCGTCTGTATGTGGGGAAGGTTTAAAAACGAGAAGTTATACCTTACATGTTCCTTTCTTACTTGAGCAAACCTGTTTTTAAAGACCATCCATGGGAAGAAAACAATCTGGTGGACTGCTGCAGAGGCATCAAAACTCACAGGGAACTTTCATCCTCAACGCAAAGGGGTATTAAAGATGACCAAGTTCGACCTGTTGCGTTCACCTCTATAACTGCATAAATACCTTCCATGCAGCTCCTTGAGAGTCAACAAGATTTTTCTTCAATTTTGCATAGTGACTTCGTTAGTTCTTGATATGTTTTTTTTTGTGTGGTTTTACACCAATTTCAACATTATTTCAGTTACATCATGGTGATAGTTCACTTATTCATGCATCCTGGGTAAACACTCTAGGTTTTGAAATGTGAATTGTCCAAGGGCATCATGCCGGCCATTACTGAGGATCAAACCCAAGACATGCAGTTTGAAATCTCCGACAATAATTAACCACTCAGCCACGACGGATTCCTGTTTCGGAAGAGACATACTCTATTTTGAACAAAGCCCTGATGTCATCAGTTGAAGACAAACATTCTAATAAAGTTCCATCGTTCTTGAGCTAAAAACGTAGGTCTATACAGTGCCAACTAGATTTTTCTTAAATTTGGTATGGCCTTATTTTGAACACATCAGAACCCCTTTAAAACGTAACTTTAATACCACCAAGACAAACATTCTGGCAAACTAACATTATTCTACTCTCAAATGATGGAGCTTTTTCTCAAATTTACCCGCACCAGAGTGCACTTTTATTGAAAACCGCAAGGTCTACACCGAGATACTGCTTGTTACTTTGCAGGATTTTCTACATCGCCACTACAGTGATTTTGGCGCTTTGATTTCAGCATCGGTAAGGTGGTCTGGCTAAAAATTCACATTATATTATCCACTCATGAACACAATTGATACACAAATGAACAAACCTGTTAACTTTTATTAAATTGGCGATTTTAAACCAGAATATTTCATCATATTTTTGTTCGTGATTGATAGGTAAGGTAAGCCAATAAAATAAGACGTGTCGTCTGAAATTCTGATGGGATCTTTTAAGAATACATTTTTAAAGTATTACCTATATACATAGGCATTTACTATAACTGATCAAATTATGAAGACATGTTTTGTTTGTTTTATTGGGGTTTAACGCCCTTTTCAACATTATTTCAGTTATATCACGGCGACAGTTCACTAATTGATGATCCCTTGGTAAACAAACCAGTACTAGGCCAGAAAATGTGCCTTGCCCAAGGGCACTCCATCATGACCTTCGTGTCACTACTGGGATCGAATCCAGGACCACCAGTTTCGAATCCCCGACGCTGACCTCTCGACCACGGAAGAAATGAATGGACTGCCATTTGAGCTCATGGTTATTGTTGCGCATGCGTATATTGAAACCTCAGGCTAGGCTGTGAAAGCTCATAGTTTTTCCAAAGCCTCAACAGTCCGCTTGCCTGAAATATATTGCCTTTATATAGTAATTATATTAATTTATGTCAAATACAAACTAAACATGTAGTGCAGTGAGCATATTCATCTTTACATGATGTCAACCCTTTCCAACATGCATACGCGTTCAAGATGCCTCTGCAGCCGCTGAGACGACTTTTATTTATAGAGATTTGATATATTTTTATCTACACATTTTAAAGTCGTCTGCTGCAGCTTTGTTGTACGCGTGAAAGGGCTAAAACGGAAATACTGTATGACCATAAATCGCACGATACAGCTCAAGCGGGATACACTGGTGTATATTCACGGTATTGAGTGGCGCGGGAAAAATAATCCGTGTTTTCACGATTGTTTCTTAAAAAATATGAGCCGTCCCGCTAGAAAACCAATATTGTGGACTCTGCGTAAAGTATCGAACCGGATCAGACTAAGCACCAGGCTTTAACCCATATAGACACTTTTCGCCTCCTGCGCAGGCTGATTTGGTATGATACATTACGCAGAGGCCATACTGTTCTCGCGGGAAGGCTCATGTTCATGTATTTAACACACATAAATAATTATTTTTACAGACAAAGGGTTCTGGCCACACGTTTTTACAATTTAACTTAGACACGGCCATTCCCAACGATCCTAACAAGTCATTTAATACTGTATGTCTTCAGTTTAAATAAGAAATTAGTTTGGATCAGATCTTGTTTTGGAAAACAATCAGTTTCCCGTTAGGCAACAACTTAATTCATCACAAACTTGATTACGTCATCGAGTAAGTCGCGTTTGTGTTTGTGTTTGTTCAGAACCTAGTCTTTTACGGAATTGAGATGAATACATGTATTGAAATATGTCAGTAGAGATTAAAATGATTTGGGTTATTTTTTTCTTTTTGACAAGTCCGATTTTCCTCTCTAAATGGATACAGATGATTAATACGTGCAATATGTCTGCAATTACAAAACAGAAGGAGGTAATCATTGTTTTGCACGTACCTCGTATACCACACAGGTCAGTGGACATATTATCGAAGATCTTTTACTGCGAAATATTTCACTATACGTTTTTGTTAAACATTTTCCACCTTCAGACGCATCTGCAGAAAACGACTTTTATAAACATTGTTACAAAATAATAAATTGCTTATAATGTGCAATCTCTTTTTTTGTCGCAATAATTTCAACTCTGTTTGATAGAAGGCAAACAGTGCTGATTTCAGGTGAGACAGCTCTCGAAGCGCCGACATCTCCAGAAAGCATCCCAACAGGTTTGTTTTTCCTGTATCGTTAGCGGACCCACGTCATGCGGCAAAGCATACTTTATAACTCGACTGTTACAGGGAGCCCGCGACAAGATATAACCCTCACCAGAACGCACTATCTGGTTATACAAACGCTGGCAGCCGCTCTACGACGTTATACGGAGAATCTTTATCCTAGTGTCGAATATATTTAGGGTGTACCTTGGAACCTAAAAAAAGACGAATTTCCTGACACTCGAGTAAGAAACGCCTTAGTGCTCGATGACTTGGCTACCGAAGCGGACAAGGATACGGGAGTGACGGATTTGGTTACGGCAGGAAGTCACCATAGAAATCTGTCGGTGATCTCATTCATCCAGAACCTATATTTTGGTGAAGACCCGACCCGATACGAAACTGGCATTATCTGGCATTATTCAATAATCCCGTGGACAGACAACCGGTTATGACTCTAGCCTGACAAATGTTACCGAATAACCCCAACAGCTCCTATGTCCTTTCGAGAATGCCTTTCAACTACCCTACGGATGGGTACCTGCTAGTCGATTTGCAACCGAAGACGCCATAATCATGGCGAATGCGCACGAATGTACTTGATATTATAATAATAAGAGACCCCATCCCCGAACCGGCTTTAACGCGCTCGCACGAACTTACCAGCGAACAGCCAGAAGCCATTCCAATGTCTTGCGACGACTGTGGTTCCATTTTATCGGCCATTCATCACTTACATAAGCATAGGCCTGTGTCGTGTGTGCCACATGTCACCTCATCATGATGAACATGTGTGCCTAGTAACGTGGGAATCCTATGATGCATGGTTAAGATGTGAGCCGGACAAGGTATAGTCCTATTAAATATTACTTAGTTTGACCTTTGACATCTAAGTTTGACCTTGACTTTTAAGGCACATGACTGGGTATTGAGTGTGACTCGCAACCTTATCATGGTGATCATGTGGGCCTAGTAACTTGGGAATCCTATGATGCATGGATGAGATGTGAGCCGGAAAATGATGATTTATGACGTTGTTTACCCTCGCACTCGGCAATATTGCGATTTGGCGAGCAGCTATCCTTTATTTCAATATTTAATTTGATTTCAATTAGCAGACGGACTATTTTTTTTTTTTGCAGATGATTCATATATTTATTGTGTCTCTATTATTGGGTTAAACCGGACAAGGTACAGTCCTATCAACTAGTGCTCAGTTGACCTTTGACATATAAGTGTGACCTTGACCTTTGAGGTATTGAGTGCGCCTCGCCACCATGTTATGGTGAACATGTGTGCCTAGTAACTTGGGACTCCTATGATGCATGGTTGAGTTGCGGGCCGGACAAGGTACAGTCCTATCAAATTGTACTCAATTTGACCTTTGACCTTTAAGTGTGACATTGACATTTGAGGTACAGACAGTGCGCGACACGATGCCTCATCATGGTGAACTTTTTTGCCAAGTTTCTTGGAAATCCTATGATGGATGGTTAAGATACGTGCCGGACATGGTTAGTTGGGACTGGCAGACAGAATCGACAAAACCGGTCTCTGACCGGTAGGAGACTAATAATAATTTCATATATGGGCAAGGAATCTTATTTTTGCACATTTGCGAATGTGATCCAGAAAACGCCTCACACATTGATCTCAATTTGTTCTTCAAATTCATCCCTTCCCTTTTATTACCATGCTTCTGAAGTGGCATCCAAAAGTGCAGCCCCAAATGTCATTCCTTGTTTAAGGTTGTGTCGGGCATCAAAGTTTTACCACGATGATAAAGTCGTCAACGGTACGCAAGAATAATTCTTTAACCTTTTCCCACATGTAGTATATCTGCAGCACACGAACTGTATCTAGGCAAACATGTGGACAATTTATATGAAAGCATGAATACGTTTTTTAATACAGTTGACAGCAGTGTGGCAAAAGAAGACTTAACTTGGGCTATATTAACTCGTCGTTCGAATTACCCTTTAAAAGATGAGAGTTTCGCAGGCTACATTCTAACGATGAAAGTCAATATAAATCAGAACACTGATGGTTATATCGTGCATTTAACCCCAGAATGAACGTCAGCCATGATAACCAATTAACATAGATAATCTTAAAATGAGCCACATCACACGAAAACAAACCCGTGGGTTTTTGATAAAGGTTAAGATTCAGAAAAACAGGCGCGTCCGCACAACCTGATTTGGATCTGTTTTGTTTGCGATCTAGTCGTTCAAGCATCCTTGCTTCTAGTGAACGCTTCTAATTATAGAGCTGCGACTATACAATAATACCATTGTTACAACCGTGATATTAATTACGGTTTAACCGTCCGAATGTTAGTTGGAGTGTAGCGCGGCTCAACGTTTGTTTTCGTCGTAAATAGAAAATATGAATTATTACCGAAAGAAAATTACATTAAAAGTGTACTAATTTAACCTTTTCTACAATGTTTTCAAAAGTCTCAAGACAAAGTGTGTTGAACTGTGTTTCTTTTCAAACAATGTGTTCATCCTGTTTTCTACCAATGGTTTGTAAACACCAGTGGTGCATCTTTTTAAGTTTAAGACCAAGGGGAGTTTCGAGATATATGAAAGGATTGATTAATAGAAATTTCAAACTAAAACACTGAACTTTCCTACTTTGTCTTTTAATAATGTTTCTGATCCAATGACAAAGTCACAAAGTTTACACAAAATAACATGTATTCATTCATATAATTCCAATACAATGACAAAGCATTAAAACACAAAACACTGTAACTGTATTTAAAATTTAAAATATACATCTCTCTAACAGTAAACCCCCCCCCCCCCCCCCCCCCCCCCCCACCCCCACCCCCCGAACACACACACACACGTAACATGTTAACGTAACATACGAATTAAATTATCACAGTTGAAAGGGTTAAGTAAATAAAATTAAATGTTCACTGGCTTATGTAAACTGAATAAGTCGTCAGTACTGTACCAAATAAAACACTGAAGTACATGCTATGAATTAAAAAAATCATATATATACATCGTATAAATTTAAATATAAGTTGTACAATAAAGCTGAATGGATTTCAATATATATATTCAAAATAAATTATAAAATAGAACAAAATCTTATCCTTAACGAAAGCAACAGAAAAACAATCGACTGTGCTTGAGGCAAAACGGAAGATTGAAACGTGTAAACAAAACAATGTGATAATAAAGGTTAGCCGAATATAATTAAAACCCGGATCTCTCTTATAACTAGAAATAAGTCGGTATTAAAGTTTGTCGTGAACCGGGCCACACATATAAACTTAATCTGTGTCTCAATCTACTCTGATCCCTTATAGCTCCTGACCTTTTTGTTTTGTGAAATGCTACTTTTTCCTCATCGTTTATATAAAATACTTTGTCGTAACTACAAACAATTGAAAAGACTCTTCAAGAACAAACAGCGAAATAAGGACTAAATGGGTAAATAAAATCTGACATTTATAATTAAAGTTTCGGTCATCAAAATTTGAAGTCAAAATAAGAATAATTAAATAAATAAGTAAATAAAAATAAATAAATATATAAATAGATAAATATAAATAAAAAAAAATATATATAAATAAATAAATATAAAGCATAATTTAATTGACTGATAAAAAGCAAAATCCAAATTATGACAAGATTTGTGTCACCTGTGTGTACGAGGCATCACAGCAGACTAAGTAATGAGAGAAAGTAATCTCGTTCATCGGTAACCATGGAAACAAAAGAACATTCATGGAACACTTTCATGTGAAATAAGTGTTGCTATGTCACAGTGTGTATGGGAATAAAGGATGAGAGGAATTACAGAACTCTAACTACGGTAACAGCGTTTCCATGAGTAGACCCCTGGATATGACTGACATAGAGTTTATCTCTATATAAACAAAGAGCTTCGGGCGACTCCGAATTTACCAACGTGAAATCAAAGAGAGGCTTTAAACTCTCTAAACGAGAATTGAGTCGGTAAAGTTTGTCGTCACCAAAGGCACAAATATAAACATGGTTGGTGTCAGGGTCTATACTGATCCCGAATGCCATTGACCCTTTAATTTTTTTGTGAGAGACTACCTTTCCCTCGTCATTTAAACAAAGTACTTTGTCGTTGTGCATATCGGTTATATAGAACCTTCCAGGACAAACAGCGAGATAAGGACGAGGCCAAAAGTGTAAATCAGTATTTATGGTTTTTATCGTGACTCCGTCTATGGACATCACGGATACAAACCAGGGACCAACATCGTACAGATTATCATGACAGAGAGTAAAAATATGATCTCTACTAAAATCTTAGAACAACAGTGTTTCCCCGTTTCTATAGTTTTAGTGATTACAGCAGGATTTTGTGTAACATCAATAATTAATATTCTACGTTCCCCTGGTAACGTAACGGCTAGAATACTCTGTTGTGACTCTGCTCGGTTTGTCACAGAAATATCACTGGTGGTAATTACGACATGCTCAGTGGGTTCACTTTTAACCTTTATTTCTGTAACATCCCAATGTCTAGACCCTAACCGTATATATCTTTGAAAAAGGTTGGATCCTACATTCAATATTTTTATACAATAATTATAATAATCACAAACAACCCATCTCGTGTTATTCAGTCCACATAATCCATTTATCCAACAATCCCTCTGATCCAATCCGTGTTTCACATTAACTCTATCAACTATTGAAACTTTCTCTCTCTCAAACTTTTCCTCTCTCTCACTTTCATTCACCATTTCATCCAGAAAACTCTCGATTTGTCCATCTGTCTCACTTTTCTCGCTCACCAAATCTATATATTTATGAGATTCATGTCCTTTAAAGCATTTATCACACATATATTGTTCACATACATAACACAGATAAAACGCTACAGTTTTACTTAAAGCAATCAAATTGTGCATGAGACAAACATCACAGAAAGCGTCAGTTTTGTCTTTACGTTGTCTTTTCCTGTCTTGACCCTCTTCTTGTATCTCTTCCTCCCTTATTTCGTCAAAGGTCAGTCCGTAGTTATAAACCAAATTGTGGTCAGAACTGCTGCTCTCTGTATCTGTTAAACGAACTCGTGCCTCAGCCATTATCACAAGTCGCTGTAATAGAAGTGAAAGAATTCGTGCAGTTCCCGATTATAAAAGTAACCTAAGGGTTACATTGTATTTATGATTATATTATGATTATAACGCCTTTGATGTTTTGACAAAATCGTACATATCTATGGACTAGTTAGACTGCATTCGCTAAGCATTGATAGATAAAAAGCGAATAGTTGAGGCAAAAATAAGTTTACACAAAAGTACATGCTGATCTTGGTCTACAATGTTTACAATTGCCAAATGCTTGGTTAAAATCGTTTGGTAAACATAATCTAGACTTGTTTAAGTATAGTGGGACAAGAGTTAACATTAACAATTGGGTTGACTCGGTTTTATTACTTATTTCTCATGTTAAATAGCTTTGTTTTTTTACATCTTTCATTAATTTTATTTTCAAAACAAACAAGAGTGCCAAGATGCTGATGGTCCTAAATCGATCACATGAGTGAAACTTTGAAAGTAAAGTATCAAATGCTTCTGCTAATAAACTTCAAAGGTAAACATTTTTCAAGAATGGGAATTAACTAAAAATGAAAAAGCTTATCCGTAAAGGATATTTGTAATAATGCATTAGATATTTGAACAATTTAAAAGAGAACCACAACAGGAACATTCTTTTGCAGTTCGGTTGACATTGGTCCATTGGTTTAGGAGGATATGTCGTTTGAAGCTGAAAGTTCCCTTTTCCCCTGTTTCTGATGCTGCCTGGCAGCTATCTCTTCAAACCAATCAATATTGCTTGAAAAAATGATGTACAGTGTCACTAAAGAAACATTTCTGCTAAACTATCTTGAAATCAGACGCAAACTTTAATAAGAATGGAATTGTTCAAGTTTTGCCACTTTGCCCCTTTTCTGATGCCGGCTGGTGGACATGTTTTCTAACCAATCTATATTGGTTATATGTTTTACTAGTTCAATGTTTTCTTTACACATTAATTGGTATGTAAATGTGAATTAAAAATGTTCCGTCACAAATTTCAGAAATAATGGCCACGAAATGCGAAATCGACGTTTGGGACAATGGTATCAGTGCAGATTCAGATCAGTCTGAGTCTCCTCGCAGTCCGACCAGGTACTACACTGTTCGTAATCGTTGAGGTTATCCCTTTTTTTCATTGACTTTTGATGTTTCAGACTATTATTTCTTTCTATCATCTATACGGTAGGTTAGCGACATATAAACACATGAGTAGAGGGTGGAAATATAAGGGTTTTAAACAATATTCTGTTTGTGTTATGCCCTTAATTTGATCAGGTGAATCTCAATCCATTTCTCGGTGCATGACTGCCTGCACACATGATTTAATTGTGTAGATCTACTGACTACTCGCCATACATAATTTAATTGTGTAGATCTACTGACTACTCGCCAATCAAGTCATCCAACGCTGGAGGAAAAAGGTTAGCTACTAACACAGAATTACACTTGACCAAGGACATGCATTGGCAGGTAGAGATATTCGTACGATCCTTCAATGAACCTCCCAACACTCTTTGTTTTCAATAATATCTGCAATAAAGGTAAACAATAAATGGTTTTCCAATTTCCTGTGTGTCCAAAGTCAGCAGCTTTCGGGAAGTATAAAGGCAGTAATGGTCAATATGGGACTTCATTTTACTTTATTAATAAATGATATGGGTTTTTACCGGTTCTTTAAATAGAACATGTGTTTCCGTTTTTCATAGCAATTTTGAAAGTGAAGTGATTATAAACGATTATAGGATTTTAAATAATTAACAGATAGGTAAAATATAATATTTCTTGCCCAAAGAATGTGCCTGGTTGTGATTGATGCGTTTAGCAGACAGTTCTAGTTAGCAACGTCAAAGGAGGATGTATCGGATATATTACATGTATCAAAACAAACACAAATGAATATTCGAAGAGATCACCCTTGATAATAACAATTCAGCACTCGACTAGGAGCTTCAGATACGATAAGAATCAACTTCGAAAACTAGGATATGGGGTTAATCAAAAGTGTACGTTGGAGTGGTGCTATTGTTGTTACGATTTGTTCTGTTTTATTCATTTGACGATAAGGTCTGATCACGCACCGTGCTATAGATATGTTGTTACTTTTAGGTGGCAATGCACAGTTGAACGGCTCCCTTCAACAGACCGTCTGACCCTCTTCTCTATATCTGTCAAAGCAGTTGTCGAGGAATCACTGAAATGACAAAAAACATTTCAGTGCAAAACAGGTAGCCAGAATTATTAGAAAATAACAGAATATATGTTTTGAGTCTGATTTGGTAATTATTAGCACTCACAAACTTCTTGGACGGTCGTAAAACAATGTAGAAAAATACCATTATAACCCATTAACTCTAAAAATCACTACAACAAAAATGCAGGGGTTTAGCCTGGAAATGATGAGCTACTTCAGAACTAGGACAAATAATTTAGACTTTCGGTTTCTCGTGTTATCATCTGTCATTTATTGGTCAATCGAAGTCTAAACACTCTGTTCATATTTTCAATAGCATTTATCAGACCAACTGGATCAATGTTATTATGCCGTTTACATCATTGACAGCTATCGCAATGATAAATAACCAATATTTATAAATATATATATATTATTATATTAATTTGAGCCTAAATATTATACAGCATACTTCTTTACCACTTTAATCTTTCAAAATTCAACTCACAACGACGAAACATTCAAATCTTCAACTAATTTGTTTATGATTAAATTACTTAGACGAAATCGGTATTTTTTTTTTAAACAAAACATCACCCCAACTCCCTATCCATTTTTAGCTCCACTGGCTGAAAGCCAGTCGAGCTTATGTCATGGCGAATTGTCCGTCGTGCGTCCGTGCGTGCGTGCGTGCGTGCGTAAACTTTTTCCTTTAAACGACTTCTTCTCACTAACCACTTGGCCAATTTGGTTGAAACTTCATAGGAAGCATCCTCTCAATGTCCTCTCTTAAATTCCTTCAATTTTTTTTTATCCATCCATAATTCTGGTTTCCATGGCAACCAAAAGAAATAAATAGTGAAAACTTAAAAAATCTTCTTCTCTGAAAGTGTCAGGCCGATTTTCAAATAATTTTGTAGAAATGTTCCTTGGGTGACCCTTTATTAGATTCCTTCAAGAAATGTTGATTGGTCGAAAAGCATGGTCGCCAGAGGGCGGGGCTATTTTGCCTTATATGACCATAGTGAAAACTTAAAAAATCTTCTTTTCCGAAAGTGTTAGCCGATTTTCAAATAATTTTGTAGAAATGTTCATTGGGTGACCCTCTATCAGATTCCTTCAAGCCACGTTGATTGGTCGAAAAATATGGCCGCCAGAGGGCGGGGCTATTTTGCTCTATATGACCATAGTGAAAATTTAAAAATTCTTCTTCTCCGAAAGAGTTGAGCAGATTTTCAAATAATTTTGTAGAAATGTTCTTTGGGTGACCCTCTATCAGATTCCTTCAAGCCATGTTGATTGGTTCAAAAATATGGCCGCCATGGGGTGGGGCTATTTTGCCTTATAAGTAAGTAAAGTAAAGTAAGTAAATATTTTATTATAGTGACATGTGTATATACAACAACAAAACAATGGTACAAAATGTAATAAATAACACCCGGCCCCATGGGCCTATAAGTCACTTTCAAAAGAAAAATAATTAAGAAAACCAAAAAAAAATAAAATAAAAAACAAAACAAAAAACATACAAAAAAAGCAAAAAATGGAAAACGCTTATATGGCTATTGTGAAAACTTAAAAAATCTTCTCCTCCGAAAGTGTCAGGCCGATTTTCAAATAATTTTGCAGAAACATTCCTTGGGTGACACTCTACAAGATTCCTTTAAGCAATGGTGGTTGGTAAAAAATATGGCCACTAGGGGACAGGGCTGTTTGGAAATGTTATTTTTGCCTTATGGCCGTGGAGCGATATTGGCCCTCTTGGGCCTCTTGTTTTGTGGATAAGATCTGTAACTATTTCGTTAAATATCCATTTCGTTAAGTTTCAATTAACGAAAATCGACGAAATGTGATTAATGTAGAGATGGATTAAAACGCGCAAAAAACGTGAGTTCCTTTGTGATTACTTTTTACGATAGATGAATGGATTAATTTTGTCCCACACATGTATTATGGTGTGACATACATTGCGTATGCGAGATTCGATCTGTGAAGGGTAGCCAAAAGTTCCGACCAGATTCATTGTCGGAAAATTGTGATAGTAAAAGTGGACGTAATTTTGAAGGATAATAACCAACAAAAGTAAAATGAGCATACGCAATGTCTTTTTTGGGGGGACAGTCCCACTTCTTCAGGACCAAACCCTGTATTCGGAAATAGCATGTTTCCAGCTCCTTTTCCACTCTTTTGAACTGAAAAAATGATACCTTTGGTTACATGAAATGATATGCTCCTAGATCACAAGGTTCCTGGCCATACACATGTAGTTTTAACGAGGAAAAGGTCAGACGGCAAAATTCAAACTCATGCTTTACGTCTAATGTCTATATAGGAATCCAATGTGGCCGAGTGGATGGCGCATCAGGGATATGAAACAGGGCATCCTGGGTTGGATCCCCAGTCGAGGTGCTGTGGTAATGGTGGAAAGATCTTGGGCAAGGCACATTTCCTAGCCTAGTACTGGTTTCCTTACCCAGGGATCAAGACATGACAAAATGTGGTTCAACACAGGGTCATATGAGGAACACATCAATATTGATAAATATATAGTAGAAATACTGTTGCCTATGGAGCAGTTGCTCATAAATAGCAACATCTACATTTTCCGCACTAGTGATATTTATAAAGCAGAAATCGTGTTGGAAAAGGAGCAAACGCTCAAGAGTAGCGACATCTACATTTCCTTCAATGCTTTCATAATTCGGCTGAGTGACTGAGTGATGGATAGAATGTGATTTCAATACATCCTTTTACCTTTAACCCAGCTCCAGATAATAAGTTGGGTCAAATATTTTTCACTCCCTAAACATATTATTAATAAAGACTGAGTCGCTATTGGATGCCCTCCACTCGAAAAGGAGAAAGAGTGAATTGTCAAAAGGTTTTAGACTAATTTAATTTAATGCCAGGAACATAGATATGTAAATCTAAAAACTCTGCATCATCCTGTGAATGTGAATGCGATATGTTTGATCTAGTCTTTTCTATATAATATTGAACATAATTTGATAAAGTGTTGCCGTAAGTAAACAACGATTATTATTAATTCACTAATAGTAATATTTTTAATTTACAAATATCTTCAATAAATCTTTCCCTTTAAGTTAAACTATGTAAAATATGAGATTACACCTCACGACCACCTCACGACCAAATAAACCCAAAACACTTTCTAGATTCACGCCTCTAAAAGGCTCATATTTGAATGCCTGATAGTGTGAAATATTGTGATTTGTTTTGGAGTGTATTCCAATTGAAATGTCCTAAGACAAAATGATAGCTTTACAATCCGAGCTTTACACATTACACTCTAATACTAATATATATCTTAAGGTGCTACGAAAAAACTGTAAGATGAGTGTAACAAATATTAAAGAGCATACTTTGGCCATAACAAATGATTTAAAAGTAATTGACTAGACGATGATATTGTTAAAGTCATCTTTTTTTGCATGATCGCAAAATGTTCGGAATTTGTATTGCTGTTGTCTATTATTATGAACAGAAAACAATAAAGTAAAGACTTTCAGAAAATCAAGGAATACATTTATAATATACGAGGTTTAAACATGAGCGCAAAGATGATGTAACTGACTGACAATATATCAGCCCTTATCTGATGCCAACTGGTGACTTCCCTTTTCAACCAGTCAGTATGACATGAACAAATAAGGGGTCACATTTCTGCTTAACCCTTTCACTAATAGAGACGGTTTCTGACGCCTTTGCAGCAAACGACTAAGGAAAAGATTGTCGCCAAAGGAACAATTGCTCATTATGAGAAAGTTATCCCTTTGCCACAATGTCGGATAAAAAATAACACTTTCATTTATAGATATTTTATCTCCTTGCCATTAAGTTGCTTTAAAATTTTATTTTTATTTGTTTTAGTTTGTTTATGTATAGGTCGTATTAAACCAGAATGGATATGAGTGGGCCTTTATGTTTTTGTTGCGTACTGGGATCAAGATTGACATGTACATACACAGTCTGATATCACTCCATTTGACTTTACGCCAAAATGAAGTATTACGTAAATGACGTCACGTCGTTCTTTATCTACGGTACAGTCAACATATATCTTTTGACGTCAAATTGCGGTTGTCCTTTATAACAAACTGGAAACAAGATTTTATACACAGTTCCATTTATTTCACGAAAAAAAACCAGCACTTTTATGTCCTTATAGGTCGATTAAGAAATAAAAAAAAAATGATTGGCTAGACGACAATAATTTTCAATCTTAGTTTTACCTCTGACCTACTGCTTTTTGTACATACCCAAAATGGCGACTCCCATGATTTTAGCCAGTTCCATTTTAGAAAGTTTCATGGGTTATCATATGAACAAACAAAATCAAAAATCTCATGCGTGTTATCTATGAACGAAAAAAAAAATGTTTTTTTCTAAATATAAATAGAAAATATCACGCCTTTTTATGTTGTGACCAGGGCCAGAACCCTATCAATTGAGAACATAGTACCATATATGTAAAATGTGATGAAAGTCAGATTTTGTGCAAAAAGAGTAGACTTTTGATTGTGATTTTGGTTAAGAAAAACTAATGGTTTTTGGGATGGGGGCGTATCGCCACTTTCCCATACTCAGCCTGCTTTCGAAAAATCGGATTACGGCTACAAGCACAGTCCACACAATTGAATTCCTGCGCCAAAATCGAGTTTTGATTGGTTATAATATGCCTTTTCAACGATTTCATTGGTTCGACCGAATAACGAAAAACCCTCCGCTTGCATTAATTAATGAGACAAAATAGTTCCAACGCGTAAAACACACTCTGAACTATGATTGACCTCAATATCAGTGGTGTTATGTAACGTCGATCGTGCTGTGACTCTATTAGTTTATAACAGTCGACTTATATAGAGAAATGTGCAAATCACTGTAAATAAAATTATTGAAAGGAGTTGAAACCATTGTTGAAACCCAAAGTAGAAATTGCCTACGATAAGAAATTTCTCCTTTTGTCACAATGTTTTCGATTGTCGTCTGCTGCCCATCTGTAAGCGTAACTGTAAAATGGTTACATCCTCCCCATGGAAGCGGAACCCTTTTCGTGACACTATAACAGTTCGAATATTGAAAGAATTGTTGAAAATGGAGCTATTGCTGACAATGAGCAATTCCTTCTTTTCACACAATGCTTTCAAACACGTTTCAAATTAATTCTTCTCATATTTGAATGTTTTACTATGGACATTCTATTACTCGACACATTTTGAATAACATGCTAGAGATGAATGATAACGAGCAATGTTGCCTTACACCAAGGGGAAAAATATATAGTTGAAACATTTGTGGAAAAAGAGGAAATGGGTCACGATAAACAATTTTGCAGCCGTCTGCTGCGCATGCGTCAACTAGCGACTTTAAGCGGGAAAGGGTTCAACCGTTTCCGTTATAGCTACTTAGTTACATACGAATGTTGAAAGTTTATTTGCAAACGGAGCAATTGCTGACAATGAGCCATTCCTCCTTTCCAAACAACGCTTTGATTTTTTTTTCTATAACCTAGATAACGAAAACATTTGTCTACAGTTATTATTTTAACCGTTGCTCCTTTTAGACACATTTGACTCACCTTAACAGATGAATGATAAGCAAGTTTGTCTTATTCCACAATGTTTTCATCACTATTCAAAATAGGAAATAGAAATTAAATCTACAAATTAGAGATAAGTTAATTTCAACATTGATTGATTGGGGTTAACGCCGTTTTTAACATTTCCTCAGTTATACCACAGCGGCCAGTTCACCTACAAATGGACTTCCTGGTTTTCACACACCAGTACTCCACACAACAATCTTCCCAAGCAACTGGCTGCTTTTCCACATAGACTTAGCCCATTGGTGAAAAACGAATGACGCATGTCGCATTGAATTTTGTTAAACGTCGGAAAGAAATTTGGCCGAAAATGTCAACATACCGATTATAACCGCAAGGTCATTATTTATCTTTTAATTGAGGCGCTTCTAGCGATTTTGGGATAACATTTATAATGTATATGCATTTGCGTTAATTGAAAACTCAACGTCCGTCAACGTGTAATCTAGTCCTTGATGTATCTGTTGACAAATAGACTAGAAATGTAGTCTAAATAGGTTTTTGTAAATTAACCCTGTACAACTTCTGTAATCAATACTTTATGAGTTGTCTCTGTCTGTAAAGCTTGGAGGTATAATCCGGCGTCCGGCCGGCTGTCTGCCTGAATGTGCATTCGTCCGTCCGTCATGGATTGCATGTATTGGTCAACACGTTGTTACTGTATGGCATATTTATTTCAAAGTGGTCACACTTATACCGTGTGATCAGGAGAACGGCAAAGTACTAGGTACATAACTCTGTTTATTTTAGTTATCTCCATTTTTCCTTATTTAGTTCAGCGATTGTCTCAATTAATTTCCATTGTATCCATTTCAAACTTGGTTTGTAGGTAACTTATGGCCTTCAGATTTGCAGTGCACAATTACCATAACTTTAGCAGGTCCGTGAAGTTAGGTTGACGAGTGACGAATTGACGAGTGACGAACTGTGACATTTTTTCTAAAAACTTTATTTCTTTCTTTAAGATGATGTTTCTGGACGAATAAATGCAAATTGGGCCCTATTTCGTGTTTCATGGCCATCAGTCAATCAGAAGAGCTTCGACAATTCGTCAACTCGTCAATTTTGTTGACGAAATTGACGAAAAAAATATTTTTCTAAAAACTTTATTTCTTTCCTTTAGATAAGTATCTGGACATATTGAATGCACATTAGGCCCTATTTCATGTTTCATGGCGATCAGTCAATCAGAAGAGCTTCTTCAAGTTCGTCAATTCGTCAACTTGTCAATAAAGTTGACGAAATTAACGAAAAAAATATTTTTCTAAAAACTTTATTTCTTTCCTTTAGATAATGTATCTGGACGTATGGCATGCAAATTATGCCTTATTTCATGTTTCATGGCGATCAGTCAATCAGAAGAGCTTCGTCAATTCGTCAACTCGTCAATTTAGTAGACAAAATTGACGAAATAAATATTTTTCTAAAAACTTTATTTCTTTCCTTTAGATAATGTATCTGGACGTATTGAATTCAAATTAGACCCTTTTTCGTGTTTCATGGCGATCAGTCAATCAGAAGAGCTTCTTCAAGTTCGTCAATTCGTCAACTTGTCAATAAAGTTGACGAAATTGACGAAAAAAATATTTTTCTAAAAACTTTATTTCTTTCCTTTAGATAAGTATCTGGACGTATTGAATGCAAATTAGGCCCTATTTCATGTTTCATGGCGATCAAGTCAATCAGAAGAGCTTCTTCAAGTTCGTCAATTCGTCAACTTGTCAATAAAGTTGACGAAATTGACAAACAAATTATTTTTCTAAAAACTTTATATCTTTCCTTTAGATAATGTATCTGGACGTATTGAATGCAAATTAGGCCCTATATCAAATGTCATGGCCATCAGTCATTCAGAATGCTTTGTCAAGTTCGTCAATACGTCAATTTTGTTGACGAATTGACGAAAAAAATATTTTTCTGAAAACTTTATTTCTGTCTTTAAAATAATGTATCTGGACGTATTCAATGCAAATTAAGCCCTTTTTTTAACTGTCATGGCCATCAGTCATTCAAAGGGCTACGTCAAGTTCGTCAATTCGTCAACACGTCAATTTTGTTAAACGAAATATACGTTGACAAACATCAAAGCATATTCTTCTTCAGTTGAAGCTCTTCATACACAGGTTCTAACTAGTAGCTTTCTGCATAGTGTGTCGATTAGAAAGGGACTGCACAGCCAAACGTTTGTTTGTATTACTTTTTAGTTTGTTTAAGAATGGGTCTTCCGATTTCGGGTTTATTTCGGATGTTGTTTCTCTGCTACATAAATATGATATTTACAATAGCTTGGAAGACTATTTAGCATATGGCGATTTTCCTAGTAGATATTTTTGGAAACATTGTATTAATACAAAGGTTCGTAATTACTATCAGATCAGGGGCGTAGCTTTGCAATACTCAATGTGTAGGCCGTCTCGTGAGAAAATCTACATTGTGGACTCTGCGTAAAGTATCGACCCGGATCAGCCTAAGCATGCCACACAGGCCTACCCGGATAGACACTTCAATTTCGTCAACTTTATTGAAAAGTTGACGAATTGACGAACTTGAAGAAGCTCTTCTGATTGACTGATCGCCATGAAACACGAAATAGGGTCTAATTTGCATTCAACACGTCCAGATACATTATCTAAAGGAAAGAAATAAAGTTTTTAGAAAAATAATTTTTTCGTCAATTTCGTCAACTTTATTGACAAGTTGACGAATTGACGAACTTGAAGAAGCTCTTCTGAATGACTGATGGCCATTTATTTTTAAATAGGGCCTAATTTGCATTCAATACATCCAGATACTTATCTAAAGGTAAGAAATAAAGTTTTTAGAAAAATATTTTTTTCGTCAATTTCGTCAACTTTATTGACAAGTTGACGAATTGACGAACTTGAAGAAGATCTTCTGATTGACTGATCGCCATGAAACATGTAAAAGGGCCCTAATTTGCATTCAATACGTCCAGATACTTATCTAAAGGAAAGAAATAAAGTTTTTAAAAAAATAATTATTTCGTCAATTTCGTCAACTTTATTGACAAGTTAACGAACTTGAAGAAGCTCATCTGATTGACTGATCGCCATGAAATATGAAATAGGGTATAATTTGCATTCAATACGTCCAGATACTTATCTAAAGGAAAGAAATAAAGTTTGTAGAAAAAATATTTTGTTCATCAATTTCGTCAACTTTATTGACAAGTTGACGAGTTGACGACCTTGAAGAAGCTCTTCTGATTGACTGATCGCCATGAAACATGAAATAGGGCCCAATTTGCATTCAATATGTCCAGATACTTATCTAAAGGAAAGAAATAAAGTTTTTAGAAAAATATTTGTTTCGTCAATTTCGTCAACAAAATTGACGAGTTGACGAATTGTCGAAGCTCTTCTGATTGACTGATGGCCATGAAACATGAAATAGGGCCCAATTTGCATTTATTCGTCTAGAAACATTATCTTAAAGAAAGAAATAAAGTTTTTAGAAAAAATGTCACAGTTCGTCACTCGTCAATTCGTCACTCGTCAACCTAACTTCACGGACTATAAAAATGTCACAGTTCGTCACTCGTCAATTCGTCACTCGTCAACCTAACTTCACGGACCTTGTCAGGATACCTGAGTAGAATTGCACGTATAAACAAGGCTCTTTTAGTAGCTCTACGTAAAAGTTTCTCTCTCTCTATAGTCGTTGTTGTAGTTCTAATTAAGCTGTAGAGAAGTTCGATGCAGGGTTGTGTAGGTTCTAGTAAGAGTTGTAGTTAGAGCACCGTTTATACTGAACGAGAATTCGTAGTGAATTGCATAGACCTCGGAATAACGTAGCGTAAAAAAAAGAAATAACGAATTCAAAGTATTTTGAAGTTTAAATAATGCATTATGTTTAATAATAATAATAATAATAATTCAACCAAATGATGATGATGATGATGATGATGAATAACGTTTAACAATTAAGTGACCAGCCGCCGAAACGCACCAAGCATACTCATGCAGTTGCTTTAATTTGTAGCGAACATAATAAAGTTGGAGATAATAAATAGCATGGCTATTTTCCCCTATATAGTTGTTATATAAATACCTAGGTTAATAACCTTTTGGAATAACGTAGCTCGATGTTTCTGTTTGGTGATTCATTGTTGTCTAAAATTCAAAGGGCGGTTTCAAACTTGACGACTGGTAAAGAGGACTGGTGCGTTGCGACTTTTATAGCCATTGGATGCTGGCGAGGATGCTGGCGAGCTGCAATCCAATCAGAGGCGCTCTTTCAGATGCCAGCATACTGGCAACTCTGAATGAGTGCTTCGGTCGGATTTGACAGCCGAAGAAAACAACACTATTACTTCTATAATAATAAAACGGTATGCCATAAGGGCAGAAACCGAAACCACAGAAGATTAGAAATAATCCTATTAAATAATCATTCATTTCAACATACGTAGAAAATATCTGAAACGACGAATCGAGTGCGCCAGCATCGGCCCAGCATTCCGCAAAATAAACGAACAAATAGTTCTTCGCCAGCATCGATAAATAGCTGGGAATAAACTATTATTCACAGCTAAAAAACATATTTCTTAAATACTATCAATATAAGTAATAATGTAAAACTCTTAATACATTGTATAATTAAGTGCATATCCTAAAATGCCTGAAAAGGAAATTCATACGCCGTGACCGGAAAATACACATGGCGCCACCAGTCCAAAATGTAAATAGATAACAGCAATGCTGGCGATTCAAATTCTGGGGTAATAAGTTAATGAGAATCATAAAATGGAGACTAGATCAGTCGTACATATCATAATCCATTTAACTATGTCAGCGAATGTGGAAAATCGGGCTGTTTCGAGATGAAAATCAAGTAAGTGTCAAAAATAAAATGTACATATACCCGGATACACTTATATTCGGATATGCCTGTGCAGGCTATTACACTATTGATGTATTTGTTTGTTTTCAGTCAATCACACTTATGACAACGAATAAAGATGTGCATTGAAGATTGTTTTATCAAGTAATTTATACCCCGGACGACACATTATTGACAGTGGATGATGAACTTTGAAGAAACAATGGATTCAACCTTCAAAACCAATTGAAACAAAACCACTTTCAAGACATCTTGTTATCAGAGATACGACAAAGAGAAGTATTTGTGATAATTGACAACCATGGCGGACCAAGATGAAGACGTCGCAAGGACTCGTTTTCCAACTAAGAAAGGGCTTGAATATAATAAATAATTGAAAGAAAAGGACAGAAACTTTCTATTAAAATCTTTGGACAAGAAAAGTGAGGTGATCCATAATATAATTGATCAGGACGGTTTATTATCAGATGTTCAAGAGACATATTCAAAGTGGTTAGGTTTATTTGAAAATGTTTATATCGCGCAGGAAAAGGTGATGAAATTGTGCGACTCTTCGGAAGCTGAAAAAGAATGTAAGACTTTCGATCATGAAATTAAGAAATATGAGCAGCTGAAAGAGAAAGTAGAAACGTACATTGTGAAAAAATCAGCAGCAAAACAACACACCGAGGGTTCGTTATATTCCGAGTCTTCTAAATCATCATCGCGTTCAGCAGCGAAATTAAAAAATGACCAAAGGAAGGCAGAACTACTTATACGCGCTTTCCGTTTGGAAGAGAAACATAAGTTGGAAAAACAAAAACTCGAACTCAAGCTGAAGGAAGAGGAGTAAGAACTAAAAACTGAGTTAAATGTAACCAAAGCTATTGAAAAAGTTATGCGGGTACTTCTACTACATACTAGGTGGTGATGGAACCCACAAGCTCTTGGATGAGAGGTGGACACCTATACCAGAAGACCGCTCTCATCTTGCTAGGGAATGAACCAACAATATCTTGGGTGAGAGGTGGACACATATACCACTAGACAAATCTCAGCCTTATGGGAAAGGAAAAAACAACCTATTTTATAGGTGGTGGACAATTATACCACTATACAACTCTCAGGAACCCACAACCTTGAATATTTGCATCGCTGATCGTCTGTGACTATTAATTCCTGACCGAACCGGTGTATGCTTCCTTTGATGGCTCCTACTGGTAATTCTTCATATTGGTAACTTTGATATATTGCACACTTTTGTTTTTAGCCTCTTATTGGTTGTATTTTTTAGCGACACACGCTCTCACTAGCCATTTTTCATGAAGATAAACAGTCCTATGTGAAATATCATGCGTATGCTTTTTTCTAGCTGAAACACTCTTCTGCATGTTAAGCATGACATTAGTATGTGTTGGAATCATTCTAATGAACGTTGCCTCTGTATTTTCACTGTTACTGTACTTTTGTTCTGAGCATTGAAATAATGTTCGGAAATGACTTTTATACTTTGATTTCTTACCATTTCGTGTACATGTTAGACTCTATAGATTTTCACAGACTCAAATATTTCCTATCAAGACCGACTGGCATTATGCGGTCTTTAATTGAACGTTTTGATGGGCAAATTAAGGATACTTAAATATTGAATCGTGAGTTTTGCTTTGTATCATTGAATACGCATAACTTATATAATTATACACCTCAGCTGAAGTGAATAACTGAGGACTATTTGAATTGAATGACGTTGTCATACTCGTTCTTCATTTGTGTTTAATTACTTTTCCGGGTGAGTGTACTCGGCGATATTACATTTAAAATCTAGCTCTGGGTCGTCGGTAATCTGCTCGCCAATCTTTCGTAATCTTTCTGATTTTCATGCTCATTCCTTTGTTATATGGGTAGGAAATGAAACAGTCACCAAGGCAACATTCTCAGAATAGAGCCTTTAATTTATTTCAAAAGGATATGGGCAATATACCCATGCGTACACTGCCAATACAATATATACATCATGATAGTACATAGTCAATACTCAGCGAGTATTAAATTATATACATATTTTTTTTAAACAGGTTTAAACTGCAATAAATGTATCTTTGACACAGATTTTTCTCATTGTGACACATTCCTTTTACATTGTCTCGATGGAGCTAAAAAAGTTAGCCTCACCCATCATGCTCTTTTTATAAACTTCCAAAGCGTCGTCTCTGTTTATCAGCCCTTGTGCTTCAGCGTTGTTGATCAGAGTCTCGTACTTGGTCACTCCAGAACTGACAGGATTAAAGTACTTTTTAACCCACTGGGTATACACACCGAAATCGTCCTAGAATGAAATAACATAAGTCGTCACTTTATATTTGATGCATCTGTAAACATACGGCATTTGCATTATGTAGTTATTTGGTCATATACACTTCTGTATTAAATTGAAAGTACCCAAACTACTGGATGTACCTTTACCATAGTAAGGTTTAATTGTATAGTTCATTTTCGCGGAACCATAGTTCTGAATATCGGGAAATTGTGAAAGATCACATTTAAAATGACATAAAGATCCTACAAAACTATGTACGTTTGCGTATTAATGGTCATTGACAAGTTAAATAATTGTGTGGATAAACAGAATGCACATACTGTAGCTGCTCCAATCTTCTCTCCAATCCAGGGCCACAGCTTAGCACAAGGTATGAGGGCAACGACGAAGTAGACAGAGTCAAGGTTCATGGCTACATTGTGTTCATGGAGAATGTACTCCGAGCAGGCATCTCCAAGCGTTATTGCAGAGGGATTCTCAATACCCCAGATGTCAAACAGGGCTTTGTAGATTCTTAACATAGATAAATATGTAATAAGTGGAGCAATGTTGAATATATGTAATGTTCTCTAAACAGGCTTTCCCTAGCTTTGATGCTTCTGTATGTCAGGTGTTGAACATAGCCATAGTATTATTTAATAATATATAAATAAGTTAAATATATGTTAGATATAAATTCAAATGACCAATGAACGTCGATAGCGAGCTTTCTTTTAATTTATATTTAAAATCCAAGCTTCAAATTAGTCATTAAACATTATTCGGTAAAAAACCCGTTTCGAATAATTATAGACAACATATCTTATATACTAAGTTCAGCTGGCGAAAATCAATCCTCAAATATGTTTCGGCATAACAAATAATTTTCGCTGCCATATTTCCAAATAAACATAAGCAATAGATCACTTTCACTAAGTTCAGCTGTGGCGACTTAGCATCGTTATTAGTAGTTGTACAATAAAAATAACAAAAACAACATGTTGAGCGTTTGACATTTAAAGACCATTATCATGCACTTTAGAAACATATACTCACCTCTGGTATGACTCGAGCCTTTTCTTAAGAAAATGTTTCAAACACGGATCAGTTGCGTTTGATTCGGCAATGCTGATGTTCTCTGTTGCTCTATAACAAAACACCGAGTCTTGAAGCATGTAACGTCCTGAAATGTTAGACATTAATTAAGCATTAACATGTGGTTATGTGGTTAATGACAATGCAGTTAACATGCGCTATTTTTTGCAAAGAGAAATAATGTCTATATTTAAGTGTTTTGAGTTCATGTCAACATTATTGTATTTACTTTTATATCAGGATAATATGTAATATGACATGTTTTATTTACTTTTCTTAGTATATATCTGCTCGTTATCATCATTTAACAAATGACAAATGTTCGTTAGTTGAACTGTTATCATGTGTATTTACCGAATGCCTCGGGGTTTAGTGAAGCGTTCTTGACTCCTTGCACAAAACCGGACTGCAATGCTTGACTCTGATACTGTTGCGTCTCTTGCCATAGGAATTTCGAGAGAGGTTTCACAGGGGCTCTAAGGCCCTCGTCATCAGTGACATCTGGGGCACAATGAGAGGGCTGGATTCCAAGTGGTGCACTAAATGGCATCCTTGCAGGACTACAACGGACAAGCAGAAATATTAAAGTTGGATTGTCCACGATATTGAGGTTAAAATAATACAAAATTAATACAAAAATAATATAAATATCGTGAGAAAGGCATCTATATTATAGAGTTTGTGCAAAATTTCAGCACAGGATTCCATTGCGATGGTCTGATATTCATGGATATTATAAGCCCAAAATATTTTCTAGTAGGCTATCAAAAATTTGCCTTTCGTCTCGCGTACATTTCCGATAGTCAAAAGATCAAAGAATATAGTTTTATAGACAAATTTTGGTCAGTTTATCATTAAATAAACTTAAAGTAGACATTTTTATCATATTCATTTATCTTTAATTGATTTTATTTTGTATGGTATTCTACGTATTACGAATGAAAGTATCGTTTAAAAAAAATATCCCCGTATCAATTAAAAATGACCATGACATCAGGAGTTGGTGCTTAAAGACGAACAGTCAAAATATCAGTTGTGTAACAACGATGTATAGCATCTAAAACATTATCCAACCAAAGGAGAGATGAAAATAGAAGGACCCTATCAAAATAGGCTCAAGAGCTCTGACTTGAGAACCCTAATTCGATAAACTTTAAGAATTCGGATGTAATTCCAAATAAATTTTGATTTCCAAACATGCTGCATGATCGAATATTTGTTTTATATTAAAAATATTCTGTATACACAAATTATCAAATAGTTATGCAAATATTTAGAAAGTAGTACCGTCTAGATTAACATAGACACTCGAAACTGTTATAGACATGCGGATTGACAAATCATCTATGTATATTGCCAACATCATTATTCACATATGAGAAGTAGATCAAAATTCAACTGGTCATAACAAGTCTTATTTCATTTCAATCGGGTGGGTACAAACAGGAGACATGGCCAGCTCTAAGTCAGTTTAAGTTATTTTAATATTGACAGGAACCCAAAAACAGACGTTAACATTCAAAGATTCGCATATTTAACGTGTACTGTTTCCATTGTTATCATACTTTGTTTTCTGTTAAGTGCTTGCAAAAATTAAACAAATGTATTCGTAATATATATATATATATATCAGAAGACAGATATCTCATTTAACTGAACATCTGATAGGCCGTGTTCTATTTTAAATAAAACGTATGCTTATCGTAATCCCAAATTGAAGCGAAATAACTCCGGAAATCTGTCCCAATCCCTACTTGGAATAGATATTATAATATATCCGCATAAAAGAGTAACAAAGGAAGTAAAGTCGACGTTGTAAAACTTTTAACACAAACATAGTATCAACTTTCTTCTTCCAATAAAGAGTCGATTACTCATTGTTAATGCAAATTATGTTTACGTATTACAATTGTTTGATACTATAGTAGTAAATGCAATAAACCAAATGTATACATGATTCATGGCATGACATTGTCCTGCATTTGCATTGATTTTTTTTTCCAAATATAAATACTGTCGGGTACCATGGAGAAATACCCATTTAGTAGTTGTTTGAGCGCAGGTGGTCTGATAAAACTTCTTGTTGGCTGTTGGTATACATTAACCTACATGTAAAAGTACATAATTATGTTTTCGTTGTACTTTCTATAATATAAGTTTCGTAAAATATTTATTTTATATGGTTACCATGGCAACAAAAGTTATATTTTGTATTAACTTAGCAATTTCATATGTCAGACTTTTTCAAGATGACCGTGTGTTATGTTTGATTTTTGGCACACAGTTATTATTTTCGCTATTAACATTTGCTCGGTCATGCATATATACATAGAAATGTCAAGTAATTTTAAAACATCAGCATTGCTTCTTTTTTCACTATAAAGTTAAAGATTGCAATTAAAGTACATTTTCATTTTAGTAATATGTTGTTCTACGTCGGAAAATCAATGTCTGGCAAATTGCTGCACAAACGAAACTGTTCTGCAGCAAAATAACATGTTAAGTTTTGAAAATCTCATTTTAATTAAATAGTTGCTATGGCAACAAATTTATTATTTTGCAAATTTCTCTATTCAAAGGCTATATTTATTTCCACTGATTTTAAATTTGCGTTTTATTTGTTTTGGTTGCAAAAACTTAATATTTTTTGTTACAATTTAGTTAAGCTTGTGTCTTGCGTTGAAATAAGCAGATTTTGAAAATTACAAAAAATCCATTTTTTCCGAAAGCTTACAAAATGGATATTTGTTTGAGAAAAATACATTGTTGGTTATAATGAGATAAAATAATATATAAATTGTAGAAAAAACATGGTTTTGTATTGTTGTTTTCCTTGTTTGAGTTAAAATATCGACATTTTTGAAACTGAGGCATTTTGGCGGAAAAAATGGAAGAAACTAAAAAAAAGGCCCATAAGTCAGATTTTGATTTATTTTCAAAAAACTTATTTGAGTTTGTTTTGTCATAACCTTTAAAATGATATATGACATGACTAGGATGCTCGAAATTAAAATTGTACGTTGTTATTGCTACTATTACGCAATAATACTAACTTTTTTAAAAATTAACGGATTTTAATGAAACTTAATATATGGGTACATACGGTCATCCTGGGTGAATTTACGCAATTTTCACTTTCGATAAAAAATCCAAGATGGCCGTTATTCCGTAATATTTGATTTTATTTTAAATTGTCCGATTGTGAATTGAATCATTTCGTGTTATCTTCAATTAAGTCGGACATCCAATATGGCTGTCAGAGCGGCCATTTTGAATTATTATCGAAATTGTGTGCAGACTACGCCTCCAGAACCAACAGTGATAGAGACATGCCGTTTTCATCATTGGGTATATGTTCCCGTTTTAAAATTTAGAAATGGCCGCAATGACGATAATTGTAAAACGGCTATTAGGCAAAAAATGTAACTTTTTTAAAAACTATTGCATTTTTTGAAACTTAATATATGGGTACATATAGGTATCCTAAGTAAACAAAACAAATGAAACTTTCATTAATTATGTACTTATTAATTTGATTATTTGGTAATTCATTTTAGTTCATGTTATTATTTTTTTAATTGTTAAATACAATAATTAATGTAATCTAGTAAACACATTGATGATTATAAGAGGAGTAATGTAAATCAGTCTTATCTTTTATAACACCTACTTCAGAAGGGTATACCAGAAGATGCAGAATGTATCTCCCAGTGACTATGGTCCGTTATAAGATCTTAAGATAAGCAGCTGTTTCTCCTATCAGCATAGTACAAGGTGAAATAACTTCTATGCAAGTGCTGTAAGCATAATATGATGAATAATACTTACTTAGTATAATATTTTAGTAGAATATTTTATTAAGAAATTATTATTGTTATATTATTCTTATAACTCTTGCACATGGTGCAAAAAAGGAATTGAATAACAATCTGTGAAAGTGTATGAAGGGGTTGAAGGGTTGTAGCCCAATTAAATAACTCTTAGTTCAGTCCCCAGTAGGGCACCGGGTTCCCTCTGGGAACTCTCGTTATATTATATATTCGACTTTCAAAGTGTATATGCAAATCGGCCTATAATTGCATTTGGCCATTAATGTTCACATTTTAATAACAAGTTCATAATTATGATTATAGAGAACTACATGATTACAGTCACAAAAACTAATGACAAAAACATGTATTTAAGCATTTAAAAATACTTAAAAAAGATAAAACATAATTATGAAGGGGAATATATAACGTTATAATAACCGGAGTTATGGTTCTTGCGCACTGCACGTCTCCTTAATATGACGTTTAAAGTCAATACCTCAAAGACCTTGAGAGTTATGCTCCGGACAAGAATTAAGTATAGAATTAAGTATGAATATATACAAAGGGCAATACCTCCAAAGATACTACAGGCATAATTATTGTTTTTGTGCACTGCACTTCCCCTCACTGAGATCTATCCGTATATGACGTTTGAAGTCAATACCTTAAATACTTTTGGGGTTATGCTCCGGACAAGAGTCGGACGGACGGACAGACGAACGGACAAAAGGACAAAGCGGCGACTATATGCTCTCCATATTTACTACTATTTGATATCGAAATTATACAAAAAAATACTATTTTGAAGTTACAGCAGTGAAATTTGGACAATGTGTATAGTTTTGAAAACACATATCGATTTTGTCCTCGGATGACATTGACTGTGACCTTTTGGTAAATTTTCCTAGTTTTGAAAACTAATATCAACGTTGTCCTCCAAATATTATAACAGTTTGATTCATTCCTCTTGCATAAAATTAAGGAAATTAATTTATATTAAATTACAGACAAGTCTTTTCTTTCATGGGTAACATATAAAAAGCATCTCAGAAATATTTCTTTGGGGATTTGAATTTAATTTATTAATTCACCCAAATAAAGGTATACTAATAGTTTATTATGGTCCAATAAGGCCGGTTATGAGGAAAAAACACTTTTTGAAGGAAAACAGTTTAAAGGTGTAAATATTTGGTATTTAGGTTTGTATACATTTATTTATTTATTTATTTATTTAAGTCTCATCCATGTACAAACAAAGTCAAATACAATCATATACACTGTACAAAACAATTCACGACAAATATTATACATGGCCATTCTAACTAGAATTAAAGGAGACTTTCGATATAAGCATATCGTACAATCATAGCAATTACTATATACAACATGGAGCCAATAATCAGCTTCTAATTTGTCGATGTTTAAAAAAGGGAAAAGAGAATCGAACACATGTGTTACTAATGAGAAGTAAAGCTACTAAAGTTAAAAAAAAGGATTATTAAAACAAGGGGGAAACATGTGATAAAATTGATAACTGACTGATTAGCAGCTGATTATTACTTGGATTAAAATTGCTGGAAAAGAATACATGTTATATATTAAGACATTATTTACTAAGATAAAATCTACGTCTTTTAAGAATGTTAAAACAGGTTTTGGCACAATATCGAACTATTACAGGACTTGTTAATACATACGAGAGTTGGTCGTTTTAACCAATTCTGCAAAATCCGGCTTTGCTTCTTCGGCTTTGACAAAAAGCTCTGATCTCAAATCAGTGTACATAACACAATCAAGGAGGACATGCTGTTCATCCTCGAGAACATTACAAAATGGACATTTACGATCCTCTAATGGGAGATTTTCATATCTGCCGGTTTCAATGCGTATGGGGGCTACACCACACCTAAATTTACACAATGCTGACCTGTGGCAAGGAGGTAGAATAAGGTTACAGTATCCTTCTGTTTCATATACATGTACTTGCTTAAACGTGCGGTAGGTTCGAAGCTTATTTCCACCAAGACCAGCAGAGCCATTGACCTTATTAAGCGTAACAAGCCAATCCGCTAAATAAATATTCATGGTCGCCTTTTCAACCCCGTTAATAAAGGACTGTTTATGTAAAAGCCTATCCAAATTATTGAAATTTTCTTTTTTAAACTGCGTAAAATGTTTACCTATGACAGAGAACCAATTCTTGCAGCGTGAGGACTTACCATGGGCCCACATCGCAATGCGTTTATGTAACCTTGTATCATGTATGTTTGCTGTAGATTATTAATTTATCAGAGTGGAGCGGTAAATTTATCCGTGTTATAAATAATTGATTACAGTTTGCTTTGAATGTTTATTTAAACTTCTTTAATTAGATAATTTGAGAAGTCTGAGAACGTAATTGCCGTTAATTTATTATATTAGATAATTGAGAATGTTGAGAACATTATTGCCATTAATTTAATTTATTAGTATAAAAAGGCCACCATTGTATAAATTATTATCAGAATGGAGCGCAGGGCTAATTGCATCACGCAAATTAGAATATTACGCTAAATATAAAAACGCTTCTAATTCGAATCATACCTACATAACATTACTAATGATACATCTAGAACGTGTGTGTCAGAAATATATTGACATTAGAAATCAATTACTTCCTAGATACTTTACATGTTGGCCTTCTTTAAACAAATTTATATCTCTTATGAAGAATGATAGGAAAAAGGTACAAATTAAATTAGCAACATTTATTAAAGAAGCTTTCAAAATAAGAAAATTGTGTATTTAACAAAATGAATACTTTAATAATCCTTAACGATAGTTTGATAGTTATATTGCATGTATATTAATATATATTGACTACCTTTTGTATTGTACATGAATGTTTATTGCTGTGTGTCTTGCCATATTTCACTAAAAGTTGTTTGTAAAAGGCCAACGACATATTTTTATGCCGATTGCTAATAAAGTTGAATTGAATTGAATTTATAATAAGTTATAAATGCGTTAGATTTGATCTCGTGCTGTTTGACTATAATACTTTTAACCGCATTAATAGTTTGTGAGTGTATTAAATCTTTCTGTTTAAGAAGTTTTAATAAAAAAAAATATATACCGTGAATTTGTGACATTGATCATTCTGTGATTGTGGTTTTATAAAACATTTCTGTTTAAATATATTGTGACTTGTATACATGTCATTGCTGTTTGTAAATGTCATTGTAATGGAATTCCCGTATGTAATGTGCCAGACAGAGGTTCGGGGTTACCAACAGGCTGTGGAATGTGAATGAGAGCGCCTCTTCGCGGTGTGGTCTGGATGCATATGTATAAATATATGTGTATATTAACTTAGATACATGTATCTTTTTTGTGAGCAACTAAACACTCTCAACCCTTAAATAGGAACATATACAACAACGCATACACCTTTTATCTATCACAAGTAGATATCTTTCGATGCTACACACAGACAACCTTTGAAATCATTTTGGTGAATGGATAATCTATATCCACTTTTCCCCACAATTATTTCTACGGTTTTGATTATATGAAACAGAATTATTACTCTACTCTATTAGATAATTTTATTATTTATTATTAAATGATTTCTACATTTGTTTATACGACCGAATAAAATGACTAATTGCACGTCCGATCACACTTTTTTGTATATATATATCTTGTATATTGTATGATATTATAAAATATATATGTTTTGGTGACTTATAGGCCCATGGGGCCGGGTGTTAATAATAATTGTTAAAGAATAAATGTAAACTATAAATGCTTTGTAACAGATGTCACAATAATAAACAATTTACTTACTTTACTTACTTATAATCGCAACTATGTTACAAACATGGAAAACCTTTGTTGGACTGAATTAGAGATTCAGCGTCTATGTATAATAACAAACTTGCATCAAAACTGCTCTAAAACATTGACAAATGTAAAGAAACGCAAGGCGCGACGGGATAAATAATGGTATAACAATGATTGCCTGAAATCAATTTGTTGCAAATGATTCAGCACAGTTAGTCCTTGAAACGGAACACGAGACTTAAACATGCATTGGTTTCCCGCTTCGTGTATGTCCAAGGTCAACATCTTAAGGGATTAAGGTGGTAATGGTCAAAGGGAGATACAATATATTTTGTTATAGTATGTGTTTTTTTTTACCGGATCTTTAAATAGAACATGTGTTTACGTTTTCCGTTGAAATTTTGAAAGTATTTTGAATTGATTATAGAAGATTAGTGATTTTAAAATAATTGACAGGTAGGCTTAATACATATTTCATAGCCAAAGAATACAAGTATTAGTGTTTGCCTGGTTGTGATTACAACAATGATTGTAACTGATGCTTTTAGCAAACAATTCTAGTTCGCAAGCTCATAGGAGGATAAAACAAAACAAACAAAAATGAATATTTGGAGAGATCATCCATTATGAACTAGAAGCTTTCAGGTTATTCATAGAGTTAAACCAGAGACATATAAACACAACAATTATATATACCTGCTGGTCCCTTATATTATATGATATCCGGTTAATAGATATTACCAATCTATTTAAATGTTATTCTATGTTATTTTCTTTTGTTATGTCACGATCTATACTAATTTAACCTGTCTTTCCAACATGTACATCTGCAGCAGATAACTGTTGAAAACTTTAAGGCAAAAAGAAAATGACTCATGACAAGCAATTTCTCCTCTTTTTATAATGTTTTGAAGTTTATTCAATAATTGCACATTCACTACATAGACACTGTAAATGATGTTTTCATATTCTACAGTGTCGGGTTATCTTTTAAATCACTTGAACGGAAGGCTTAGGGTTATATACCCAAATAACGATCAGTCTGTCTGTCTGTCCGCCGTCTCTTATAGAAGAAATTTCACAACTTAAAATAGAAATGCAATTTATGATTTTGTTAAATGCCTCTCAGCTAGCGGATTACTAGCTCATTAACTTCAATAATTTAAGTACTGTGTATTAATTAACTTGAAAACAGACGACTTTGAAAATAACTATGCAAAAAGATCTATATTGATATTTCTATAAATGATTCTATTATAATCAAATATAGTTCAAACCAGTGCTGTTAAAGAAGAAATTGCTCATTTTGAAACGATTAACGCAGTCTTTTCAGACAACATTTACGCACTGCAAAAACTTTCTATTGTAATTACTCTTTTTAATAGCTTTCAAATACACATTGACGAAGTATCTACTTTGAAATATTTGAGAATTCGCGAATCGAGTATATTTCATAGCAACAATTATTTGCAATTATTCGGCTACATAATTTGTTTTGGAGACGAGCATATAGTCGCCGCATTGTTCGTCCGTTCGTTTGTTCGTCCGTTTGTGTTTTTAGCTGTTTAATACAAGGTGTGAATGAGGTTCGTTTGATTCTATGGGTTTTATAGTTCAAAAGTCTCTTGAATGTTAGGGTTAATTGTACATGACTCGCAAAATTTAACCCAGTTTTTGGTTTTACTATCCAATATAACCAATATAACCTTTATGCAATGGGCTGATACCATCTTTAATTTGACCAGATTGTCTTCACTTGGGGATTTTTAAGAGTGTAAAATGCATGTTTTTTCTCCTTGACTCCAATTTCATAATGTTTGTCCCATTAAGATACATGTTTTCTTATTTTGTTTGCTGGTTTGGAAGGCGTACTTGAGTCCCTAGTACCTTGGGCCAGTATTGTTTGTTTAAAGTTGTTTATGTTTTGGTAAAATACATATGCAAGTGTAACCTCCTCAAGTTTGTTTTTGAATAATTCCCAATATGCTTTCCAAATTGAACCTTTCTTCTGTATTTTCATTACCCTCGGTTGATCGTATCAATGATATTAAGATTGGGTTATTGTCTGAGCCCCAGGTGTAATTTATGACTTGACAACCTATTTCACTCGCTAATGTTTGACTTGTGATGGTTAGATCGGTGCAGGAGATGACCCAGTCCTAGACTGCACGACCATGGCTGCCAGTTTTCAAAGAGCCACAGTTAGACTGTTGGGCTTTAAAATCTCTAGCAATTCCATATTATTTATAAATTATATAAACGGCCTAAGTATTTACGGTCACACCCCCTTGAGTTTAAGTTTAATAGATTGAATGGACATTTGCCAAAGAAAATTTCATTTTTTTCGTTCTATGGTTGATCCCTTACGTCTATCCTTTTGTTTTTATAGTTAATCCCATCTTTGAAAAACATACATAATGACAACACGAAAAGGCTGTTCCATATTTTTAATCTAAAATATTTATCTTAAAAGATCAGCCTAAATGGTATTTTTAAAATTTGACTACGAAGATCAGCCACCCACATAATCAGTGTATTTTTTTTTTAAATATAAATACGAACTTCAGCTGGCACATCAATGATAGTTTTAAAACGTAAATATTCAGATCGACATGCACATCAATTTTGCCGCAAAACGTTACATTCTGTGATTCACGAATAATTCTTTCTTTATCATTTTTATTCTCAAGTAAAAGTCCACATCATCCTGTCGAATGAAATGCATTAAGTTAGATCCTTTGGAATATGCTTAACTTAAAGTCGGTCACAATACGTGTAGGTAACTTGTTTTAAACAAACAGTTTACTTTCATGTATAACATACAAGGTTGATACATTATATATTCTCGTTTAATTGTTATTTGATGTTATTTTGAAAATGTAAATATAAAGATCAGCCCGCACATTAAAGGTATACTTAAAAGTATACATGAAGTTCAGCCCACACATCAATGGTATTTTAAAAATAAACTCGGAAATTAATAATGTTCTAAACATGTAAAGATTGGCCTGGACACCAATGACATTTTTGAAATGTAAAGATCAGCCCGCTCACTAATGAAATATTGAAATGCAAAGATCAACCTGCATGTGTGATATTTTTGAAATGTACAGTTTAAGATAGGTCTGCATATCAATAATGTTTTTGAAATGTAAAGATCTGTCCGCACACATAATGTTTTAAAATGTAAAGATCAGCCTGCACAGGTATGATATTTTGAAATGTAAAGATCTGTCCATACATCAGTTGTACTTTTTAATGAAAAGATTGGCTCGCACACTAATGATATTTGTGAAATGTAAACAATGGCCCATACACCAAGGATATTTTCTGAACATAGAGATTTAGATAGGCATGCATATACATGCTGTTTTTGAAGGATAACGTTCATGATCGCTCTGCAAACATCTATCAACTTTTTGGAGGTATAAAGAGATCGTCATACATAAATATTATACGTTTTGATGTAAATAAATAGATCGGTGTATAGTAGAAATAACAATCTTCTAAGTTTCGATTCACTCATGAATGAGAATGAAGAAAATATCCTATTTAAACTTTTTAAATTCATTAATATCATTTTCAGATATTTTCAACGATCATCGGACCATTAACCCTACTATTCCCCTCCCTGTGTTGTTCAATTAATCGAAAGGAAGGCTTAGCATAACACTGATTGGTACATGCTTTTCAATGAATGTTAAAGATGCTAACGTAATACTGACTGGTATATGCTTTTCAGTGAGTATTGAAGAGGCTAACGTAACACTGACTGGGTTGTGATTTTCATGAATTAAAGGGAGGCTAGACCTAATACTGACGGGTTTGTGTTGTTCAATTAATCGAAAGGAAGGCTTAGGATAACACTAACTGGTATGACTGCTATGCCATTGGTTTCAAGAACGCGTCTTTAACTGGTAATCTAGGTACGATTTCTACCAAACTTTTATGAAATAAGCTTTAATCAATGTATACTTATTATATAGTGACACGCAAAAGTAATGTATTTTGAGTGGGTGCACTTTCGGATGTCGCAACACTTAGGGTTGACCATTGATACTGGTAATGTATCGACCGAGATCAACATGCGCTGTCCGCAAACGCTAATCCAGGACGACAAATTCCGTATCATGGGGATAGAGGTATAGAGTAATGAGTCTTGAAACAGAAAATCGACAGGAAACGAAAAGTGTCTGTCCTGGTTAGCCTGCGCGGCATGCTAAGGATGATCCGGGTCGATAGTTTACACATATTCAACAGTGTTGGTTTTCTCGTGGAACGACTCATATCAATTGATATTGTTAGATATTGGATGTGTCAGTATTGTGTAAAGTTAATATTACATATTGCATTAGTCGTACAGGTTTGTTGGACTTTGTTTATTGTTACATAACCCAAATCGAAGTGGTAAGTTGAAGGTCGGTGTCTAGTGTCTAGTAACTAGTATCGTTTATCATAAACGATACTGGCAATCAGAATCTAGTATCGTTTATCATAAACGATACTGGCAACCAGAGTCTTAGTTTCGTTTATCATAAACGATATATGGTAAGCATCTTACCCACGAACGTGATATATATTATATAGTGTTGAAAGCGGCGTAAAACAGCACGCATGCAAACAAAACATTTTCACAAAGCATACACCTGTTTCAATTTTGAAATATGCATGTGACAGCTTATACAGCGTATGTAATTTTAAGAAGATACGCGAGACTTACGGACATTTTGTATTAACGCGGATTGAACGTGAAGGTCCATGGTTAGAACCATGACCAGGTTGGCACAATAAAGACGATTACAATCATGTCCATCGTACATTTTCACAGAAAAAGTATCGAATATGTTTTAAACCGCTTTCAGTGTCTGTTTATCCGTGGTCGAGTATCATGTTTGGAGCGCAAATAGGCATTCAAGGTATATGTACAAAGGGACGCTTATTCCTTGTTACTCTGAAGTTATCTTTTGAAGCGACGTTGTAGAGCCTTTTGCTTCGGAGCTAGATTTCTAATGTTCTATCAAAGTCATATCGGTTCTTATAGCCACAGTGTCATACACACAGTTATACACACAGTAGGGGCATGCTATTTTAACGGTACCTCATAATATAAATGACAATATTAAGGCTATACTACTAAGCAACCTTTTACTTCAATAATGACTCTACATGACTTAGAAACTGCATTGTAGTCGGTGGTATGAATTAAGCATAAACCATTAAATATATCGTGTATTTTGATATAACTCACAAGGTTTAAAATTATCACAAACACACACGGAAATCCTTTTTATGAATGTTTATATTAAACTTTTTTATTTGATAAAAGTGGCATAGTATAAGCATTTCATAAATCATAAATAAATAGATAAGAACTAAAGCTTAAAGCTTATAAAGACCATCAACTAAAGCAGTGCGCATTCGTCGGTTGTATTTTGATACATGCTTAATTGTACTGTCAAAATAAATATAATGGAAATTCATGATATAGTTGACATGTAAATACGAAAGAATAATAATATAGCATGATGATGATGATGACGATGATGTTGATGATTATGATGTGGAGTGTTTGACTAAATAAAAAAAACAAACAAGTTTAAGCATATGACTCTATTATATATTGTTGGTATTAGCCCCGTTACATGTCATACACATACTTTTTGTTCAACAATGTTGAGAGAAAAAGGGGCGTATCCAACTAACTCATGGTTGACATATGTGTAGTTTGAATAGTGTGATGCGATTCTGAAAAAAGACTTACTTTAAGATAGGATCCATTCCTCAATACAGAATAAATACAAAGGCTTAACAGGTCTCTGTTTTACTTCTAACAATTGATTAACTTAACCTTCGTTAAAAGCGACTCGCCTGACTAGAACGCGCGTGTGGATAACCTTGTATTGTAGAATGCCACTGTTTATATATAGCTACAAGCAACAACAAGTCCTTGATTGTACAGTGTTATCTTCACCGTATTATACTGATACCCGGCCATTTTTTGCAACAAAGAACGCAATAAGATGACTAAAAGTGATACCAGTTTAACACTTTATGAATCACGCGATACATAAAGTCGAGATAAACGAATTTTCGCAGAAACACTGATAACCTATATTGAAACTGCGATCAACACAAACAATATTAAGACATAAACAAATGTGTTTTAACGTGTTAAAATAGTTGAAATAGTTGTCTTCCACCATGACAACCCTTATCAATCATTCAAGTTCCCAGTTGTTTTCTTAAGTAAGATAATCAGCGTACTATGGTTCAACTTAAAACAATTTCGACCTTAAATGTTCATTAATTTTGTATTTTACAACCCTCTCAATCACTACGAAGACAACATTAGTATTGAAGCTGATATATACATGTACAAAGCCCTTGTCTATATATGTCGTTATGCTTTCGAGAACTGTTTAAATGAAATCGTAAAGGCATTACAATTGTTAAATGCACACTCCATACGCAGTGATATAAATGAAAAGAAAATGTTGAAAGCGACGGCGTAAAACACCAAACAATCAATCAATCAATCGATAATCATAAGTGAATGAAGTTCTAGCATTACTGTTATATGTCGAATTAGCTTAATCTAAGTCACATCGATATAGGTGTTGTCCACAATTAGTTACAAACATGTTGCCTGAAATGGACAAATTTGTTTGTCACAGTACTTTGCCACCGTTTAACCCTTTCCCACATACAACAAAACTACAGCAGACGACTTTGAAATTGAAAATATTGTGACAAAAGAAGAAGAACGGTTTAGTATCTGATAAGATGATATCAGTAACACACCATGAAGAATTTAAGGGCAATTAAGGTTCACACCAGGTTGATAATTACAGATCCCAACTGAGATAAACAGATCGCCAATTTCTAAGAATTCTTTGGAAATGTGGGGCTAAGTTACAGACAGTGTTGCACAGTACAGAATACATATGTAACGGGTGGCAGTTCTGGGCACTTTCATGCCTGATTTTAGTCTTACGTTCGCAAACCCTAACTAGATAACCAGTAAATAATGTACAAAAACATTAACTGGTTATCTTACAGCAGTGATATGCTACCATATGGATCACATGTTGTTGTCAATACTGTATGTTCTACAAATGACCCTGGGATCGGCTGATAAACTTATCCCTTTCCCAATACATACGCTCATTGACGTCTTTGCAGCAGACGACTTTTAAAAACATTGCGACAAAAATAGAAGTTGCTCAAAACGAGCAATTTCTTCTTTTGTCACAATATTTTCAATTTCAAAGTCGTCTGCTGTAGTTTTGTTGTATGTGGGAAAGGGTTAAACGGTGGCAAAGTACTGTGACAAACAAACCGTTATGAAGCCTAGACAAGAGAGTTCTCAATCTACCTTGATAGAGAAAGTGGAAATTATAAATTCAACTAGTCGTATTAATTAATATGTTTTATTAATCATTCATTGAGAATATTCTGATCAATAAACATAATTATTTCTCAAAAAGAATAATTTCATCATGGTAACTTATACATTTCCCTCATGAAAACCATTTCTGGCGGGCTGCAGCAGACAAACTTTGAAAACATTGTGGCAAAAAAAGATACTGCTCAAAATAAACAATTTTCATCTTTATTCAAAAAGTTGTCTTTCATTTGTTGAGAGTTTTCATATTTTTGGCTAATTGTTTTTCTGCTGCAGATTTGTTGTATGTAGGAAATACATGCAGTAAATATTCTTGCCTCTAAATTCTTGTTTATATACATGATCATATATATTTAAAACATATAAGTTCTGATTTTACCTGGTTTCAATAAGTGATGATCTGATTTTGATATAACTGTAGCCGAGCCCCGGTAGCTCAGTCGGTAGCGACGCGGGCTGTCAATCCAGGGGTTGCGAGTTCGAATTCCGGCTCGGCCAAAATCCTTTCCGAGGATTTACAAAAGTCAATGCGACATGCGTCATTTGTCTTCAACCCAATGGGCTAAGTCTATGTGGAAAAGCAGCCAGTTGCTTGGGAAGATTGGTGTGTGGAGTACTGTTGTGAGACAACCAGGAAATGCATGAGTAGGTGAATTGGCTGCCGTGATATAACTGAGATATTGTTAAAAACGGCATTAAACCCCACTCAATCAATGATATTGAAGTGAATGAAGTTCTAGCATTACTGTTATATGTCGAATTAGCTTAATCTAAGTCACATCGATATATGTGTTGTCCACAATTAGTTACAAACATGTTGCCTGAAATGGACAATGATATAACTGTAAACATTCAGAAAGGTAAAACGTGTGGTATTTAAAATGTCTGTTCAAGTATCAAATTTCATTTACTTCAATTAATACAAACATTGCAAAACTGGTAAATGTGTAGAAACATGTAGAAACTTTCTGATGCCTCTGCAGCAGACTGCTATTGAAAACATTGTAACAAGAGGAGAAATTGCTCTGTTTTTGACACAATGTTTTCAAGTCTATTCAATAATTATACGTTCAATTATAAATATTTTCATTCGTTTGTCTAAATGTAGTCTGTTGCAGAATAGTTGTATGTGGGAAAGGGTTAAATAAGTATTACAAATCGAAATACAAATTATAAATCTTACCATTTCATATTGATTTACTTTCTTTAAAATGAAACTATGATACATAAGATTTCAAACATGGTCTGTCAGCTATATAACTGATCTAAAATGAGGTAGAAAATCCCCTTCAGTTATTACCAGATGATGGTCAGAAATTAATTGGTGGAATGCATGCTGTGAAATAGCCATGCAGACCCCTAATTGACTTCACGGTGATTTGGAGATAAGATAATAGCTCTCATCAATTCTGAGGGAATTTCTGGGGCCAATTCTGAGGGAATTTCACTTAATAAGTAACATATAAACTGCTTAACTAGATAAGATTCGTGTTGAGAGTTACCAATAAATAGATTTATACGTCCATTAACTTACAACTGAAATACTATCTAGTTAACTAACTACTTTTTATTGCACATAATAACTGGTTAACTGGATAAGATTCGTGGTTTAGTATCTGACAAGGTGATATCAGTGGCAACACGATCGTTATCTACACACCCGTTATCCGAATACACAGAACGAGGATTGGTGACACAAACAACACGGATATCGCGGGTACTTTATATAGTCCATTTTCCAAAAATGTCAGTTCAAGCTTAACTTCAAACAGTGGTTTGTTTAAGATATATAAACGCGACACTTCATTGTGAAATTCTCGGTTAAATCACCGCCTAGAAAATATTAAATATATCCCATAAATTTTGATATGTCATATTTTTCGATAAACATCGCCTGTTGAACTCTGTTTATTAAAAGAATGTCTTCATTGGAACTCTGCAAATGTCATATATCTATCAAATAAACATTATTGCATCATCTGTCTAAATTACAGCTTAAAAAACGCCGAATTAAATGTGCATTTCTTAATTTTCTGAGACAAGGGTATTGTAATGTGGCAACTGCATACGTCGGATAAAATCCAAGCTAAGCCACAAGGAAATCGGATTTTGGGTGCGACAAACGCGGGAATCATATCATTATTTTGATGTTGTTTACACATTTTGATTGTAAATACAACCATAGTTTACCCCCATTCTTCAATGAAACTTACTTTATGTTTACACAAATTATGTGTAGAACAATATGTGCGAATGAGCCATTTCCAATGTTAAATACCACACCATTTATCTTTCAGCTATGAGTGAAAGCGAAAGATATTTCCAAGTTAGATGTTTATACTGTTGAAGTTGTGAATTCGGACCATTATGACTGTTAACAATGTATAAACAGTATAAGTTGAACAAACAGTTTGAACCGTCACCTGCGTAGCCATTAGCCTGACCGAATGCACACCATGTTGCACACCATGTTGCACACCATGTCAGCAGTATTATGTAACACAAGAGCAACTGAATGTGCATGTCTATAAAGCACAAAACTGTGATGTGTGAAGTTTGCGGGAAGACTTTCAGCGGGAACAGCGGTTTTTTAACTTACATCGCAAGACGAAAGAAGAATAGTGTCCGAGAAAGTTTTCACACCCATTCGATCACTGGCAAAGGGTTTTCTACAAACAGACCAAACAAGACCACCTGAATAATCAGACCTGACTTCGTGTAACACATGTGAATATAAGTTTAGGAATAGCTACGAGAAACACTCTCATGAACGATAATGTAGTGGGCAAATTGAAATAATTAAATGTCAGGAATATGGTACTACTTTTTCTCAGAGGTCATCTTTACACAATCATTTTGAAGCACAAGCACAATTTGTTCACTTGCGGCTGTGGATCCAATTTTGCACACCGGATCGGCCTTAGTCGGCACCAGGCATAGAAGCACGTTAATGGTCGATAGTAGTGAGTTATCGTTCCTAACTAGGTGGCGCAATGAGTCCATCATTCGGATTACTTCAATTGATATCCCACACAAAGCAAAGCAAAGTTACTTCCGTGTTTTATAAAATCAATTAAAACTTCTTAAAATACCGTCTATTTTTTGTTCCGTACATGAGTGTCACGAACGATGAGGTCACGAATACCAGAGTGATCCTGTAAGAAAGGCAAAATGGATTCATGCCGTTCGACGCCTTGATGAAAATACCATGAAAATGTGGACGCCAACAAAATCATCCGTCGTTTGTAAGAAACACTTCACACCTGATGAGTACGTAAAGGAAACTATGTATGGTATGCTAATCTGATAAAAAACTATATAAA
This sequence comes from Serripes groenlandicus, assembly GCA_031761405.1. Classification (NCBI taxonomy): domain Eukaryota; kingdom Metazoa; phylum Mollusca; class Bivalvia; order Cardiida; family Cardiidae; genus Serripes; species Serripes groenlandicus. The sequence goes on from JASEVX010000003.1 coordinate 65,594,214, forward strand.
TGCTTAACTGTAACATGTTTTCATATTGAAGTTTGTTTTATTTCAAAACGAAAGTACCAATCGACTATTTTACACGAGTGGGTGGGGTAATATTTTGTTTATAGTTCTAACTTCTATATATGTTTAGCTGCTTGTTACTTAATCTGTTCTTTATTTGTTAATATATGGATGTCAGCAGCTAATGAATTATGACAAATAATGATAAAAACAACATATTGCATATATTATATTCAATTATAGCAAAAATAAATATGAAAACACTTTATTATTTATTTACTTTTGTTTATTTTAAGGATTAAAACCTGGATATGGAAGGCTCCTGGCAACAGCAGTGCCAAGTATTTTTCCATGGACTCCGACAGAAGCCAAATATGCTATCAGTAGGAAGGAAAGGGCACAAACAAGAGAGTCTAAAAAAGAAGAATGGGATCATCTTTGCAAAGATGACTTGATTAGAAGTTTCAGTGAACAGGTTGATTTTACTGAAGAAGTAATAGCTGATGAATATCAAAATATAGCTAAAATAAAATAGTATAAACTAAAAAGTGTGTGAAGTTGGCAGAGCATTAGACGTTAGACATTCAAAAAAAAAATATGAATGTTTAATTAGACATTAGACATTCACCAAATTTGTCGGAGGTTATTGTACATGCAAGAAACGAATGTCTAATGGGTCAGTTAGACATTAGTCATTCGATTAGACGAATTTGGGTTGTAGATTTCTAATTAGACATTCAATATTTAAAACATGCAATTTTGTTCTGAATGTCTAATTAGACAATATATAATCAAATTTTGCAAATGTCTAATGTCTAATTAGACATTCAAATATATTTGCCAAGTCTGGTGTTTGTAGTTGACAATTAAAGGTTTTAAAAAAAATAAAAATGTTTGTGCTCTTTAACCATTTCCCACATACAACTAATTTACAGCAGACAACTTTGAACATATTTTTAAGTGAAAAACATTGTGGCCAAAGGTGAAATTGCTCATTCATTTCACCTTTGGCCACAATGTTTTAAAAAGTCGTCTGCTGCTATTGCGTTAAAATGCGTCTGCCGGTGGGAAAGGGTCAATACATATACAGGTATCACTCAAGATTTATCATCAGACTGTGTCTAGTGTATGGGTCATTGGTTTGATCCTCTACTTTGCAACTGTTATGTATTTTATGAAAATAACTTTTATCTCAAGCGGGCTGGAGGAACTTTCAGGTGTTCATCCATGTTTTGTTTGTATTCATGTAGGCATTGACTATTGGGGCTCAAACCAACACTTGTGAGGGGTCGGGAACATTGTCAGTTCAAGATATTTGCTACAACGATTCATATTTTCATACAAGATATTATTAAAAATAATAAAGTACACCAATTTCCATGTGTATATGTTATTTTGTGTTTTTATTTCTGCAATGAATTTTAGAACATTGTACATGTACACATCCCCGCTAGCATCTATATGTTAGGCCAATAGGTAGCGCACTGGATTACTTATCCAGGGGTATTGAGTTGAAACCCCTTTGCGTCTGGAAGTCGCGTTATGAAAATTTTGATTATTGATTTCTTTCGTAGGACACTAATCTGAAAAAAATGCAAAAAGTTTTAGATTTACTTTTACATTAAAAATACACAGCGGTACTAATACATTAGCAACCAAAAACGCCGATAAAACGATATATGAAAGTACCCCACCGCCAACGGCAACACAAGCGAATGTGTGAAACAAACGAAAAAGCAATTATTTTGTTATTTCATTATCTTATTTATAAAATATTAATAGGAAAAAGAAAGAAAAATATATTTCATAGTTCAAAACTACGCTTAACGCCCAATATATAAAGCAATATAACTTTTAAAAGTTACCAAAATCGTGTTCAGATTCTCCGCGACGGCATTTTACTTTCGTTATCAAACAATGTTTTTTTCTTCGAATTACAGAAAATTTACGTAATTAATTCTTTCGACCAGAAAGTTTAGCACCTCTACTTTTTAATTCTGCCTTCAATTCTGGAATTGTTAACAATCCGAATTTGGATTCCATTTTTTAAGCGTCGAGTGTTTGATGCAATTTTTAGAGAGTGATACGTAATTTATTATCAGGAGTCTGATGGACCGGGAACAGTGGTGCCACCTTGCGGTTAGCAGGGGAGGATAACTGAATATTGTCCCCCATTGAAGACGTATACGCTTGAACAGATGACCTTGATAGATAACATTATCATCCTTATACCTTGCAAATCACTAGTCGGTCTGTTCTATCACTGTAAAATGGACGAGCCGTTTCTAACTGGCATTTTCATAACATTTTATTTGTGATTAATTGACTGTTATATGTACGACATGATGCAGGCATCATCAAACGAATGACTGTTTATTTTAGGTTTTAGATAATTTATTTAATAACACGAATTCAGGAGGATTTTTTAAAAGTTTTTTTAAGAATAACTTCAGGTAAATTGTAATATACAATATATTATCAGGTAATATACTTTACTCATAATGTATGTCATTTACATGCATTATCTCTGTTGAGTGAAACCGCCGTAAGAAATACATTTTTCTCAAATATCATATGTTGAAGATAGGTAAAAAGACCGACTTTTTATGACGAAGTGTTGTTGCATTCTTTAACATTAACAAACTGCTCGTTACAATCAATTTCTTTATTTCTACACTGGTTTTCCATTGTTTTTAACGTCAGATGCGTCCAAGTGTGTTACTAACAGAAACAGGAGTAGCCTCTATGTGGCAAGTTTTGACTCCACCAGATATTGTTTTGAATATGTTTTATCAAACTAACATTAGTTTATTCAAATAGTTGATACCTACAAGTCCAGCAAGTGCAGAAGTCTGAAAAGAGAATTTCAACTTTAGGCCGCGTGAAGTCCGACTGAAGTTCATCAATGGCGAAGAAAGTGCTTATAGAAATGTGCCTTATGTCTGCACAAAGAGATATGGATATCAACCTTTATCTTTTCAAAAGTCTTTTGCTGCAGGTTCATATTGTTTTCAAAAGCATATTCATGAATTAAAAATGTTTTCGGCCGGAACCCTTCTGGATTCCTCGCGGGCATTGAGTTATTTTAAACTCTGACTTAAAACTTATAGCAAACTGAACTCACATTAATCCGTTGATGCCTCTCCGATGTCCGGCAGATCATCACACATGTCGGGCGAGCGCCGGGCCAAATACGCTGCTCGGAGGCCGGCCTGAAAACGAACAGACAATGACCAGGGACAGCCCGGCGTATGGCCGACCACCAACTGTGGCTTGCTTGTTATAAAAGTCGGCTAATCGCATCATATATTATAGTATTCAGTCGCGCTCTTCACATTAGGTAACTAAACACACATGTTATCACAAAAGTGTCAGAATCACAGTACTACAAGATGCCCTGGAACAGAAGGGAGGACAGAAGGAGAAGGAGAGGGTAGTACCCAAAAGAGAGGCTAATCGCATAATTCATTATAGTATTCAGTCGCGCTCTTCACATGAGGTAACTTAACACACATTTTATCACAAAAGTGTCAGAATAACAGTACTACAAGATGCCCTGGAACAGACGGGAGGACAGTAGGAGAAGGAGAGGGTAGTACCCAAAAGAGAGGAAGAGTGGCATTGAAGTGATTGAAACCATGCCTCTCCTTTTCAGCCACCAATGCATCAATCACTAAGTTGTGGTGGTAGCGTGCAAACGCCAATATCTCCCTCAACCGGGCGACCCGATCGCGCTGTGCAGGTGCCCTCAAGCGATGAGGAGGTATCAACGGCATTCTCGTAAGAATGTTTGTCTTAATGATATCTAAGTCAAGTTCGAATATGGGTCATATTCGGTCAGAAACTATGTCACTAGGCCAAATTGAAGGGAAATCCTTTGAGGCTGCATTTTTAACTTGAGCATGTTGAAACATGTCAGAATGTTTGTCTTGATGATATGTAGGCCAAGTTTGAATATTTGTAATGTCTGTTCAAATCTAGGTCACTATGCCAAATTGAAGGAAAATCTTGTCAAAACTGTAGAAGTAGTCTTTTCGAAACTTGGTCAGAATGTTTATTTTAATGGTATCTAGCTCAAGTTCGAATATGGGCCATTCCGGGTTAAAAACTAGGTCACTAAGCCAAACTTGAAGGAAAATCTTGTTTATACTCTGGAGGCCTCATGTTTTGCTTCAGCAGCTTGAAACATTGGCAGAATGTTTGTATTGATGATATCTAGTTCATGATCGATTATGGGTCATATCAGGTAATCAAAAGAAAGGACACTACGCCAAATGAAAGACAATCTTGATTACACTCTGGAGGTTGCATTTTGAATCTTTGTCAGAATAATTATCTCGATCAGCTTTGCATTGATGTAACACTTTCTCCCAGTCTAGTACATGGTTTATAGAACTATTTATTCTTGATGCAAGTTGATTCAACATTAGCATATTTCTCAATATAATAAGGCAGAAACTTCAAAATATTCTGCCTAAGCCTGCTGTCAAATGTTCCTTCATTCTACATGTCTTAAATGTGTATACTTGTGAGCTCTTGCACTCAGGTTAGCGATATCGTATTATATACAAGAGAAAGTTGCTGCAACGCATTAATGTCGCCGGAAATCCATACTGCAGTTATGCATTACACTAACATTATAGTAGTTGAATAAACAGTTATCAACTGAGGGGCATATTGGAACATCAGGGATGGGGTCAAGTGAAAATGTTTCATAACTTGCATTGTTTTGTCAACGAAGTGAATGATAATTGAAGCCTTTCATTGTTTATGATCAATCTCCATTCCAAAGTAGGTTGACCATACAGACAACCAACTAATTATTGATCATAAACAGTAATAGAAATTAGTAATCTTGCCAATCATTAGTCTTAGTATGTATAGAGTGCTTTCATTAAGGAATAATTATAAGATTTGTGAATTCCATATACACTTTTCAAGATGTTTGTCAGAATATTTGAATTTTATTATTTTTCAATAAAACCACAAAACAAACAATTTAGGATTTTCATGCAATAGCACGTCATTTTACCTTTCCTCTATTAAGGTCAACAGTGGACACCTTTGCAGCAATCTACTTTTAAAACAATGAGATAAGAGTTAAATCGCTGAAGACATGAGTTTTCTCTTTTTCTCAAAATGATATTAGCTTGGCATCCTAATTATATCATACTTTAACAAATGTTGAAATGTAGTCCAATATTGATAAATTAGACCATCTTCGAAATATAATATCAACTTAACAGTTAAATCTCAATGAAATTGTTGTATAATTTAAACTTAATTTCGAACATAAACTGAGCCCTACAACATGTTAATTTATTTTAATTCTTTCCTTCCTTTTTTATAATGAAAATAACAAACCTATGTTTTAAAATTATATTATGGTGAGCGACCTTGTGTCAATGATGCATAACAATATGCAGATCGGAAGCAATATGCCTTTAGGGATTTAAATGACACATTTAAAATTGTCAAGGACGAAATAATTGTGTACGAAAGACCCGATTCTTTCTTATTTGCAGAGGTGTCGTTCTTGAAACTCTCTTTATAGGCAGAGAGTGTTCGTTCAAAGTAAATTTTCTATTAAAACCAGTTTTATCTCGGTTTGTTCTTTTCTTCATTTGTTTCGAACCAAATAAACATTTTAAATCACCTATGCTTTACTATTTGTAAGTGAGTGTAAAGAGCGGCTCTCTGCAAAGGAGATTGATCTACGCAGTTGGTATGTAAACAAATTAGACTGTGCGACTCAAAGGTTTGTAGTTATCGCCTTTTGATTACATGTAGTATATAGTGTAAAATAAAGTATTTCTGTCTAGCTAATAGGGACTGTTTTGTCTTCGTAAATTAAAAAAAACAACATAAATGCGAGTCAAAATAAAGAAACTGAAAATACGTTAAACATCGGAATATGTATTTCATTTTAGATGTGGCATTACTTAGTGTTTTTAAACAAGCACAATTGTAATATGTTCAAGACATCTAAATGTGTTTCTTTCTAATAATAATCCCCCCTCCCTTGTCATTTCCGAAAACCTATTAAAAATAGAAGTCGCGGGCTTCTGCCCGGCGACTAATTAAATATTTACTTCACACCCGTGAAACAATACTGATACATCAAACAGCTAGTATTATGAACATTTTATAATCTCGCCTCTTCAGTGCGAATCCAGACCTGTACATCATTAGAAGATAATTATTATTTTGCATGTTTATACTCTGTTAGCGAAACATTGTAAACAAGGCTCATTTTCTCATAATATTTGAAACGTTTATATCTTCGGATGTATCTGCCCTTTGAGGTTATATCATTAGAAATATAGAGATGTTCATCGTGAAATTCACGAAACAGTCTACACACATTTAATTGTATAAATACACCTGTACATGTAAATATAATATAATGGCCAAAGCATAAGAGTTACTTTTATCTTACAAATAATTGTAATGCGTTTATCGGTGCAAGGTCTGTCAGGCCCTTTTACATGTATCTCTAACACTTCGAACTGCACTGTGTAACGGTACATACGTTCATTAAGCCTTAGTATTTTATATTTAATATTTGCTTCACACAAAAGAAACAGTACTAATACATCAAACAACAAGTATTATGAACATTTTATAATCTCGCCTCTTTTTACAACGATACTAACGCAAATGATCCCCTAGCCAAGATGGGTCTATCAGCTTTTTCGACAATGTTCGTACTTCTTACCTTTTTGTCTCTTCACAATTGGTCTATCCGGATTTATCTCTCCACACTCGACCCTCAGTCTTCCCAACGCGCGATCTGATCTGGACAGTACCTCTCCTCTATATGTATTTACTCTCTCTTAAACGCTTCTCAGTTCTTTATTCGCAGGTTTAATAGATACTTCATTATAGCAAACACGGAAGGAATTCTACTTTTCAAGTGCTCGGATATTCAATTCAGGATAGTTTGTGAGGATCGCAATTAGTCTTTTTCTTAAAGCACACTGGTTGTTAAATTGGTCTTTGTATTGTCTGACTCTTTTAGCATGTCGCATATACATGTAATACACATGTATAAGACGACTTTTTAAATGCAGTTACAAAAGATGAAGTTTTTGTGACAATAACAATGTGGTTAAAGAAATCGCTGTGATGTGTCGTTTGAAGTGGTATTCAAGCAACAACAAGACGAATTTTGATGCAAAGCATCAAAGACGCTGCGCATGATTTTGAAGCGTGACTTAAAAGAAGCATATGCAGTTCAGTACATTTAAATAACCGGTGCAAAAAGACAGGATCTAAATATTTTGAACAAGAAGGCCAATATGTGCCTATATTGCTCACCTGGCTACCAAAGGTTATCAAGAGCTGAAAGGGTCAATTTTGACGTAGGGATTAGACGTTTTATATGCAAAAACATCCACCGAAACTTTTTTCTGAGCTTTGATACATTTGTGTGCATTAAAACTTTGATAGATACGCATTGTTCTGCATTAAACCATTGATATATACGCATTGTGTGCATTAAACCATTGATAGATACGCATTGTTCTGCATTAAACCATTGATAGATACGCATTGTGTGCATTAAACCATTGATATATATCCATTTGTGTGCGTTAAACCATTGATAGATACGTATTTTTGTGCATAAAACCATTGATAGATACGCATCTGCACGCATTCTCTTTATTTACCTTTTAGTTTTCGATATAGTCTAATATTTTCGTTTTAAATCCATGATTCCCTGAAATTAGTTGTGACTAGATCGTCTTTTGAAATAAACGATATTCGCATAGTGTATGTGTTCATCCCCCTTTCAATGTAAATGTAGTTTTGGTGAAATACAAGGCGGTATGAATAAAATTTATCTGCATGCATCTGCAAAATGTAAATCGAAGAATATAGAACCTACCATAAGGTTTCGAATGTATTGTCAAAGAAAATACATGCGTTTTATAAATCCGAGGGAATCGGTAGAAATTGCAGATTTAAAACAATGTGTCTTGTGTCAAGTTTTATTCAAATAAAAGATGTTAAGCTTGTGGATCCAAACTGTCCTTTGCAGAGACTATCAATATCATTTGAAACAACATCAATAGGCATAAATGAAAAATCGATTATACTTTGGTTGTTCAAATTAAAATGTGTTGTTACATGTGTGGAATATGCAGGATCCGTGGAATTTTTTATGTTAAACATATGGCTGTTCATTCGTTTAGTTTGTCTAATATATTGCATGATGCATCGCTTATATGTTATGAGGTAAAACACATATTTTTTATTTACAATTATCCTTATGCTTTAAAGGAAATTTCATCTCACCGGTTACATTACTTGAAAAAATAGAACAGCCATTAATATTGTTACAATTGGTACATCTGCTGCTTTTACAACTCTGTGAATTGTATATGTTAATTTTCTGTTTCGTAAAATCAGACCTAATCAGAATTCACGCAGGTTTTTCGATCGTTTGAATGCAGCCATGGGTTTAAAGGTGTGGAAGACAGTGGTGCAGAGGTAGAGCGTCGGCCTCTCGTATCAAAGGTCCCTGGTTCGAGTCCCGTGATGAGCGGGTCCTGACTTTGGGATTTTTCCACACAAACGGCACGAGTACTGGTTAAGTCTCCAGGAAGCAGACATCGAGAGTGATTAATCTAAGCCAAAGGCTTGTTTCGCAATCGATGTAAAATAAATAAGTTTAAACTAACTAAACACATATTTCGTTAGAGTGTGTTTAACCCTTTCCCACATACGGTGGCTTTCTGAGGCTTCTGCAGCAGACGTCATTTGAAAACATTTTGGAAAAAGCAGAAATTGCTCATGATGATTAATTTCTACTTTTACCACAATGTTTTTCAACTCGTTTCAATTATTAATCCCTCAGTTATGGAGAACATTCGCGTTTTTGCCTACATGTTTTTGCTGCAGAGTTGTTGTTATGGGAAAGGGTTAAATACATTAAGAATATCCCGATAGTTATGAATGGATGCACCAATGTTCGGGTGTGTCGTATTACACAATGGTGAAGGGTATTCACTGCTGTCCACGTTTTCGGATGATTGTAAAGAGTCTTCACGGGAAAGGGAGACAACTTGTTGAAAACATTGATTCAGTACACCCTGTGTGTATCCATATTTTCGGAAGTAGAATTTCAGGAATAGCATTTTTGATGTTAGAGTCGTCATATATTATATATCGATACCGTTTGACCTAACTGTATGGCACGATGTAGAGTCGAGGTATGTGTGTGTATTTGGTTCCTTTATGCAAATGTCAGTTTTAGTTGTTAGAAATTCTGACGTCCAGATAAGAAACAGAGTGATGTGAGATGGCCTCACAAAGCCTAATTGTGGTATGAAAATTATTAATGTCACGAAGAATTAGTTGTAAGTCTCCAAAGACTGGTCAAAAATCATGAAAATGTCGTCTACAATTTCATCCACCTTCTTGGTTTTCTGTGCCTTGTCTTTGTTGCTGAAGTATTGTTGTTATGTTCACCATTGCTTTGATCACAATTTCTGTCCTCTCATGAAAACTGAATGCCCCGTTCTTTACGGCCTCCGAATATGTGGTTGGGTCTGTCTAGCTTTTTGATGTGTTTTTGATTTTAGATAAATCCGTTCTTGTTTGTGACCTCAGGTACCAGTCTCTAATTTAAAATCTAAAAACAGCATTTTACTTTATATTGACAATATATAGTAAAATGCTATTTTTAGATTTTAAACGAGACTGGCACCTGTGTTCTTATATAAAGAGTCTAACTTCGTGTAAATACAAGCAGCCCAAACAAGTCAAGTGAGGTACCAAATATGGTAATTGTACGTCACTGAAATAATAAAATTGATATTTTGTTGCAGTGGCGAGACACATCCATGGTTTTGTATTGTCTACCTGGGACGTTGTCAAATTGACATCTCTACCGACCTTCGTTCTCGAGAGATATCAATTATGCACGTCATCGTAGTAAAATAGTTGAGCCAGTATCGCTACTGCTACATATTATTCACTATATATAGAGATGATTTAAAACGAAGAAGTATACCGGAACAAGGAAAATAAATAGTAAAAAAGAAAAATGACACTACGTTTTATTAGCGTTGCCCTGATGAGTAGAATAAATGAAACCGTTTAAAACCAATGTAGTGTCCTTTTTGTGTTTTACTATATTTATACATTGTATATACTCACACTGGTCAATATAGTCAAGATTTTATACGGACAAAAGAAAAGTACAAAACAAACAAAAACGAAGTATGAAATATTGCATTTTGAATTTTAATTTATTATCGTATAATTAACCATTTACCTAGTATAGAGGCTTTTTAACGCCTTTGCAGCAGACGATTTTTTAAAACATTTTCAATTTTTCCTCTTGCAATGTTTTCATTTGTTTCCCAATATGTGTGCAATAATATATAGACAGAGTTTCCATATTTTGACAAAATGTTTTCAAGTTGTCTGCTTCAGATTACTTGGATTTGTGAATGGACACAAGTTGTTTTCACGATGCAACCATCACTAGGGGTTAGTGAATGAGTCGATTTTGATTTCATAACCGACGGCAATCCCTCTGGAACAGTCAAGCTCGTGTCCAGTTGTAAAGGTAGTATAAACGGCTATCTTAAATTTAGAAGTGTTTAAATGCACACTTACGCGTTAAACACAACAACAAATCTGATTATGTACATTTAACTTATCATAATTTTAATCAAATGACAGATGAGTCCACATTCCACATTAAATAAATATTTCACTTATAATTGCCCCCAGGTAGAGATTAAATCCTGTAGGCGTTCGTGGACTAAACCCGTAATACTGCTGACGTGCGCTGAATCGTGCATTGTGGAACGGAGAATGAAACACAGCCACACCTTCTTCTATCTTTCTTAGATAAAAGATACAACCTACCACTTTCATAAAATAATGAAATATGATTATTATTATTACGAAAAATAGGCATTTTTTTTAATAAGCTTGGATACGTTTCAATTTACATTCAGCATTGTACGTTTCGACTCGACAGAGGTTTAACGTCATTGCGATTTACTTAAGATCTGCGTGATATATTTTCTTGAAATTTTGGTAAATAGTAGAAAAAAGGTTCTAATTTATTTATGTTTTCATCGGGCGAATTTTCAATAAATTAAAGATAACTCAATTACTGTTAAAATATTGTAGCGAGAGCTTCAATTTAACTCCCCTTATGTTACATTAATTGTCTTGGCAGATGTATGGAATTGATATTATCACGCAGGTAATCTTATATCGAACAGCCTGTTTTAATTGTATCCAAATATCACTTCAAACGAGAAAGTCATGGTGATTTCTTTAACAACACTATCATTGTCTAAAAGACGTACGTTTTGACGTCAAAAACGACGTTATTTCAAAGGTTTGATTCCACCTGAAGATTTAACTTATGTGCTGCAGAGCAATGTTTTCAAATCTATTCAATAATTATATCGTTAATTGCAGTCATGTTCATGTGTAAACACGTGACAAAAGTCAAACCGTTTCGTACATGTATGTCAACATTGTCAATTGTCCGAACATTTTCGAACTTTCAATGAGTTCGCTGTAATTCTTAATGTTCCAAGTCCCTTCTGAATAGTACTTCAGTGTCATCAGTGATCTAAAAAAATATCTCACGTATATCAATTTAATGTTAAGGCTATACATTTATACCAGATCAACAAATTGGCAATGCTTTTTCAGTAGCTGAGCTACGATCTACGACCCAGATCAACCAATTCGCTATGTTTTTCGGTGGCTCAGTAACGATCTACGACCCAGATCCTACAATTCGCTACGGTGTTTTTTTCCAGAGGCTGAGCTACGATCTACGACCCACATCAACCAATTCGCATTTTTTTTTCTGTGGTTGAGCTACGATTTACGATCCAGATCAACCAACTATGTATTTTATTTTAGTGGCTGAGCTACCATCTACGAACTAAATCAACCAATTATCTAATTATTTTGAGTGGTAGAGCTACGAATTACGACCCAGATCAACCAATTCGCTATGTTTTTTCAGTGGCTGAGCTACAATCTACGAGCCAGATCAACCAATTCGCTATGTTTTTACAGTGTCTGAGCTACGATCTACGACCAACATCAACCAATAAGCTGTTTTTCAGTGGCTGAGCTACGATCTACGACCCAGATCAACCAATTCGCTATGTGTTTTGAGTGGTTGAGCCACGATCTACGACCAAGATCAACCAATTCTTTATGATATTCCAGTGATTAGCTACGATCTACGACACAGATCAGCCAATTTGCTATTTTTTTTCAGTGACTAAGCTACTATCTACTACCCAGATCAACCAATTCGATATATTTTCTTCAGTGGCTGAGCTACGATCTACGACCCAGATCAGCAAATTTGCTAAGCTTTTTCATTGGCTGAGCTACGATCTAAGACCCAGGTCAGCTAATTCTCTATGTCTTTTCAGTGGCTGAGCTACGATCTACGACCCAAGTCAATGAATTCGCGATGTTTGGTAAGAAGTTGCTGAGCTAATATCTGCGACCCAGATCAACAACAACTTTATTTGTTTTGAATGGTTTAACTACGATCTACGACCCAGGTTAGCCACTCCCTTATGTTTTTTCAGTGGCTGAGCTACGATCTAAAACACATACCAACCAATTTCTAATTTTTTGAGTGAATGAGCTACGATTTACGACCCAGATCAACCAATTTGCTATGTTTTTGAAGTGGCTGAGCTACGATCAACGACCTAGATTAACCAATTTGTTATGTTTAGTCAGTGGCTGAGCTACGATCTACGACCCAGATCAACCAATAAGCTATGTGATTTGAGTGGTTGAGCTACGATCTACGACCCAGATCAACCAATTCGCCATGTTTTTACAGTGGCTGAACTACGATCTACGACCCAGATCAACAAATTTGCAATGTTTTTTCAGTGGCTGAGTTACGATCAATGACCCAGAACAACTAATTACTTATGTTTTTTTAGTGGCTGAGCTACAATCTACGACCAACATCAACCACTTCGCTATGGGTTTTGAGTAGTTGAGCTACGATCTACGACTCAGACCAATCAATTCGCCAAGTCTTTACAATGGATGAGATACGATCTACTACCAGATCAACAAAGTCGCTATGTCTTTTTAGTGGCTGAGCTACAATCTAAGACCTAGATCATCAATTCGATATGTGTTTTGATTGGTTGTGTTTCGATCTACAATCCAGATCAACCAATTCGCTATGTGTTGTCAGTGGCTGAACTACGGGCCATCCCAACCACAACTTTATTTGTTTTGTCTGGTTGAGCTACGACCCAGATCAAACTTTTTGTTTTGAATGGTTTAGCTACGATCTACGACCCAGGTCAGCCAATTCGTTATGTTTTTTCAGTATCTGAGCTACGATCTACGACCCAGGTTAACCAATTCGCTATTTATTTTGAGTGGTTGAGCTACGATCTACGACCCAAATCAATCTATTTGCTATGTTTTGTCAGTGGCTGGGCTACGATTTTCGACCCAGGTCAGCCAATTTGCGATGTTTGGTCAGTGGCCGAGCTACGATCTGCGACCCATTTCAACCAATTCGCAATGTTTGTCAGTGGCTGAGCTACGATCTACGACACAGATAAACCGAATTGCTATGTATTTTTTATTTGCTGATGCTAAGCTACGATCTACGACCCACTGATCAATGGCTTCCCACATTGACGCGATTTGTGTCAGGATAAATGATCCCGGTATTACTAGTATATGACATACCGTTATATGAATTAAATATTGTTGAAAGCGGCGTAAAACACCATTCAAATAATTATTACCTTTTAAAAACCCTTACGTATTATTTTGAAAACTAATTTCTGTGCAATTAGCATGAACCGTTTAGTCATTTAAAACCACAATCACACACGTATCAAAGTAGATTAAGACACCAAGTACAGTACAACTTGTGTTTAAAGACCACAAATTTGGTCTTCGTTCACAGTCAGAGATGGTCTTTAATTACAGGTTCATTTATGCAGAAAATGAGTAATTGGGAAATTAAAAGTGTGATGAAATGTCCGAGAGACGCCTTCTGTCAACAGTGGGCAGCAACACAGATAGATATAGCTACGTCACTCAATGATCAGAGCAACCCGTATTTGTATGTGAACGTCTAGTATGATTACAATAGCCACAGCGAAATACAGACTTTAATGACACGGTATCTGCATTAATAAAACAGACACATTAAAACGAGAAATGTATCTTTACTATTCAAAATCTTTAGTTTCGTTATCACCCTAGATGTTTGTTTAATATTATTATTCTGTTTAAATTGATCTATTTTTTGACTCACAATGTTTTCTCTACCAATAAGATTGTTTAAGGAGGAAACCCACCCTAATCTACAAGTGTGTTTACAACCTAAAGTCACAATACTCAATACGAGTCCAGACCTGTACATCACTAGAAGATAATAATTATTTTTCATGTTGTATACTCTGTTAGCGAATGCTTGTAAACAAGGTTCATACATTCATGTTTTTCTCGTTATATTTGAAACTTTTATATCTTCGGATTTATCTGTCCTTTGAGGTTATATCAATAGAAATAGAGATATTCATAGTGAAACTCACGAAACAGTCTACAAGCGTTTCATTGTATAAATACACCTTGTAACTGTTATATAATGGCCAAAGCATAAGAGTTACTTTTATCTTACAGATAATTGTAATGCGATTATCCGTACAAGGTCTGTCTAGCCCTTTTACACGTATCTCTAACACTTCGAACGACACTGCGCAACGGTAAATACGTTCATTAAGCCTTAGTATTTTATATTTATTTGCTTCACACAAAAGAAACAATACTGATACATCAATAAACTAGTATTATGAACATTTTATAATCTCGTCTCATTTTACCACGATATTAACGCAAATGTCCAACTAGCCAAGATGGGTCTATCAGCTTTTTTGACAATGTTCGTACTTCAACCTCTTACCATTTTGTCTCTACACAATTGGTCTATCCGGATTTATCTCTCCACTCTCGACTCTCAGTCTTCTCAACGCGTCTGATCTGGACAGTACCTCTCCTCTATATGTATTTACTCTCTCTTAAACGCTTCTCAGTTCTTTATTTGCAGGTTTGATAGATACTTCATTATAGCAACCACGGAAGGAATTCTACTTTTCACGTGCTCGGATATTCAATTCAGGATAGTTTGTGAGGATCGCGATTAGTCTTTATCTTAAAGCACACTGGTTGTTAAATTGGTCTTTGTATTGTCCGACTCTTTTAGCATGTAGGATATAATACACATGTATAAGACGACTTTTTAAATGCAGTTACAAAGGACGAAGTTCGGGAAAAGTTATTAAATACCAATTAAATGTGTCTAACATTTGCAATAACTGTATAAGATATACGTATGTTGTATCTTGTTGTTTCTTAAATCAGTTAATACAATTGATTGATTCATAAAGGTGTTTTTTTTTTTTTTTCAAACATATAACAGAGTTTTTCTTTACAAAAATGATGTTGGTTGCTCCCTATTCGATTACGTAACCCCATGTTACAAAATTGAAACCTATTCAATAACACCAGATTGTAAAGAATATAATAACCTGTGTAATTATATAAATTCAATTTATCTGCCATGACGATTCCGATAACAAAATCCAACTTTTAATGACAATTACGCTGGAATATTTTAAAAAGTAATTTCAAGTAATAAAAGTAAGATTTAAATTTATTTAAAAATTAACCAGAGAGATTTTATTAAAAACTACAAATCATAATAATAACAAGAACACCTGTGGAGCCGATTTTTCAAAAAACAAGAATGCCGTTTTACCTTTGTCGCGACACGATACGCACATATAAACTGAAACGCATTTAGCGGCGGAATTAAGATTGACAACCTTTTTTTCACAATAATCATCAATTTTATGGTATCATGAAATCTTCTCCCCACTAAAAATGGATATTTTAATCTATTTCTTCCCGAACAGTTATTTTATTGCATCAACAGTATATAAATAGACACAAAACAGGATACAGGATAATCTTATTAGGAAATCTTTTATATATATATATCCATGGACAAACGATTTCATCAGACGTGGTTTATTCATAAGTACGCTGAGATCCAATTACACGCCAATACAAAAATTAATATGTATATTCTCTATTATAAAAAGTGTTCACAAACAATCAATTAATTATCTTCGTTGACTTCTAATTCACTTTGTAATGATTCGGCCTTTTTTGGTAAGCGGCCTTTCATGAATTCGGTCTTTTTGGACCTGAACCTTTTAAAAGAAGGATCAGAAATAGCCATGCATTGGCAGGTAAAGATATACGATCCATCATGGACCTCCCAACAATAGGGAGACGCTGTCGAAAATCTTTGTTTTCAATATTGTCTGTAATGGTTCAAGTCCAAAAAAGGCCGAAGTGACTACGTTATGACGTCAAACCGCTGACGTGATGTCACTTTCCTAGTATTAGGTCATGTTATATTCACGCACACAGAAATATTTTAAGTCAAAAAACTCCATTAAAAGCTTTCTCCAAGAATCTAAACTAAATGTATGAAAAATCTAAAAACACAGTTGTTTGCACTGGAATGTCGATTTTTCGGGTTTTAACCTAAAAAATCTCTGAAACTAGATTTTTCCCAGATATAACGAACACGCCCAGACCTAGATCACATTGAGTTCTATAAGTGTGGGGAATTTCGAGTCGTTTTCTTTGTCCTCAAATCGCTGAATTTTCGGACACATTTTGACACAATAGCCGTGTAGACAGTCGTTCCGTAGAATAGAATATAATAATTCTGCTCCACTGCACTCATTCTATATTAATTTGAGCCTAAAACAAATGCAGCATACTTCTTTACCACTTTAATCTTTCAAAATTCAACTCACAATGATGAAACATTTAAAATCTTCAACTAATTTGTTTACGGTTAAAATAAATTAGACGAAATCGGTATTTTTTTTTAACAAAACATCGCCCGAACTCCCTATCCATTTTGTGTGAATAAGATCTGTAAATATTTCGTTAAATATCCATTTCGTTAGGTATCAATTTCAGTTAAAGAAGATCGACGAAATGTGATTAATGTAGAGATGGATTAATTCGGGATTGAAACACATAAAAACGTGAGTAAGATCCTTTGTGATTACTTTTTACGATGGATAAATGTTGTCCCATACGTGTATTATGGTGTGACATACATTGCGTACGCGAGATTCGATCTTTGAAGCGTAGCCAAAAGTTCCGACCAGATTCATGGTTGGGAATTTGCGATAGGAAAAGTGGACGTACTGGTAAGATCTCACGTATGCAGGATAATAACCAACACAGATAAAATGAGCATACGCGATGTCTTTCTTTGTAGGAAAGTCCCATTTTTTCAGGACCAAAACCTGTAATTGGAAATAGCATGTTTCCAGCTCCTTTTCCACTCTTTTCAACTGAAAAATGGTACATTTGGTTACATGCAATGAAATGCTCCTATATCACAAGGTTCCTGGCCATACAAATGTAGACGCAAAGAGGAAAAGGTCAGACGTCAACATTTTAACTCATGCTTTTACGTCTAATGTCTTTACAGGAATCCGCCATGGCCGAGTGGTTGGCACATCGGGGATTTGAAACCGGGCATCCTGTGTCAAAAAGAATAAAGCCACCAAAATTGGGATTGTGGGAAACTTTTTTCTCCACCGTCCAGTATAAGCTATTTATTTTATATTTTAGCTCACTTGAACACAATGTGCTCAAGGTGAGATATTGTGATCGCCCTATGACCGACGTCTGGCATACGTCCGTCAACATCTTTTCCTCAGTAACCTGTTTCCAGCAGGTCAATCGTGATGACATTTCAAAGCAAGCATCCTTTCAAAGTACTCTCCAGAATTCCTTCAATTGTTTGGATCTATGCAGAATTCTGGTAACCATGGCAACCAAATGAAAAAGACCTTAATATTATTATTCTCACAAACTGGTTGGCTGATTTTCAAAGAATTTTGTAAAAATGTTTCTTGGGTGACCCTCTATCAGATTCTTTCAATCCATATTGATTGGTAAAATGACATAGCTGCCGGGGTGCGGGGCTGTTTTGCCTTATATGGTTATAGTGACAAATTGAAAAATATTCTCCTCCGAAAGTGTCTGATTTTCAAATAATTTTGAAGAAATGTTCCTTGGGCAGGGTTCAACATTTACTTTTTAGCTCGACTATTCGAAGAATATGAGAGCTATTAAAGTCACGTGTGTGTCGACGTCGGCGTCGGCGTTGCAACTTTGGTTAAAGTTTTGCATGCAAAACCACAGATGCACAAACCACAGATGCTATTGCTTTGAAACTTCACACACTTATTGGATATCATCAAACGACCTTGCAGGACAAGTCCCAAAACTCTACATCAGATTTTGACACAATTATGATAACTTGACTTGTGTACATTTTGCCCCTCTCCCGCAATGTTTGTATTGGACACCAACCTTAAAATAGGTATAATTTAGTTGTGGTTCATGTCACTTGATCTCACGTCTGTATCAGATTAAGAAATCGAAAAATCCAATTCGATCCCGTTATTACTCGCAATTCCTTAATCGGTATCTACCGAGCTGGGATTTTTTTTTTTAAATAATTAACATATGAAAGCTTTTTCAAACTACAGGCTTATTATAATCAAACATCACACCCTAAAGGTTTATAAGGGAAAACAAATGTTATTTTTTTTTTTTTTTTATGAATTCCTATAAAAGTGAAACTTTAATAAGCAATTTTTTCAAACTTGGAACATATAACATGCTATTTTCAGAATGCATTTGTTTAAATTTCTTATTGGCACAATTTATTCATATTTACCAAAAAGTGACACATTTCATTGTTATTATGACCCCTTCGAAGAAGAGGGCCGAGCCCCGGTAGCTCAGTCGGTAGCGACGCGGGCTGTCAATCCAGGGGTTGTGAATTCGAATCCCGGCTCGGCCAACTTTCTTTCCGACGATTGACAAAAGTCAATGCGACATGCGTCATTCGTCTTCCACCAATGGGCTAAGTCTATGTGGAAAAGCAGCCAGTTGCTTGGAAAGATTGTTGTGTGGAGTACTGGTGTTAGAAAACCAGGAAATGCATGAGTAGGTGAACTGGCCGCCGTGATATGACTGAGAAATTGTTAAAAACGGCGTTAAACCCCAATCAATCAATCAATCAATCAATCGAACAAGAGGGGTATATTGCTGCACATTTCGGTCAGTATGTCGGTCGACCAAAGCTTGTCTGAGTGATTACTCAACAATGCCTAAACCTATGGTCCTCAAACGTGACTTGGAAATTGGGCTTGACCAGTAGATGACCCCTATTGATTTTGAGATCATCGGGTCAAAGGTCAAGGTCATAGTGACCTTAAACGCGAAAAGCTTGTCCAAGTGATAACTCGACATTGCCTGCACTCATTGCCCTCAAATTTGACTTGGAGTTTGGGTCTGACCAGCAGATGACCCCTATTGATTATGAAGAAATTAGGTCAAAGGTCAAGGTCACAGTGGACTTGAACGCGAAAAGCTTATCTGAGTGATAACTCGACATTGCCTTCATCCATGACCCTCAAACTTGACATGGAGGTTGGGGGTGACCAGTAGATGACGCCTATTGATTTTGAGGTCATCGGGTCAAAGGTTAAGTTCACATTGACCTTGAACACGAAAACCTTGTCCGAGTGATAACTCGGCATTAACTGCACCATAAGCTTGACATGGAGGCTGGGGGTGACCAGTAGATGACCCCTGTTGATTTTGAGGTCAATGGATCCAAGGTCAATGTTGCTGACCTTGAACGCGAACTATTGTCCAAGTGATAACTCGACATTCCCTGCACCCATGACCCTCAAACTTAACACGGAGGCTGGGGGTGACCAGTAGATTTTTATAAAGTTCTCTAATTGCTCTTTCAAATTTACGTCATATGTACTTACATCCCTTGTTTATTTAGTCCTTATAATAGCGTCCATAATTGTTTTAATACAATATATAATTTAGAATTCAATAGCAGTTTAAAAAAATAATTTATTTAAACTCGGAACCACCACAAACATACCGTCAACACATAAATATACGTGTATTTCATTGTCGGGGCAGGTAGAAATATATTTTTTATTATGACTATTATATATGATTTATCATACTTTCCGAAAATATTTATTTAAAACAATAAAAAAAAAGTAGTGTTTGAAAGTCGAGATATCGGGGTTTCCTTTATGAATCATACAACATCAGCAGTGTGCTTGCAAAAACGAAACACCGGTTTTGTGTTTACCTTGATATTTGTGATAATACAAAATTCGTGGAAGAGACTATAGATGTAACATTTTTGAAAATATTTTACATATAATTATTTGTTTGATTAATTCTCTTTATTTGCGATGATATTATAAATACCTGCTGGTTCCTGATATTATATATTTTCTGGTTTATAAATTGATCTTCCCAATCTATTTTTCAATATATTGAACATGTGATCAGTGTGTTTTGTTTCATTCTATAAATAGGTATCTTCAAGTAGACATGTAAGCAAAGAGTAAACATTTATAAAGGCTTAATTAGAAGCTGTATTGGTTTTGAAAAATTACAATGCTATTATTTATAAACTTGAAGGTTTTTAAATGTTATTCTATTGTTTACTCTTGTAATGTTACAATAAAAAATAAGTCAACACCTCTTTCCCACATGTAGACGCATCTGCAACAGAAGACTGTTGAAAACATTGAGGAAAAAGAAGAAATGACCCAAGATGAGCAATTTCTCGAATTTTCAATTTTAAGTTTATTCAATAATTACACTTTTACTAGATACATGTAGACACCGACAATGAGGTTTCCATATGCTACAGGGTGGGGTTATCTTTTAAATCACCAGAACAGAAAGCTCAGGGTGATCCATTCTGATAACGTTCTGTCCGTCTCAGTTATATCACGACGGCCAGTTCACTACTCATGCATTTCCTGGTTTTCTCACACCAGTACTCCACACAACAATCCTCCCAAGCAACTGGCTGCTTTTCCACATCGACTTAGCCCATTGGTGAAAGACGAATGACGCATGTCGCATTGACTTTTGTCAATCGTTGGAATGAAAGTTGGCCGAGCCGGGATTCGAACTCACAAACCCTGGATTGACAGCCCGCGTCGCTACCGACTGAGCTACCGGGGCTCGGGCTCCTATTGAAGAACGTTTACAACTTTGTAGGAAATAGAAATGTAATTCATGAATTTGCATTTTTGGCTACCGGTTTTTGTTAAATGCTTCGTAGTTGTAAATGCCTCGCAGTTGTATTCTAGTTCTTTAATTTCAATTATTTAAGTACTGTGTATTAATTAACTCGACAACAGACGACTTTGGAAACATCTATGCAAATAGATCTATATTGAAATTTCTATAAATGATAGTATGATAAATATGCAAATATAATTGAAACCATTGCAGTACAAGAAGAAATAGCTCGTTTTAAAAATATGCATCCATTGACGCAGTCTTTTCAGAAAACATTGCTGCCTTGCATCAACTTTCTCTTGTGAGTAGTCTTTTTAATAGCTTTCAAATACACATTGACAAAGTATCCGTTTTGGGTTATTTAAGAATAAGCCAATCAAGTATATTTCGTCCAAAGAATGTTTCGCTCAACCACGCACTTTTTTTGCAATTATTGTACTTATTCAAACATATTTACAACCACCTCTCCAACGTGCATTTTTAGCTCGAAGAAATGGCTAGCTGTACTACTCGCGTCGGCGTTGGTGTCACACCTTGGATAAGTTTTTTGTAACAATTCCCTTTTTTGTCAAAACCATTACAGATATTGCTTTGAAACTTACAAAACTTATTCACATTATTACATCCATCAACAGACAAGATTACATAACTCTGTCAAGCTTTTTGTAAGAATTAGGACACTTTTTCGACTTTGAATTTTGGTTAAGTTTTTTGTACCAATTCACTTTCGAGCTCACCTGAACAAGTGCTCAAGATGAGTTATTCTGATCGCCTTTTGTCCTATTATGGTTTTTTTTTGTCGGGTCGGGCAGTCCCGGGTTGGGGTGTCCTTCGTCGGCACTCCTCATTCTGGTAATGTCGACACACTGGTGCAACGTCCCCAATTATCAGTGCCCCCTCATAATTATGTTGGCATTGGGGAGCGGTTGGGCCCTGGATTGAGAGTTGGGGGTCATCGGGCTGTGGGCGTCCCGGCCCTATACCAAATTATCCGACTAGGGGGACGGGTGATCCACTGCTAGGGGGCCGTCCAAAGGGGCAAGGCCTTTATGCAGATCAGTTGAGGGCGGATAGGGCAGCTCAACCGCGATGTTCTCCTGTCCGGTCATTTCATCAAGAGGCCCAATTAGAGGGACAGTCCCCGCGTGCGCAAGTACCGGCGTTCATTAGCAACCCCCATGGGAGGGTTATGTCGACCCGCGGTCACAAACTTAGGTATCCCATAATTATGATATGAGGGGTAGCATCGATTTGAGGTCGGAGTATACCGACACGGGCCCGGTAACAAACGGCTCATACCCAGGACAAATTAGTTCAGCGGATCAAGATTTGATCGATCCACGACCAAATTCTCCCAATAAGGTTCAGGGTAACCAGCGATCATATGGGAGTAGGGTCTCAAAGGTCACAACGTTGCTCAGACGTCGGGTTCTCGATAGTGCCGCCAGAGGTAGGACGTAATGTAATCATCAGTGGGGACTAGTCCCGCAGTCGTTTAGCTCTCCTGAGCGTCAACCTGTGTTAAATGCCGACTCCCGCTCTCAATATGCCCAAATCACAATTTCTCAGTATGCGACAGGCGCAGCGTCGTGCCCCAATAAGTATGGCGCCCCGTACCACTGTGTGATATTTTCCAACCAGTTTGTGCAAGTAGGGGATATGGCATTCAGGAGCACCCCCTGATTCCTATGGGGGTGGGACATGTGGATACCGAACCTAGTGTTACCCCGGCCGGGCGGGGCCAGGGATATGAGCGTGGACACCAAGCCTGGTGTGTGGTTTGAAGGTGTACCACTGGCAGGGGTTAAACAAGACAGTGGTTAGGAACCAGTGACCGAGAACCGCCATGGGGGAAATAGAAGTGTAAAATCTGACAAGCCTATTAATCTTTAAATTCGCGAGTTGGTGGTCAGACAGCCATGCTCTTGATCAACTTGTATAGACAATTGGTGGTAAAGCGGCGGAGTTCCACGCCATTGTTGGTAAAACGAGCCCTAATTTATCTTTCTTGGAAACCTTAAGTGTTTAGGGGAACGGTAGGGTAGATCAACTATTCTAGAAACGGCTACCCTAGAATTTCAGCATGCTGAACAATCCGAGACCGAGTCGGTTGACGATTGGGTGGATAGGGTGCATAAATTGGTGCCGCACGCTTATTATGACAAATCAGCATTTTTTTTGGAGTCGCAAGCGGTAACCAAATTGTGCGGGGGTTTAGGGGATGTTGAGGCTGGGAGGTACGCTATCCTTCAGCGGCCCCAGACGGTAAGATCAGCATTCCGTGATAGCCGGGGGAAAAAGACCATACCCCGGAGAGTCGGGAGGCAGTGGGTACCAGTACGCGTCATCAGGCCCTCTGCATATTTAAATACGATTCAGCCCCTGTCGCTAGGGCGGAAGCTAGTCTGGGGGACTGGGACGACTCCCCTTCCCGGACTCCGACTCCGTCCGAGGGGGAATTTAAGCAGAATCCTATTGGAGGTGAAAGTAGTTTGGATCGTTTGTGTAATTTGTTGGCTGAGTTGTTGGAGTTGTTGGATAAACCTCCGGATATCGTTTCAGGGGGAAGCAGGGCCGAGGTTCAGCCGAGTAGGAGTCTGTCCCCATGGGTAGAAAATAAGTGCACTGAGCCAAAACAATACCGTTATCTTAATTCAGACCTGGAGAGTTCCCTTGCGAAGAGTGTCACATGTCGATCTTGCCGGTGAGATATCGCAGGGACAGGTTCAAAATGATGCATCTAGGGTGTTCCCCCTACGTATATATGCAGGCCTGGACGTCAATGGATCTCTACCTGAGAACATTAAGGTGTCTTATTCTGGGAGTATCAAGGTATCCCCACAACGGATTGTTAAGATATCTCCACACACGGATGTTAAGGTACCTCTCTCACATGTTAAGGTATCTCCACACACGGGTGTTAAGGTTCCTCTATCTCAGGTTAAGGAATTCCCGTCCGCACCTGTTTCGATAGCCCCGCATCAGAATGTTAAGGTACTACCATGCTCGGGTGTTAATGGTGCTCCACACAAGGATATTAGGGTGTTCTCACATGAGGATATTGCGCTATCCCCACATGGGATAGTTAAGGTATCGCCTTTCACACACGGTAAGGTATCCCTTCCAAACATGGTAATGTATCCCTTCTCACATATGGTAAGGTATCCCCGGTCACATTGGGAGATCCCCCAGCATGAATGCTAAGGTATCCCCACGGGAGGACATGGAGTTGCGTCTATCTCCCTTCGTTAAGGTACTCCAACACCTGAACGTTGAGGTATCCCTACATGGAACTCTTCATGAGGGGGCGCCCGTAATCAAGAAGGGGTTACGGGACAGCAAGGCTCCAAGGGAGTTCGAGCTGGGGGAGTTTAATAGGAAAGCTCCCGGTAAGGAATCGTTAGCCGAGTCCCCTCAAGCCACAGGAGGATCTTCTCCGCAGCCGAATCGGTCACGTCCGCCACCTTTTAACATGCGATCGTTATCTTCTCAGGAGCAGATGGTCGTCCCAGGGGGCGGTGGCTCAATCTCTTTGCTCCAAGAATGGGGACAGATGGCTATTTATTTGACCCCTGGGGAGCAGGAGCCCCACAGTCCGGTCAGTTCTTCGGTTCCTGTCGACAATCGATTGGCCTCTTGGTTTCTTCGACCCCCTGAGAGCAAAAGCTTCATCGTATGATCTTTTCTCTGGTTTATCGTAGTCTATTCTCCAGTCCGTCCCTTGGGGAAGGAACCCACAACCTCTTGGGTAAGAGACTGATACCGATATCACTATACTTGTCTAATACTGATGGGGAGTGAACCCTCAACCTCTTGAATGAGAGGCAGACACCTATACCACTAGACCACTCTCATTCTATTTAGGAACTAACCAACAACCTCTGGGGCCTTTATCATTAGATAGCCTCCACATTGATGGGGGGATTATACCTACAACACTTAATTGTTGAGGGGCGGATACCTCTTCTATATACTAGGTGGTGATAGAACCCACAAGCTCTTGGATGAGAGGTGGACACCTATACCACAAGACCGCTCTCATCTTGCTAGGGAATGAACCAACAATATCTTGGGTGAGAGGTGGACACATATACCACTAGACAAATCTCAGCCTTATGGGAAAGGAACCCACAACCTATTTTATAGGTGGTGGACAATTATACCACTATACAACTCTCAGGAACCTACAACCTTGAATATTTGCATCGCTGATCGTCTGTGACTATTAATTCCTGACCGAACCGGTGTATGCTTCCTTTGATGCCTCCTACTGGTAATTCTTCATATTGGTAACTTTGACATATTGCACACTTTTGTTTTTAGCCTCTTATTGGTTGTATTTTTTAGCGACACACGCTCTCTCTAGCCATTCTTCATGAAGATAAACAGTCTTATGTGAAATATTATGCTAATGCTTTTTTCTATGTTTTTGAGAACTGCTCAGAGTGTTTCGTACTAACTCAGACTGAAACACTCTTCTGCATGTTAAGGATGGCATTAGTATGTGTTTTTATCATTCTAATGAACGTTGCCTCTGTAGCTTCCTGTTAAAGTACTTTTGTTGTGAGCATTGAAATAATGTTCGGAAATGACGTTTATACTTTGATTTCTTACCATTTCGTGTACTCGTTAGACTCTATCGATTGTCACCGACTCTAATATTTCCTATCAAGACCGACTGGCATTATGCGTTCCTTAATTTGACGTTTTGATGGGCAAATTAAGAATACTTAAATATTGAATCGTGAGTTTTGCTTTGTATCATCGAATACGCATAACTTATATAAGTATACACCTCAGCTGAAGTGAATAACTGAGGACTATTTGACATGAATGACGTCGACATACTCGTTTTACATTTGTGTTTAATTATTCTTCCGGGTGAGTGTACTTGGCGATATTACATTTAAAATCTTGCTCTGTGTCGTCGGTAATCTGCTCTCCAAACTTTCGTAATCTTTCCGAGTTTCATGGATTTTTTGTTGTTATATGGGTAGGAAATGAGACGGTCACCAAGGAAACATTCTCAGAATAGGGCCTGTAATTTATTTCAAAAGGATATAGCCTATATACCCATGCGTACACAGGCAATAAAATATATATATCAGGATAGTACATAGTCAATATTCAGCGAGTATTAAATTATAAATAAAAATTGATTTTTAAAAAACAGGTTTAAACTGCAATAAATGTATCTTTGATAAACGTTTTTCTCATCGTGACACATTTCTTTTACATTGTCTTGATGGAGCCAAAGAAGTTAGCCTCGCCCATCATGCTCTTCTTATAAACTTCCAAAGCGTCGTCTCTGTTTATCAGCCCTTGTGCTTCAGCATTGTTGATCAGAGTCTCGTACTTGGTCACTCCAGAACTGTCAGGATTAAAGTTCTCTTTAACCCACTGGGTATACACGCCGAAATCGTCCTAGAATGAAATAACATAATACAATACTTTATATTTGATGCATCTGTAAACATACGGCATTTGCTATTATTTTGGTAGTTATTTGGTCATATACACTTCTGTATTAAATTGAAAGTACCCAAACTACTGGATTTACCTTTACCATAGTAAGGTTTAATTGTATAGTTCATTATTGCGGAACCATACTTCTGAATATCGGGAAATTGTGAAAAATCGCATTTAGAATGACATAAAGATCCTACAAAACGTTTTACGTTTACGTATTAATGGTCATTGACAAGTTAAATAATTGTGTGGATAAACAGAATGCACATACTGTAGCTGCTCCAATCTTCTCTCCAATCCAGGGCCACAGCTTAGCACAAGGTATGAGGGCAACGACGAAGTAGACAGAGTCGAGGTTCATGGCTACATTGTGTTCATGGAGAATGTACTCCGAGCAGGCATCTCCAAGCGTTATTGCAGAGGGATTCTCAATACGCCAGGTGTCGAACAGGGCTTTGGCGTATCTTAACATAGATAAATATGTAATAAGTGGAGCAATGTTGAATATATGCAATGTTCACTAAACAGGCTTTCCCTAGCTTTGTTCCATAAATATGATGTTTCTGTATGTCAGGTGTTGTACATAGCCATGGTATTATTTAATAATATATAAATAAGTTAAATATAAGTTCAAATGACCAATGAACGTTGATAGCGAGCTTTCTTTTAATTGATATTTAAAATCCAAGCTTCAAATAAGTCATCAAACATTATTCGGCAAAGAAAAACGTTTTGAATAATTATAGACAACATATCTTATATACTAAGTTCAGCTGGCAAAAATCAATCCTCAAATATGTTTCGGCATAACAAATAATTATCGCTGCCATATGTCCAAATAAATATAAGCAATAGATCACTTTTACTAAGTTCAGCTATGGCGACTTAGCATCGTTATTAGTAGTTGTACAATAAAAATAACAAAAACAACATTTTGAGCGTTTGACATTTAAAAACCATTATCATGCACTTTACTTACTCCTGGTATGACTCGAGCCTTTTCGTAAGAAAATGTTTCAAACACGGATCTTTTGCGTTTGATTCGGCAATACTGATGTTCCCTGTTGCTGCATAACAAAACACCGAGTCTTGAAGCATGTAACCTCCTGAAATGTTTAACATTAATTAAGCATTAACATGTAGTTATGTGTTTAATGACAATGCAGATAACATGCGCTTTTTTTTGCAAAGAGAAATAATGTCTATATTTAAGTGTTGTGGGGACATATCAACATTATTGTATTTACTTTTATATCAGGATAATAGGTAATATGACATGTTTTATTTACTTTTCTTAGTATAAAACTGCTTGTTATCATCATTTAACAAATGACAAATGTTCGTTAGTTGTTTATTTACCGAATGCCTCGGGGTTTAGTGAAGCGTTCTTAACTCCTTGCACAAAACCGGACTGCAATGCTTGACTCTGATACCGTTGCGTCTCTTGCCATAGGAACTTCGAGAGAGGGATCTCAGCGGCTCTAAGGCCCTTGGCATCAGTGACATCTGGAGCCACCATGAGGGGGCTGGATTCCAAGTGGTGCACCAAATGGGTAGCACTGCGGGGACTCCTTCCGAATGGCATCGTTGCAGGGCTAATTGTCAACGGTATTAAGGTTAAAATAATACAAAAATAATACAAAAATGATATAACTGTCTTGAAAAAGCATTTATATTATAGAGTTGTGTCAGCACAGGATTCCATTACGATGGTCTGATATTCATGGATATTATAAGACCAAAATATTTTCTGGTAGGCTATCAAAAAATTATTCTGCAGCAAAGAAAACATGTTAAGTTTTGAAAATCTCATTTTAATTAAATGGTTGCTATGGCAACAAATTTATTATTTTGCAAATTTCTCTATTCAAATGCTAAATTTATTCCCACTGATTTAAATTTTCATTTCATTTGTTTTGGTTGTAAGTACTTAATAGTTTTTGTTACAATTTAGTTAAGCTTGTGTCTTGCGTTGAAATAAGCAGATTTTGAAATTTACTAAAAAATTCATTTTATCTGAAAGCTTACAAAATGGATAATTGAATCATTTCGTGTTATTTTAAATTTAGTCGGACATTCAATATGGTTGTCAGAGCGGCCATTTTGAAGTGTTATTGAAATGTTGTGCAGACTACTCCTCCAGAACCAACAGTGATAGAGAAATGCCGTTTTCATCATTGGGTTTGTCTCACCATATATATGTTCCCGTTTTAAAATTGAAGCTCTAATATTTTAGAAATGGCCGCCATGACGAAAATCGTAAAACGGCTATTATGCAAAAATGTAACTTTATTAGTGACAAACAAACAAACATACGTATAGCCTTTAAACATATAAACATTTAACATAATAAAAGGTTTGAGTAAAATGTCTTTTCCGAGAGGTTCCGTACATTAATATAATTTATTGACACACGCTCCATTTAAACATGAATTGCACTTAATATAATTATAACAAACAAATGTTGCATATATACATTTAAAGGAGGACATGCATGTTCATATAGGATAGTATAAATTCATTTGAATGTATACATTTTATAACATCCGTATTAACATAATCAAATTTATGATTAAACAAAACCTAGTCATGTGCATATACATATTTCACATTAACAGTTTCTCACGAACATCTTGGCAAAGCTTTGGAATATCTCCATAATGGAAAGTATAATGATTGAACATACTTTAAAACATTGCGGAAAGAAGTAGAAATGATTCATTATGTGCAAGTTCTCCCTTCGCCACAACGTTTTCAAAAGTTTTCTATAGCAAAGTGTCAAAAGTCGTCCGTAAATGGGAAAGGGTTTTATAATGCAATTTTGAGAACTCTTATATCACTATGGCTAAGGATATTTTCATTTATGTATCGTGCGTTTATCCTTAACACATACAACACATCCGTAGCAAACGAAAGTTTGAAAACATATAGGGAAAAAGTTAATAATCTCTATAAATGTAATTACATTATTCAATACAATTAAAAACATAATGACTAAAAATTAAATGTTCATAATGAGCAAATTCTCCTTTTGTCACAATGTTTTCAAATGCTGTCTGTATCAGAGGCGTCAAAATGCGTATACATGTGTGCAAGGGTTGAGTCTGATAGTTGTAAATTAGGCTTAATAAAGTTGATTGTATAGTGTTATATAGTATATAGATCTAATAGTCGAAACAGATTTCGTTTGATGCTATCATACCAAAGTAAATTGGGCTTAATTAAGCTGATTGTATAGTGTTGTATAGTATATAATATTCGAAACATATTGTGTTGTATTGTGTTGTATAGTATATTATTATTCGAAACATATTTCGTTTGAAGCTATCATACTAACGTGGCACAGATTTATAACAGTTATTCACAAGCATGATTTCAGAATTTCAATAAGGATACAAATGGACTGTATGAGGGCAATAAAACTTCAGATCAAACCGATATTTGCACGAATACATCTTAAATCACGAAGTTACACATATATCATTTTACATAAAACATATTTTAATGAAATGAATATTACATTGTCGATGAAATATTTGAGTATGCGAGACCTTTTGTACATAAGGAATGTCTATAGTAATATTTGATATTCATCGTTTATAAGAGAAGATTGTTTTATGTTGTTCTTAGTTTATATAAAATTGACATCGTTAATACAACATTAAAAAGGACCATCTAGATAATTTGTTCTCGAAATGTAAACAAATCAATTTAAAGATATTATGTTTATATTTGAAGCCGTTTGCACATAAGGGATAAAACGTTATCAATAAAAGCGTTATAGCGAGTTAAAGTTAAAGCGACTCCATATTTATATATATAGAAAATAATGATTGATAGCGAGTGCCGGGTTAAACACTTAATTAACATGTAACATTATGTTTCAACAATAAAATTAGTAAACTTACCAATAGTAATTCGATGTTAATTCTGTGAATCCGAAGCACTTATTTGCACAGATCTAAACCCTAATTGAACGTTTTAACAGGTGTTATAAAACAATGTGATGCGGGCGTGGTGGAGGAAGGGTCGTTATATATGTGAAATGTTACGCGCTATGAACATGTGATATAATCAAAGCACTGGAAGTACTAACGGGGGCGGTGTATTGGAGATGTAAATATATAGGTTTGATTGATTGTGAGTTAACGCTCTTTTCAACAACATTTAGTCAAATCACAGCTGCCTCTTCATTTACCAATGTTTCCTGGGCTTAACCACACGTTATTCAAAGGCAATAGCATCGTTTCAACGTATACCGTAATTCCATTGGTGGAAGACAAATGATGCGGTGTCGCATTGACTTTGTCAATTGTCCGAAATAATCGGTTGGCCACGCTGGAATTCGACCTCAAACCCCTGAAATTACAGCCCGAGTCACCACTGACTGAGATAGCAAATAAAGGTGTTGTGGCAAAATACAAGGTGATATTTAGTTTAGGTTTAAGCTTATTGAAACAGCATGCTAAACATGATTCAATTGTGTAAAGGGTCACTAAGCGAACAGTGCTAACAATTTATCTTAACATCAGACAATCACTTTTATAAGAATGTAATTTAAAAGCTTTGTCATTTTTCCCCTTTTCTGATGCCACCTTGCTATCATGTTTTACAACCAATCAATATGGCTTGAATCAAATCAAATTATCTTGGAATTCTAAAAGGGTTTTCAAGAAATGTTTTTGACATTTCCCCTTCTTATGCTGCAGCAATCAAAGTTCTTGATAAACATTTTTGAACAATGTTTTATTGCGCCACCTAGTTGCTTCAGAGAAGACGATTTAAATGGACGACGTACGGAGGTCAGGAATCAGAAAACACTTTTGAGGAAAACATCTTTAAAGTTTTTTTCAGTTTGCCCCGTCGCTGTGCATCAGTGAAAGAAATAAAGTTTATTTTTACCCTTTTCCACATACAATACATACAATACAAAATACAAAATATTTTATTTGCAATCATGTACAAGCAGTACAAATAACAAAATACAGAGAATATGCAGCAGACTAATTTAAAAACATTTTTGGCAATTAGCTGGAACCTCGCTATAAACAAAAGCGTGATTTAACAACCAATCAATATGATTATATTTGTAGAGAGTTATCCAATGATAACATTATACTACATTATATTGGTATCAGACAAGCTAATTCAAAGTAGAATATTGTTTTAAAATGGGTAAACTTTAACCTTTCTGATGCCGCAGCAAACTCTCCGTAGAATATAAATATACCGCGCAATTTCTACATTTACCACAATATTTACAAAAGTCATCTGCTGCAGAGGTCACACAAAGGGTCTGTATGTGGGTAAGGGTTGATATATCCGGTTTACTCGTAGTGATATCCTTATCCTTTATTACACCTCTTTATGACTGGTGGCAATAGTAAAATTACTTGGGAAAATAGGATAAGTTTGTTCTAGTTTCAAAAATGTAATCATAATATTACTGAATGAATATTATATATTTTTCCTGTGTCAAAAGTTCCACGAAATCAGACGAATCAAATAATTGACATTGAGTTGAAGGTTTTATATTATACTTTCTTATGTTAATCATTAATACATTTAGTGCCTTTAGACCTTTTCCAACAAGTGTATCTTGGTTTAAACGGAAAGAACCGGTGTAGCTAAAAACAGTACCAAGATAATTAAATTGATCAACAACTTCAAGGTTTAAGCTTCCATAATGCCAATTTTCATCCGGTCTAGTATTGCCTCTACGACGGAAGACCACAGCTTTTGTTTTTTCAGTGTTAACGACAAGACCCCAACGGTCACAGTATAATTTCAACAAACCAAGTCGGTTTTTAGATCACCCAGAGCCAAAGGCTCAAGGTGAGCTATTCTGATCACTTTCTGTCCGTCCGGCGACGTCCGTACGTCCGTCCGTCGTCTGTCGTCTGTCGTACGTCGTCCGTCGTTAACATTTAGACATTTAGATCATCTCCTCCTTAACCACTTTACCAATTTTAACCAAACTTCACAGGAATCTTACTTTAGTGGACCTCTTTCAAAATTGTTCAAAGATTTAAATTCCATCTAGAACTTTGGTTGCTGCGGCAACAGAAAAGGGGAAAATTGCCAAATCTTAAAAAATCTTCTTGTCAAAAATTACTGGCCCGACTTGAAAATGATTTTGCACAAATGTACATTGGGGCACTCTTTACCAAGACTGTTCAAATATTTTCGATCGGTTGAAAAACATGGCCGCCAGGGGGCGGATCCTGTTTTCCTTATATGTGCATTGTTAAAATTTTAAAAATCTTCTTGTCAAAAAGTACTGGCCCGATTTGAAAATTATTTTGCACAAATGTACATTGGGGCACCTTCTACCAAGATTATTCAAATATGTCCGATCTGTTGAAAAACATGGCTGCCAGGGTTGCTGCGGCATCAGAAAGCTGGCAAAACGTCCAAGCTTTAAAAATCGTCTTCTTTGAATCTGCATGTCTGATTCCAATATAGTTTGGTAGAAATGTTCCTTAGGTGAGCCTCTACAAAGAGTGTTCAAGGCATACTGTTTGGTTGAAAAACATGGCAGTCAGGAGGCACCAGAAAAGGGGCAAAATGACAAAATTTGGAAATTCCATTTTTTTAAGTTCTTGTCTGATATTAAGGAAAATGAATATAAATCCTACTTCAGTGATCCTCTACATTTAATTTGTTCAAGCCGTTTTGATAGGTTACAAAATCATAGCAACCTCGCATCATCACATAAGGGGTCAATTGAACTTTTAGCTACAAATGACAACTCCTACCATTCCACTTGACCAATTTCAACGTTACTTCACAGGAATGTTCCTTTGATGGTCCTCTTTCAAAATTGTTCAAAGACTTGCGCTTCAGCATCAGAAATTGAGAAAGCTCTTGTTAGATTTCAAGATAAAAATGGCTTTTACTGATAAACTATTTCTTTAACTGAGTGTCCACTCCTTGAAGTTTCATTTGAACTCCTGATCAAATTTTCACAGATATTTGCAGTTAAATATTTGCTTCTAATTAACTATCATTCAGGTGATCGATTTAGGGCCATCTTGGCCCTCTTGTTTAAATCAGCTGGTGAATTGCCAAACAGGACCATATCCTCGGCAAATAACATGATAACTATCAAAATTTCGTCAATGGTAAGACCACATGAGGGGTCATTCTGTAAAAATAGTTCAAGATCTTCTAAGAACAAAGAGAATAAAACAGGGGAGAGAACCTCTCCTTGCTTTAGACCAACTACACATTCAAAATATTCGGAAAAGGAGTTACATCCATTTACACATGTTTTTACAGAAGCATACATATTTCTAATGATTCTAAGTAGCTTACCATTAATTCCTAGTTTATAAAGTTTAAACAATAAATTGCAATGATTAACACTGTCAAAAGCCTTCTTTAAGTCGATAAAACCACAGTATAATCTGCGTTTATCATTGAGGACTTTGCTGATTATGGCATTTGATATAAAAATAGCATCTACGGTAGATCTACCTGACCTAAACCCGTAGTGTGCATCACTGACAATATCATTATCATTTTTCCATGTACTTATACGTTTATTTAGAATACTGGTAAAAACTTTAGAAAAACAACTCACTAGTGTAATGCCTCTGTAATTGTTTACATCAGAAGGGTCGTTTTTATACGCCCGTTTTGAAAAAACGGATCGTATTATAGTTTTACCGGCGGCGTACGGGCGGGCGGGCGGGTGGGTTGGCAGGCGGGCGGGCGGCGTCCAGTATGTTTTCAGCTCAATAACTTAAGAAGCCTTTGTCCAATCATCACCAAATTTGGTCAGAATGTGTATTGGCATAATATCTCGACAAGTTCGATAACTAGCCATATCGCTTTAGTCAGTCAAGAGTTATCGCCCTTTAATTATAGAAATTACCCAAAATTGGTCTTGTCAGCTCAATAACTTTAGAAGCCTTTGTCCAATCATCACCAAATTTAGTCAGAATGTGTATTGGAATAATATCTCGGACAAGTTTGATAACTAGCTATATCGCTTAAGTCAGTCAAGAGTTATCGCCCTTTAATTATAGAAATTACCCAAAATTGGTCTTGTCAGCTCAATTACTTTAGAAGCCTTTAGCCAATCATCACTAAATATAGCCAGTATGTGAATTGGGATAATATCTCAGACAAGTTCGATAACTAGCCATATCGCTTTAGTCAATCAAGAGTTATCGCCCTTTAATTATAGAAATTACCCAAAATTGGTCTTGTCAGCTCAATAACTTTAGAAGCCTTGTTCAAATGATCACCAAATTTGGTCAGAATGTGTATTGGGCTAATATCTCGGACAAGTTCGATAACTAACTATATCGCTGTGGTCAATCAAGAGTTATTGCCCTTTTATTACAGAAATTACCCAAAATTGGTCATGTCAGCTCAATAACTTAAGAAGCCTTGACACGACTTGTTTGTCTTAAGCCTTCGAATCGCTGTTTCGACCTCAGTAGCAGTAATAGGTTTGTCTAAATCTTCAAAGTTACAAGAGGTATCATTGAAATCATTTTTGTTACAAAACGTGTTTGGCTCTGCATCATTTTCAGTAACAAGATCATTTTGTAACGAAGAAAAATATTGATGAAAGTCCTCTAAATTAATAGAATTACTAGTATTACTAACACTGCTCAATAATTATACTTTCATTCATAGTATTTTTCAAATGTTTGTCTAGATGTTTTTGAAGTTGTCTGCTGAATAATTGTTGTGTGTGGGAAGCGGTTAATTGTACTAGCCATTCAGAATTATTTCTTTCAAATTGATAATTCTTAACCTATTAAACCTTGAAATAGAGGAAAAATGGACAATGTTGGCAAAAGTCATCTGCTGCAGAGGTGTCGAAATACTTAAACGGGTACCGGGTATGTATGAGGGAAAGGTGGTTAATTTACAACAAATTATTGGGTAATTTACCTGGCACACAAGGTACCAAATATGATAATGGTACATCAATGAAATATGATGTGACCTCATTGAAATATGAATTGGTGTCATTCAAAATGAGACAGTGGGGCATTCATTATATATATACGCCAATCTTAACTTTTATTATATTGTGCTTTTTCGATATTTAAAATATAGAAATTTGTATATTGCGTTCTCTGTTATGTCTTAAATGTTGCAGTAGCAATATTTGGTTTGGAATAGTCTACTCGGGGTGGAACATTTGACATCTCTCCCGACCGTCGGTTTCGCGAGAAACCAATGTTTTTCTCCTCTCGTAGAACAATACCAAACCCAGTAACAATACTGCAACAATGTAGTTACATAGAAAACCAATTCAGTCTTAAACCGCGGTTACGCGGGGTGGAACATTTGACATCTCTCCCGACCTTCGGTTTCGCGAGATACAAATGTTTTTTTCCCTCTCGTAGAACAATACCAAACCCAGTAACAATACTGCAACAATGTAGTTACATAGAAAACCAATTCAGTATTAAACTGCGGTTAAATATGGAACATTGTATTTTATTTTTAGCTCACCTGAGCTTTGCTCAAGGTGAGTTATTGTGATCGCATTTTGTCCGTCGTCCGTCGTGCGTCAACTTCTTCTCCTCAGTAACCAGTGGGTCAATTGGGATGAAACTTCACAGAAAGCATCCTCTCAATGACCTCACCAGATTTCCTTCATTTTTTTTGGATCCATGCAGAATTCTGGTTTCCATGGCAACGAAATGATAAAAACTTAAAAATTCTTCTTCTCCCAAACTGGTTGACAGATTTTCAAATAATTTTGTAGAAATGTTTCTTGGATGACTCTCTATCAGATTCCTTCAAGCCATATTGATTGGTAAAAAAACATGGCCGCCAGGGGGCGGGGCTATTTTACCTTATATGGTTATAGTGAAAACTTAAAAAATCTTCTCCTCCGAAAGTGTCAGGCCAATTTTCAAATAATTTTGTAGAAATGTTGCTTGGATGACCCTCTATCGGATTCTTTCAAGCCATATTGATTGGTCAAAAAAACATGGCCGCCAGGGTGGCGGGGCTATTTTGCCTTATATGGCTATAGTGAAAACTTAAAAAATCTTCTCCTCCGAAAGTGTCAGGCCGATTTTCAAATAATTTTGTAGAAATGTTGCTTGGATGAGTCTCTATCATATTCTTTCAAGCCATGTTGATTGGTCAAAAGACATGGCCGTCAGGGGGCGGGGCTATTTTGACTTATATGGCTATAGTGAAAACTTAAAAAATCTTCTCCTCCGAAAGTGTCAGGCCGATTTTCAAATAATTTTGTAGAAATGTTGCTTGGATGACTCTCTATCAGATTACTCCAAGCCATGTTGATTGGTCAAAAGACATGGCCGCCAGGGGCGGGGCTATTTTGCCTTATATGGCTATAGTGAAAACTTAAAAAATCTTCTCCTCCGAAAGTGTCAGGCCGATTTTCAAATAATTTTGTAGAAATGTTCCTTGGATGACTCACTTTCAGATTCCTTCAAGCAATGTTGATTGGTCAAAAAACATGGCAGCCAGTGCACAGGGCTATTTTGCCATATATGGCTATAGTGAAAACTTAAAAAATCTTCTTCTCCAAAAGTGTCAGGCTGATTTTCAAATAATTTTGTAGAAATGTTCCTAGGGTGACACCCTATCAGATTCCTTCAAGCCAAGTTGATTGGTCGGAAACTATGGCCACCAGGGGGCGGGGCTTATATAGTTAAATTGAAAAAAAAATCAGGTGAGCGATCCAGGGCCATCATGGCCCTCTTGTTTATAATAACCCTTTCCGACATACACAAAATCTGCAGCAGAAGACTTTGAAATCATCGTTTGCTGCAGATTTGTTTATGTGGGAAAGGGTTAAGCTTAAATTAAATGTTCTGAATACATGTATCTTGTGAACCTCTAGGGATCTCAGACTGAAGGAGATTCAGTAAGATGGACCATTTTTTTTCCCTTTTTCGCAATGATTTCAACTACGAATGAAGATTCGCATTTTTCAGATGTTAGCATTTTCCCATATTTTTGAAACAGAAGACTGAGAAAATATCATATCCGATGTACGATTAATTTGATACATGTATCTATCCTCTATGCTGGTGTCCATTACTAAAAGAAACGTGCATGTTACTCCAGTAGTTTAACATAACCCTTTCCAACATACAGAATGCTGATGCATATTGTAGCATCTGCAGCATTATACTTTGAAAACAGTGTGGCAAAGGTAGAACTTACTCTTAATGAACCATTTCTCCTTTTACCACAATGTGTTTAACTCAATTCGCTAATTATACTTTCATCTAGAGATTTCCATCAATTTGTCCAGATCTTTAGACTTTGAATAAATGAACGTTACGCGGCCCACTTATACAGTGAATGCATTTAAAGGTGTGAAGTCGATCTCAATTTTCTTTTAAATTTTACTTCAACATTTTGACTAGAAGTAAACTTTGTAAAAGCACAGAACACAGTTAAAAGTTTAAACAATGTCAGTTTTGCATACCAACCTCCTGATGAGCAGTTTCTCCTTTTGTCACAATGCTTAACTTTTACATAACTACATTTTCCCTCTTTTGTTCAAAAATGTTTTCAAAGTCGTCTGCTTCCGATTCGTTGTATGCGGGAACGGGTTAACTCTTCATAATTGAAACACGTTTTAATAGATAAAATGTCTAATCATGAAACATTATTCAACCTACCATGACTTTGACAAGGTCTTTCAACCCTTTGCCACATACAACAAATCTTCAAGCAGACGACTTTTAAAACATCAGACATCTAGTCAAAAGCCTGAAAAATCTGCATAAAAGATAGCTTTATTGTTTAATAAAATTAAAAAAATTGTGGCCAAAGGAGAAATTGATCATGATGAGCAATTTTACTCTAGGCCACAATGTTTTCAAATATCGTCTTCTGTAAAAGCGTCAAAATGTGTCTGCATGTGGGAAAGAGTTAACTTTCATTATCTTATTTTGTTTACGATTTGTATACAACCATGTTGCTGATATGAAAATTGTATTCATTTTCTTTCAGAGTATCTGACAGAAATATTGTTACACCTGGAGAATTATTAGTACAATTCTAATACCGGTTTAACCCTTTCCCTCATATAGACGCTTTCTGACGACTCTGCAGCAGACGACTGTTTGAAAACATAGTGACAAAAGAAGAAATTGCTCAAAATGAGCAATTTCTTCTTTTGCCACAATGTTTTCCACTTTTAGTCATAGGTTATCCATTCAATTATAGAGTTTTTCTATTTTTTGACAAAATATGTTCAAAGTTGCCTGCTGCAGAATTGTCGTATGAGGGAACGTGTTAAGGTTCCGCACTATGAACAAATTATGCCGGTTTCCACTTACATGTGCATTTAAGCAGCAGAGGCTGACTTATGAAAACATTGTAGCAATAACTCCTTTTGCCCTAATGTTTTCAATCTACTTTACTCATAAATAATACGTTACGGTATAGAGATCTTGCATACTCTTTTCTATCTTATTCAACAGTCATCTGCCGCAGATTGGTTGTATGTGGGAAATGTTAAAAAGGCTTTTTGCTGTAATTGTATATTCAATGATTATATTTCGTAGGTTCACTACAACAAGAGGTATTCAAAGGAGCACATGATGTCTGCCAAAGGGTCACAGTTACGGTGGAATCATACCTTTGAAATAACGTCGTTTTCGACGTCAAAACGTATGTTTTTGTGACAATAACAGTGTGGTTAAAGACAATTTCGCTGGAATATTTTCAAAGTTATTACATAATTTTTAATTTACTAAAGATTAACCCGAGAGATTATTTCAAGAATTACATATCATAACAATTATTCTTTTTACTACAAGTTATCAGAACTTCAAGAACATCTGTGGCGTCAATTTTTAGTAAATCAGAATGCCGTTTTACCTATGTCTCTCGTCGGAACGAATTGCGTTATTTTAGTTGAATTGCAGTTTAAAATTGACAACCTTTTTTCACAATAATCATCAATTGTATGGTATAATGAAATCTACTTCCTACAAAAAAGGGATATCTTAATTTATTTATTCCCTAAAAGTTATTTTATTTCAACTTATACAGTATATTTATAAATAGACATAAAACAGGATACAGGATAATCATACTTGGAAATCTGTTTATATATATTATATATATATACGAGGGGTGATCCAAAAGAAATAAGACTTTCTTAGTAATTCTTGTATTAGTTAATACATATTTAGGAAATTTATACCATATGTATATTTGTTTATGCACTTCCTTAAGGCGAATTAATATTTTTAATAGTGTCATTAGTTTAGTTATAAATCGTTGTCATAGAAACGAGTTGGCAACAACGTAATTTTAGTACCAGTTTAAGCTGTGTATATTTCACATATACACAAACAAAAGATACCGAAAATTATCTAATAACAATGTTTTTTTCCATAATAAACATCAAAATAGTAAAGTTGTTTACCGACGTGCAAGAACGTCACGTACAAAAGGACGTCAAATAAACAATTGATGAAATGCTATCACAACGTAGACACTAATCAAAATAAACATTTGAAATGTTTATTCCGTGAAATTCACCAGGAGTCCAGCAGTCACTAGCGATGTATACATACAAACATTTAAATGGTTGAAGGGCAGAAATCAATGGTAAACTAATGTCACTTGTAAAAGAGCCAGTTCTGATGTTGAAAGGAACTGTGTGAGTGTCGTTTGTCATCTATTACGCATCACATGTTACGCATTTCGTTGAACAAAGTGTATTGAATGTCTTTAAGCAATGGCTTCTGGGGAAGTTGATGCAACGATTGATTTGATATAACTGTTGTTAAAATATTTATTCAAAGTTTCAAACCTACTCGTTTCCCTTCAAACGGCGACGTCAAAGTGACGTTACTAATTTCTATTACTTCTGGATCACCAATAGTATATACTGACACATCTATTTTGCTGCGTAAATATCTGCAATGTAATTGAATTCGCATGAATAAGTATCAATCCGTCACTACTCATTAATTCACGAAAGTTTGAAATGGTTGCGTTACGTTTGCACAATTCTCATGGTAGGACTTGTCTGATGCAAAGTTTTCTGACAATTTATCAGTTATAATGTTTTGGTTTGCGGGAAGTATTACTTTAGTATCGGAATGCAGTTGTGCTATTTAATATATGCTAAAGAAATTCAAATTAAAATGCTTTTCGGCACTGTATCCCAGCATAGTTTGGTTAACAACCCGATATGTCTGCTGTGGTGCTATTACATCGTTGTATGCATTGTGAATTTGCAAGTTTGATCATTTTACGAGAAACAAAATACCAATCAATTACTAAGAAACAAAGTATCAATCAATTTCTATAAAACAAAATTCAATCATGAACCAAAATATCAATCAATTTCAATGAAACAAAGTATCGATCAATTACTATAATCCAAAATATCAATCAAACTGGCATTTTGTCGAGATTGTGAGAATGGTATTTTTTAAACAGTCATCTGGAATACGTGACAAAACAAAAAAAATGACAAATAAAATGTGTGATAATTATACTTTTTAAACATCGAAGTAAACATGTCAGTTAATACATATAACAATCCAAGTATTCTTTTGTTGTATTTTTAATGTATTTACTATAAAAATTGCAATACCGTAGTTACTTTGAATCTTTAAAGAGAAGCAAATAAATACAACCTACTATTATTTATTAGGGGGCAGCTTACTTAAAAGATTGAAATTGATGATTATAAATTAACTTGGATGCGTATCTAGCTATAATTCTGCAGTGTACGTTCCGAACCGCGACAGACGTTTTTATTTCATTGTTATTTATTAAAAATCGGCTCTATAGATATTCTTGAAATGGCAGACGAAAAGATGTCCTAAATTACATATATTTTTAATAAAAATATCTCGGGCGAATTTTTAATAAATCTGAAATAATCTTATTACTGTTAAAATATTTTTGCGAAACTTTCTTTAATTCGCATTTAGTTATCTAATTTGTCATGCCAAAGTAATGAATTGATAGAAGCACGCAGGTAATGCTATTCCCTACTGTCTGCCGTCTATTTTTTCGAATACCACTTCAAACGAGAAAGTGATGGCGGTTTCATTAACCACACTATAATTGTCGCAAAAACATACTTTTTGACGTCAAAACGACGTTTTTCAAAGGTATGATTCCACCTTAAACAGACAGATAGACGAACAGACTCACAAAGTAATCCTTACCTATCAATACAAATGTGATTATATAGTACTTTTGCTTTTTCTCTGTCAAAGGTTAAATTTTATTTGAATTAAGTCATTGAACAATTTTTGATTTTTCAGGAAGTTATCCAATAAGGAAAGCAATTTAACATGATAACATAAGATACATCAACCGACATGTACATGAGTGTTATAACAAAAGTCATACATTTACAAATCGAGAGAGAGAGAGGAGAGAAAGAGAGAGAGAGAGAGAGAGAGAGAGAGAGAGAGAGAGAGAGAGAGAGAGAGAGAGAGAGAGAGAGAGAGAGATAGAGATAGAGAGTGAGAGAGAGAGAGAGAGAGAGAGAGAGAGAGAGACAGAAGACAGACAGACAGACAGAGAGACAGAGAGACAGAGAGAGACAGAGAGGAGAGACAGAGAGACAGACAGAGAGACAGAGAGACAGAGAGACACACAGAGAGACACACATAGAGAGACAGACAGACAGACAGAACAGAGACAGACAGACAGACAGACAGACAGAGACAGACAGAGGGAAGAGAGGGGAGAGAGAGAGAGAGAGAGAGAGAGAGAGAGAGAGGGAGAGAGAGAGGACAGAGAGAGAGACACACAGAGAGAGAGACAGAGATAGAGGTAGGAGAGAGACAGAGGGAGATAGGGGAGAGAGGGAGAGAGAGAAAGGGGACAAGAGAGAGAGACAGAGAGAGAAAGAGAGAGAGACAGAGGAGAGATGGAGGGAGAGAGAGAGAGATAGAGAGAGAGAGAGAGGAGGGACATAGAGAGAGAGAGGGAGAAAGAGAGAGAGACATAGAGAGAGAGACAGACAGAGAGAGAGAGACAGACAGAGGGAGAGATATAGAGAGAGAGGGGACAGAGAGACAGAGACAGAGAGACAGAGACAGAGAGAGAGAGAGAGAGAGAGAGAGAGAGAGAGAGAGAGAGAGAGAGACAGAGAGAGACAGAGAGAGAGAGAGAGAGAGACAGAGCAGAGAGACAGAGGAGACAGACAGAGACAGATACAGAGAGACCAGAGAGACAGAGAGACAAGAGAGAGACAGACAGAGACAGAGACAGAGAGACAGAGACAGAGAGAGAGAGAGGGTAGGGAGAGACAGAACAGACAGACAGACAGACAGATGACAGAGACAGAGACAGAGACATGTTAATATGTATTTATAAATGCATAATCTATATTTTTTCGTTGTTCAAGGGCTTGGAGAGATTTATTGAATTCAATTTATTATACTAGAATTACACAATCATGCAAAAAGAGAGATTGTCAGAACAAATGGATCAAACACGACATTGCAAAATAATTGTTATGGTTAGAACCAACGTTTG